>OU015752.1:40984785-41028995 GCA_907169655.1 Acomys percivali | reverse complement strand
ATAGATAGATAGATAGATAGATAGATAGATAGATAGATAGATAGATACTGGTATTTCTATGAACTGGCAACTGAGTTCATCTTACTGATGTGATCTGGACTCTTTAGAACAGATCTGAACACAGTAATTGAAGTGTTGGGCCAGAGTATCTCATGTTTATTTTGAAACAGAGAATCAAATCACGCATGAAAATGTCACTATGACTCAGATGCCCCCTTAAGTAGGTGGAACTTAAAAAAGAAGCTGTCTGTAACTGTCACCAGTACCTTTTCTTTTTGGTACCTAAATAAGGAATCCTACTCAGAATTAAATCAAACCTGGTTGGATCTGCCTTCCTCATTTATGTGAGAAATCTTAAATAGTTCATTTCTGAAAATTGAGACTCCACAGGGCTGGAGAGATGACTTAGAGATTAAGAGTCCCCGGCCATTCTTCCACAGGACCCAGGTTCAATTCTCCGCACCTACATGGCAGCTCACAACTGTCTGCAACTCCAGTTCCATGGGACTCGACACCCACACCAGACATACATTCTGGCAAAACTCTAATGGACATAAAATAAAAATAAATAATTAAAAGGAAAAGAAAATGGGACTGTAGGCTGGAATCTACTCTTTCCCATTAGATCCAAGAGGAATGTTACCATCCTTCACTTTCGACGTCTCATGTTTGGACTCCTGTAAAATTCAACAAACAAACACAACCACAAAGCACCCAAGTGTTGTCAGTGTCCACAGTACCGGTGTCCCTTGGGAACTGCTCAACCCATAGACTCTTGGCCCTCGTCCCAGACATACCGATGCTGACCCTCCGGTGGAGCCCTGCAGCCGGGTATCCAGCAGCTAGCTAACTGCCAACACAGCCTGAATTTGACAACCATTGACAGGGACCAAGCCTTGCAGCAATCCAGAAGTGAGGAGAACAGTTTGAAAGACTTTTCACAACCCATTTAAGGAGGAGGCAATGCCTCAACCAGGGCTATCGCTAGGTTCCAGGACCTCTTGGATCCTTACCCAGGAGATCACTAAACACTTCTCTTACACAGCACTACAACTCATTTAAAATGCATTTTGCTTTTCAGCCTTGCCTCTAAAGGAGTGGTCCTCAACCTTCCTGATGCTGCAACCCTTTAATACAATTCCTCATGTTGTGGTGACTCCCAAGCACAAAATTATTTTGTTGCTACTTTATAATCATAATCTTGCTACAAGTCAATAAGCCATGATGTAAATACTGGATATGCAGGATATCTGATTACGCAAGCCCCAAAGGGGTCGCGACCCACAGGTTGAGAACCACTGCTCCAGAGGCGGCAGAAAGTGTAGAATTAGATGGGGTACTCTGAGTTGCCAGATTTCAAGTTGCCCTGCTAGAGACAATAGCTTCAGGCAAGTCCTCGTCAGAGAGCATGCATCTTCTTTGATGTCAGTTCATACATGCACCTATAGCATCCATTCATTTAGTTAATTGGCTAATTAATTAATTAAGAGGGATTTTCCCCACCTGAGGGATGTGCCTGAGCCCTTCGATGTTTGAGGTCTGAGGTCTCTAAGTTCTTAGACACTAACCATTCCTCTCTCAAGTGTGGTTGTCTAGGGAATTTGTCTTACAAATTCAGACAGGTTTGTTTTACACTTCCATGTGGCAGCTGGTTATCTTCTAACTCAAACCTAACAGCTTCTATATGATGCTGGGCATGATGGGAAATGTTACCTCACTGAAGAGCACGTGCCTAACATGTGCAACGACAACCAAATAACAACAACAATAATAATGGCAAAGGCACATAAATCAACAGAAAGAATACTTTCAATGCAGAGGGCAGGAGAGAGGCATCAGTGCTGCCTAGGTGACCTAGAGAATTGCTGCCCAGCTCTCATCTGGTTTCCCTTTTATAACAAGCTGTGGGTCAGAGGTTGCTCTTCAGGTAAGTTGGTTGGTCAAAACTGGTTGGGTCTCAGCTAAGTGCTAACGTGACTGCTAAACGCCTCCAGCTTCACTTTATCACTCCTATATTGCATGCTTTATGGCACCCTCAGTACATCACAGTTAACAGTTGCTAGGGAGATGACCTAAAAGATACCTAAAAGTTGGGAAAAGATGCCTCAGAAAGAGGTGGTGGGAGAACCAGATCCTGAGACAGCTGTGTGCTGGCCTCCAGAAGCACACCTGTGGCAACTGCAAATCCTCTCTCTCTCTCTCTCTCTCTCTCTCTCTCTCTCTCTCTCTCTCTCTCTCTCTCCTTCATTCTCTCCCCTCCCCACCTTCCTCTCCTCCCTGTCTCTTTCTGACTCTCTCCCACACACATATAAAAATAAATAAGTGAATTCTTTAAAAGAGTTGGAAAAACCATGTTGATGGAATCCCTGGGAAATCTCCACCTAGTCTCAGAAAGTACTTGAATGTGTCTCCTGGTAATAATGTGATATGTCTCCCAGTTACTAACCTCCCCCCACGCCCCACCTCATCTCTTTGATCCTGTGCCTGTAACCACAGCAGATCTTGGAGTTAACTTGTGGGTTTACCTCCCACTTCTCCCATTCTTAGCCAAGAATAAGAATCTTTGCTGCTCAGCTGTGATCCAGTCATGTCACCGCCTTCCTATCTCCTAGAGAAGAGAAGGGAAGGTCTTTTGGGTCAAAATTGCTAGCAAGGCATTCAAAGAACATGAACTCTCTGAAGTACACAATAAGAGCGGCCCAATCCTTACCCTCCCATTTGAATGATAATACTTGGAGGTTCCAGGGTGGTTTGTGTTTTTCTTAGTATGTCAGAGGACCTATGCAGCTCCAAGATCACTACCAATTTGTTACCATTCTAGTTTTCAAATTTTGGATTCATGCAAGTTCAACTTTCGTAATCTTTAGTAATTGGATTTTTTCCTTTGCTTTGTTTTGTTTTGTTTTAAAACAAAGTGTCATTCTGTAGTCCAGGCTAGAGTGAAACCTTGTAAGTATTCCCAGCTAAGGTGTCTTCAAATTCACAGGAATCCCCCTGCCTTAGCCTCCCAGCCTATAATTACAAGTGTGCACTGCCACACCCGCTTACGGATTTTATGTGTATTTTAAATGGCTCTTCTTAATGGAATAATCATATTGAACTCATTTTTGTGGTCTTAAATCATGTTTAGAAAATCCCCCTCTTCCTAAAATCATTTTTTAAAAAATTGTCTCTAATCTTCTTACTGACGCCTGTCTTAAATCCATGTGTGTTTGCATTATGAGACTCCTATTTCATTATGTCTACCTTGAAATGCGGAAAGCATAGCAGTTATCATTGACTGTCACTTTGACAGGGCCTCCAATGACCAGAGTTAAGCCTCTGGGCAGAGCTGTGAGAATCTAGATCAGGAACCGTGAGCAGCAGCATCCCATGGGCTGGGATCTAGACCATATAAAAATGGCTGTGGGCACAACATGGCCAGATGCCTTAAGTTCACACACACACACACACACACACACACACCCCACACACACACACCATGGCTTCTGCTCATAATGAGTTGTATCCCCAAACTGTGAATCAAAACAAATCCTCCCTTCCTTCTGTTCCTTTTGCCAGGGCACCTCTTCACAGTGACAGGAAAGGAATTCGAAGCTAAGGCTCAGGGTAGGTTAACTCTCCCTGTGTGACAGATGTGTTTCGTGGCCAAGCCAAACCCCTTCTCACACAACATTAATAGAAACTTTCCAATACTTCTCCAGGATAAAGAGACAAGAGTGGAGACCTGTGGGGCAAATAGTTGGAGCCAAAGAAAAGGAAATTTGAAGTTTTCAATGGTTTTTGTCTTTCATTCTGAAAAACCAAAAGACCCAGTGGTGGGGTGAACAGGAATAATAAAATCTTTGACCTTTCTCTCTCTGTTCATCCTTCCTTCACTTTCTCTGTTGGCTTCTGAGTCACAGCCTCTTGCCTTTGTCTCTCGAGCACTGGGATTTGAGGTGCATACCATGACACACAGCCTTGTCTTCTTTTCTTTTTTCTTTTTCTTTTTCTTTCTTTCTTTTTTTTCCTTCCGTTCTTTATACAAATAAATGTCCTGGTTTATTTATCTTTCTAAGTAAACTTCAAATAGAAAACTTTTACAAAGTGCTGTGGACAATATAAAATGTGTGCCAGGAATACACTTAGATTGTTAGTGCTAAAAAGCCCCTCAGTGACCACTGATATTTTGCACTCTTGCCTGGCATTGTCATGGTCCCTTTCTCTTTCATTCCTAAAAACATGGGTTTAGGACTCTCAGGACAAGACTGTTCTTTCAGTTAGTGTGACTGAGATTGCGCCATCTCATCACACTTTGTCACAAATCTTAAAAAGCAAATCATTTCCCTTTAGGAGCTAAGGATGCAATAGTATTTGGAGAGGGATCTGTACTAAGGAGATTAGCTGGGGTTAACTTGGGTCTTAAAACCAATGAACAGTGCCCTTCTAAGAAAAAAGAAAACAACACACAGCCGAGGAGGAGACACAGAGCATTTGAAAGCCAGATGAAGACAAGGTAGGGAAAGGATGCCAGGAACCAGGAGCCATTAGCCAGGAGCCAGGAAGCAGTTGAAGGTACAGGAACCTGCAAAGGCCTGGGGAGATCCTCCTGTAAAGGCTTTGGAGGGATTGCTGCCAGCCCAACACCTTAGTGTACAGACCTCCCATCTCCAGAATTCAGACTGAGTCTCAGCCGCTCACCTCACCAGAGGTTTTTGGGCTGTCCTAGGAAACCGATTCTGAGATCCTTCTGTATGAGACATGCACTTTGTGGTGCTGATATTAGCAGCTCATCATCTCCTTGCTCCCTGGATTGTCCTAAGTCTCTTTACAGCTTGGGCGTCTTGCTATTAGACAGTATTTTTCAGTTGCTTTACCATTTAAAACTGGTCCCCAGTTTTGGCTGTACAGTCCCCTCTTGCTTTGGACATGCCAGGACAACTCAGGACAAAGACTGGAGCCTACTTCCCATACCAAAGGGGACCCAGCTGCCAGGTTCTCCCAGCATCCCTCAGTCCCTATGACAGGGTCCTCCAGGCTGGTGTACCCTGCTCCTACACTACGCTTCTCCAGCCCAGAAGCTGGGCTGCCTTTCCTGAGAGGTTCTTCTCTATATAATCCAGCCATTTTGGTTACCCGTCCTCTCTTTTGGGCCTATTGGCTGCTCCACCTGGTCCCCACTCTCCCATCCCCTCCCCCGCCTCCTCACATGGCTTAGAGTCATGTCCACTTTGGACTCTCCTAGATATCCCTGTCCCTGGTTCGGCTCTCCTTTTTATTTACAATAAACTTTCTCCTCCACCGCTAGGAGCAATCATGACCTTTCCTTTTTCTTTTCTTTTTTTAATTAAAAAAAATTTTTTTTCATTCACCTGGTGCCAAAACCTGGTACCAATCATATCCTTTCCTTTTTAAAATTCTTTTCTTTTTCTCCCCCCCACCCCCCCGCCACCCCATTCAGGTCTCACTGCCTGTTTCCTCATTATCTTTTCTCCTTTTTTTGTGGGGGGTGGGGGGAGAGTGTCCCTATACTGACATCAAAACCCACACTTTAGTCACTACATTCTCTCTCATTTCCGTACACATTTCCCAGCATTGGTCAAAGCTAATTATTACACAATCTGGCCTCTCTGTCTCTATTATCAGCTCCGGCTACACTGCGTTTCACATCCCCAGTCTGCCTAGTGACATGTACCCAGAGACTATCGTGACGACCCCACGTTTCAGGACAATGTCAGAATTCTTCCTTTCTGTCTCATCTGAAAAGTACAGCCTTCTGTGGCAATTAATTTTCTACCCTTTCTTCTTGCCAGCTGTGACCCAATGCCTTAACCAAGACCTTAGAATTTCTGAAGAAGAAGGCGGCACGTGTTTGCTTTTCCTGGAGGGTGAACCCATGGCCATTGCTGTCAGTCCTTCTGTCTCCTCCAATTGCCCAAACTCCAAAAGGCAGACCATATATCTAGAAATGAGCTCCCCCGGACTATAAAAGGATTTCTGGATGTTAGACTTGTGACACTGGTTCCCATCAGCCAAAGGGGCCATTCCCCTCACCTCTGGCAGAAGGGCCATGTGGCTACATGTGGTCTCCAAGCTCCTTCAGTACCACAAACACCTGCTACATATTTCAAAGTCCATGCTAGCCAGCATCCTCCCCCCCGCCCCCGTCACCTCTTCCCCCACCCTCAACTCCCTCCACCTTGTGGGCTTCCCTTCTCCCAGGTACTCATTCTTCTTACAGCCATGCTACTCTTGCTAAGTTCTACACACACACACACACACACACACACACACACACACCAGACACACACACCCATACACACACACCACACCCATACCACACACACATACACTCACACACACCACACACACCAGACACACACACCCATACACACCACACACCCACACCACACACACAAACACACACACCACACACACACACACCACACCACACACACATACACACCACACACCCATACCACACAAACATATACATACCACACACACACCACACCACACACATATACACACATACACACACAACCCACACAGACATACACACACAGACACACACCACACACACATATATACCACACACACCACACACATACACACAGACACCACAGCAACACATACACACACACACCACACACCACACAAACATATACACCATACACACATACACCACACCACACACATACACCACACACACAACCTTGCCCAAGGCTGCCTCTCCTCCTGCTTCTCTCACTAGTTTTTCTCTATTCTCTATCTACTGCGGTTCTCCTTTCTCCCACATAGCCCTGGCCATGTGCAGTCTGGTGGCCATATTCAGCCAACTTCTTGCTCTCTCTGCTATGGACCCTTCCAGATGCCTCTAGCTGTCCCTGCCTTCCCCTTAACCATTGCATGGAGCGGTCATGTCATCAGTTCATCTACTTGCCTTTATTTTTGCACTTATATTGTTTTCAAGGCCTTCTAGGAGGACTTGTTGGCCGTGGCTCCTTCATGGCTAGCTTGGCTAGCTTGTTCTCTTGGTCGGGCACTCCCTGCTATGGCCCTTGAGTCTAGAGTCTGAATAAATAGGGTGGGGCACTGCCATTCAAATTGTTAAAACTCTCCTAATGATCTCAACACACAGCTCAGGAACCACTGCTCTACCCTGCCCTGCCCTCAGTGCAGCATGAGGAAATGACTCAAGTAGCAGCAGTCACATTGTGTTTACGAAGAGTGCTGACTCCATGTCCGGGGCCTGGCACTGCAGGGGCTTAGCTCTGCTGCCGCCCAGCCTCTTGCTGCCTCCTCCTGGTGCCTCCTCTCCTGAAAACTGACTTCTTACATTCTTTGTCTGAAAACATGTTCTGCTGTGCTCTCTGGCATACACAGAGGACAGATGTCTTATCAAAGAACTCTTGTGGTATTTTTAGAGATGTGAGGAGCAAATTTCCACAGAGACACTGGAAATAGGAAGTCTTTGAATTTATAGAAACATCTGGATTCACTAGGCAACTATGTTTTGAGTTTTTTGTTGCTATTGTTGTTTTTACTTTTTTATTTTTTTATATTTTTTGTTCTCCCCAGTGAGACTTTCTGGCAAGGACTTACAGTAAGGAAGCCGATGAGCACCCGATAGAGATGCATGAAGGATACCCCTCCAACGCTCGCCTCGGCCTGAGAAGAACAGGTCTTGGCTATGCCCTGGAGCAATGGGCTGAGTGGCACCCACTCTTCTTTCCCAGCCATTAATGTGTTGCAACACTGTTTGTCCTGAGGCTCAGCTGAGTCTGTCTTGGCCTTTGGGGCAACCAGGGTCTGACTCTAATCCAAGTTTCTTCCTCCTCCTTTACCAGAAAAGACATTTAAAACCCTCACATGAATGAAAGAAAATTAAAACAGAAGGCAAGCATCATACTGAAAGCACTGGGATCTAAACAAGGCATGGGCGGAATAGGGTATTTTTCCTTTCTATATGAGCAGGGCTGGGGATTTCTTTTAAGGGCTACCCACCCACCTACCCACCCACCCCACCACAATATGGATCCTTTCTAACAAATGGGAGGAAAACTTTACATTGCTATTCTGTCTTTTCAGGTCCCAATATTTATAAAGAGGAAAGCAACATAGAAAACCCTGGAGCTCTGGCCTGGCTTTGTCCTGCTTTGCAGTGCTATCTTTCTGTACTCAGTGAACACACTTCAGCGATGTCCAGGGTGTGGCCTGTCACCAACCCTTCCTCTCCTCCGAACTTGGAAAGATGAGAATAGTCTGGAAGGAGGCCATGCACACAGAATGGGGTGTGCTTTGTAGTGTTTTGTTTGAGCTTTTGGATTTGTTTCTGTTTTGAGACAGGGTCACAAGATCTAGCTATGAAGTCCAGGATGATCCTCCTACATTCCAAAGAGAGAAGGGGGGGGAGAGGGAGAGAGAGAGAGAGAGAGAGAGAGACAGAGAGACAGAGAGATAGAGAGACAGAGAGAGAGAGAGAGACAGAAAATGAGAGCTTTTGGGGATGCAGCCTTCAGAGCCCCTCCCTCAGCAAATCCCCTGAGGACTCTCAACCCAATTCCCAGAACAAAGAAGAAATCTGACTTTGAACAACTTTATGGGGCATCAGGAAGTCATGTCAGTTTATAGTGTGGCCCGTGTGACAAGGAGCATGGAGGAGCCATCATGTCAGACTGCTTCTTAACTCTCCATCCCAGAGAAAGACACAGGAAGGCTCCGCTTGATTCAGGCTGCGAGATATGACCTAAAGATGCAGGTCCCTGTTCTAAGGAATACTCTTCACCTGGCCAGCTAGCAGAATGGTGAGCTTCTGCCACAGCTGATAGCTTTCTGTAGAGAGCTTCCCTTAATTAGGTCCCTCCAGTAACATGCAGTCCAAAAGATCAGGCATGGGAGCTCCTCTATGACCCCCGCGGTAAGGAAACTGAGGCAAGTGGCCAGCCTGGGCTACATAGATATTCCCTGTTCCAAAACACAGCAAAAGAAAGCCTCATTGCAATAGGTATTCGAGTTCCTGATATTTTTCATCGTAAGTAAGAGAGGAACTAGGTGGAGGCAGGATGTTGGTGCTGATTATCAGTTATCATGGCTGCAAATCAGATCCCTAAACTTTTAACTGAGTGGCCTTTGTTCTTACTTATAGCCAATTGTTAAAAGAAGCCAAGAGCATCAGCATTGCCAATAGCACTTTGCCTGGACACATCTTCTAAGCTCAGCCTGGCTGGTAAACAGGAGCATGTGCAGTAGGCCTGAAAGTTGGGCCTATGTGTTTTCCCAAGTTCCTTCCCCTTCCTGCAAATTCCTGATACCATCTGATCCCAATACTGAAGGTCTTGCATTGCCTCAGCTGCCACCAGCAAGTCAGATAAACTAATTTCCACCAACACAGAGCGCTAAGCCCTTTGGCAGCTTAGAGGTCTGTCTGCTGGGATGCATGGCAGCAAATTTGTCTCCACGGCACCGTGGATCTACAAGGGGACAATTCTGTTATTCTGTGGGGAACGCATGTCCCCAGCACTTTATGGTTACAGGGTCCTAACTGTCCTTACATCATGTCTCCGTCCTCTATCTCTCCTCTCTGGCAGCACCTTTGCTTCTAGGGTTCACTACCATTCATTTAAGGGAAGAGCAGGGGAACCCCAGCTTTGTGCTGTCTCCTCTCCTACAGCAACAGCTGCTGCTGTTACCAAGAGTCACAGGACTATATTTCTAGCATCTTCTTCTGGCTGGTGACTTTGTATTATTCTGACCCTTACAATAACCACATGAGGTTAAAAAAAAAAAAAAACCATCCAGATGCCAGTGCCACCCGGGAAAAGACAATCCTTACCAGAGGATTTGGAAGGAGAAAGCCATACTCCTCAGAAATGTGGTATCTTTCCAAAGACAACGGCATCGCAGGTTTCAAGCTCTGTCTTTGAGACTCCATATTTTTTGCTTGAGGTATCCGCACTGAAGAAATGGCTAAGCAGCAGGAACACCCAGGTTCAGGGAGATTCCCAGCTGTGTCTTCTGAGTGAGTTTAGTTGTTCAGGGTTTGAACAGCAGGGAGAACCTTGCCCAGAGGTTAAATTCCAGGATGGCCACGAATCTATTCTGAGGCAAAGCCAAGTAGTAAGTAAACAACGAAGAGTTTTTCTCTTCGAGGTTACCCCATAACACGAGACTAGGAAAGAATAAACTGGGATTCATATCTTCTTAATTATACCAGAAGGTTTGAAGTAGCCTGGACAGATAACAGGATTTAATGCCCTATTGCTTTAGTTAGGGCTTCTATTGCCGCAAATGAAACACCATGACCAAAAAGCAAGTTGGGGCAGAAAAGGCTCGTTTGGTTTGCTTTTCAATATTGCTGTTCGTCAGTGAAGGGAGTCAGGACAGGAATTCAAGCAGGGCAGGAACCTGAAGGCAGGAGCTGATTCAGAGGCCATAGAGGGTTGCTGCTTGCTGCCTTGTTCCTCATAGTTTGCTCAGCCTGCTTTCTTCTAGAATCCAGGACCAAAAACAAGCCCAGGGATGGCACCACCCACAATGGGCTGGGCCCTTCTCCATCAATCACTAATTAAGAAAACACCTTACAGCTGGATCTTCTGGCAGCTCAATTGAGGTGCCATCCTTTCAGATAACTCTAGTTGTGTGTCAAGTTGTGTGTAGGATTAGCCAGCACACCCTGTGTTTTACCATATTTTTCTTTTTAATTGGCACATAGTAAGTGCATCTAACTTTGTCATTTTACTTAATTTTCCAGAACCTACCATTGTGCTGAGTAATGTAATGTAGAACACCTGCCTGAGAGCTCTACCATTAAGAGCAGTAATTTTCCATCTTGTAATGAAACCTGCTGTTTTATATAACTAGTATATGATGATATAATTTAAGTTTTAATGTGTGTGTGTGTGTGTGTGTGTGTGTGTGTGTGTAGCACATATTAATACAAGGAATTAATAGTAAGAAAATGAAAAAATGAGATTTATTCAATGTGATTGTATTGGACAGAGGGACAAAGAATTCCAGTGACTCCCATCAAGCTCATTATTGGGGTCCTGAACTGAGACCAGAGTTTAAATAAAAACTAGAGATTTGCACATCTACACAATCCTGGTCAAGGTGTGGTCCTGTCCACTCTTGACCCAGCATTGTCTGTGCTTCAATTTGGCCTGCAAGGAGGTCTGACAAATTGTTATCCTTGTGTAAAATCGACTCTTGGGAGAAAACTGCCCCATCTCACAGGTGCCAGGCTTTAGCCTTTTCCTCGTCCCAACATGAGATTCCTTGGGGAGGGGGAATTCTAATTTCTTGGGATCCATAATTTCAGTACTCTTATAGTCAGACCAACAGACACAAATGACTCTTTAGAAAATACTTATTTCTGCCTGGTCAGTTACAGACAGACAAATTGCAAAAGTGGGTTTTCTTGTTCTTCTACAGCGTGAGTTCTAGAAGTTGAACTCACGTCTTCAAGTTTGGTAGCAAAGCCTTTCACCCACTGAGCCATCTTGACAGCTTCAATTTAAAATAAAAATATTGGTGGGGATTGAGAAGTTATCTCAGTTGTTAAAGGGTTTACTGCACAAATGTGAAGACCAGGGTTCAGGTCCCAAGAAACCCACAGAAATGTTGGGTGTGCGTGGTGCCTTGCACAAAGGGCCTCCAGAGCAAGCCATCCTCACTGGCATGCTCTGGTTTGACTGAGAGACCCTGCCGCGGTGACTAAAATAGACAGGCAGTGAAGGATAATTCCTACCATTAACCGTGGGCCTCCACATGCACATGTCAGCACGCACACACACTCATGCCAACATGCATAAGCACACATGCATGCACTCCCTACATACAGAGAGAAAAAAAATAGAAAAAGGAAAAGGAGAGAGACTGATGATTTTTACTTCTGAAGTTAGTTCTTTGATTTCACAGACTGGTAAATGGTGTGACCGACTTGCCTGCTCAGCCTCAGGGGGCAGAGGTGGCTTGGCCTGCGGTGCCCTGACTTCCAAACAGTTGCTCTCTTCACTGGAATTAGGGAACCAGGCTGACTGTCACAGCTGCTTTGGCGCTGAATTCACTTTGAAGCACAGCCGAGGATCGTTATCTCTGTATGCTAGGTCTGCAACTGCAAATGTCAAAACCTGTCCTTTTGCTCAGTAGACTCCGAACTTAAATTGGAAGGTTTTGGCCAATGAATTCATTTGGAAGCCAATTTATCCATGAATAGCCACCTTCCTCCCTTTCTTTAAATTGTGTACAAGAAAATAAGCAGTGCTGTGTTTAGACGTTCGCGCTGGGGGTTTCTCTGATGAAGGCTGCATGCCTAAGTCAGCCTGACCTACAGTTTGGTAGGAGACAGCTAAGAGCCAGGCTCAGTTATCCAGTGAGCTTCAGTCCCCAACCCAGCCCCTCTTAAGACTCAGCTATGTACATCTTCTAAATGAAATGCCTCAGTCTTCATAGCCTCTTGGTCTTTCCCTCTGGCTCCATCTCTTAGGTCTCAAACGGGGACAAATGACTTACTGAGGTTTCTTTGTAAACATCAAAGCGGACCTGGCTGCAGGTTCTCTCAGCATCCCTCGGTCCCAACCTGTTACAGGGTAGGGCTGGCATGCCTTGCTCCCTACCCTAAACTTCTCCAGCCGAGAGTATGGGCTGCCCTGACCTATGTAATCCAACTATTTTTGTTTACCCTTTACCCTCCCGGCTCTCCCCTCTCCCTTTCGCCTTCCCCCTTATCCTCATATGACCCCACTCAGGGGCATGTTCACTCTGGCCTCTCCCAGATGTGCCTGCTCCTCCACATACCTAAGAATAGTCATCTCCTTCCCTTTCTGTTTCTTAATTCATCATCATTTTATAATTCTAGACATAGTACTTTCGTCTATTCCCTCTGTGCCCTCCCAAGAATTGTCCTAACCATTATAAAACCATCGAATCATAAAATACAGAATTGGAAGGGACAATATAGAGATGGCCATATTAAAAAGTGTCATATGAGTAACCCAAGATTTATGGAGTGAAACGATTTGTCACATGAGCTGGCATCAGCGTTCACCTCAGTTTCTTGGCTCAGGCCCTGCCTACTGTAAACTCAGGCAGGAATCTGTTCTATTGCCTGTAATTGTTTGTGTTGCCTTTTGACCTGAGCGTTATTACAATTCCAACTCTGTTTTCACACCTCCAGGAAGAGCAATGTTTATCTCAGAGACGCTGTGCTGAGCGCATGAGAAATCCCAAGAGAAGCAGTGGCTTGCCACAGTCAGTCTCCCTCTTCCTCGTGTTCTCTCGCTGGCTGTGTTTCTGGTCTCTGTTTACTCCGTGCTGGCCACATCGTTCTGATGCTTTGCACAATGAGTCTGAACACGCAGTTGCTCTCGACGCTCTTCCCACCCGCTCTGCGTTGGTGCTGCGGGCCTTGTCCTCTCGTCATAGCCACCAATTCTAGACTTCTGATCTCCAGTCTTGACTTTGCTGTTCTGAGGTCCTGGACCCATGTCGTTTGGAGGTCTGGGAATATTTCACTCTGTGAAGTGAAGCCTGGGCTCCCTGGTCCTGGCATTCGATGGCGCCCATTTCTAGCCATGCTCAAGCCATCAAAAGATAACGCGCTGCCCAAGACACAAGCAGACCCTGGTTCACAGCATCTCTTGTCTCTGAGATTCTTTTTGGTAGTCACCATACCTGAATCTGACTTCTCTCTTAAGAATAGACACATCCAATTCAGCAGCTTCTGGGATTTCCTTCGCAGAATTATTCTTTTCTTCCCACCCTCTATAAGCAGCTCACCTGTTTATTCCATCCTGTCAGGCTCGCCCTGACTGGATTATTACAGTGCCCACCTGGTGTTTCCTTTTCGCCTTCTTCAAGACAGAACCCATAGCTGATGCAGCTTTGCATTCGAAATGCAGTTACATTTTCAGCAAGCTCTGTGTTTGGCACCCAAGAAATGTTCTCTGGCTGGGCAATTTCTCTCCTCGGTGTGGAACTCACACTTTTTTTTTTTTTATAACAAAGACCTAGAAAGTAGAACGTTGTGCAGGGTCAATGATGCATTTATTTATTTACATGTGCTTTTTGTGGATTTACTTTGTAATGCTGTGGATCAGATCCAGGGCCTCTCACAGGCTGGACAAATGATGATCACTGACTCAAACTCCCTGCCTTGATGTAACACTTTAGACCAAGGCCCAGAAACTTAACCAGCAGCGAGGAGCCCAGGGTCATACTGTATAAAAATAAACACAGCCTGGTGTCTTTCTATTGTGGCTGTCCACCTCTTAGAAGTTAGTTATGCTGGCTGTGTGCAGAACTCTCCCCCCTTGGCTCCAATATTCTGCGTGCCTGTAAATCACAGTAGTACCGTACACAGCAAGGCTTTCACTTCTTCTAGAGCACAGATTTGGGTCTGTGGGAAACGGACTAGTGCATATTTAGGAAACGAAAACTCGTTCATAAACGAGTATCGTAAACACATCACTCCTATGTGTCTGTGCAGGGCCATCAGATAACACATACTTTCCGTGTCTAATGTGATGAACCCTGAATCTCAATGGCCCACGACCAACAGCGCAAACAGCACTGAGTGTTCTCCCTGTTCTATTCATCGCTTCTTTGTTCTTGTCTTTAATGGGACCCTGGAGACTTTTCCTTGACTAGATGGCCGGGTATCTGGTTCTGTCATTACTTTTCTTTCTTCCTTTTTTAATAACCTCTCTTCTAAATATCTATTCCTCCCTGTTTTACACTAACCTCCTCTTTGACCATAACTCATATCTAACGATCACTGGTTTGCCTTTTGCCAAGTCCTATGGTCAGCATCCCTACCCCACCCCACCCCACCCTACCCCCCAAAAAAACCCAACTAACTCCCACCACAGTTGAGTTAGTCACAGGTGTCACTCCTCTGATCCACACACTGCAGCTCAGACGCGGCACAATAAAGCCAGGTGTCGCATTGCCTGGCATGACCCCCTTATCTCTGCCATCATCGCCGCCATCTTGTAGGAGCTGCGTAGTTCAGCTCTGACTTGCCTCCTCCCATCTCCAATCGCATCAAAGCCTTGTGCAATCCTCCTTAGCCCAGCAACCAGCAGTACTGGCCTTCAGTTGTGTTGCCCCATCTCCAGGCCCACAGACCTCCCAGCTGCTCTGCATTTTCCCTTGGGTTCGCCAGAGCAGTGGTTCTCAACTTGTGGGTCACGACCCCTTTGGGGGAAGGTTGAATGCCAGATACCCCCCATTGCAGATATTTACATTATAATTCATAAAATAGCAATATTATGGTTGTGAAGTAGCTTGGGGGTCACCACAACATGAGGAACTGTGTTAAAGGGACGCAGCATTAGGAAGGCTTTTTACTAGATGTCCTCTAAGTAAGGCAGGGGCAGTCCATGAAACCCACAGGCACGAGCTGAAGGCCGGGCTCACTGCTTAGTGACAGATTGAAACTGAAGTGATTTGCCTTCTCCTTCAGAACAGAACTGTTACCTTCCGTAGTTCAGATCTTGGCAGGTGGCTTCTCTCAGAAACTGTGTCGTGATTGGTTGGGTCATTAATGACCCCACGGTTTCTTGCTCCGAAGTATAAGAACATAAAGACATACAAACTATGGCACCAGCCAAGGACAATACATGTAGTAAACTTTGAACCCCTACACAGATCTAGCCAATGGACAGGACATTCTTCACAATTGAGTGGAGAGTGGGGTCTGACTTTCACACGAACTCTGGTGTCCCATATTTGACCACATCCCCTGGATGGGGAGGCCTGGATGGGGAGACACTCAGAGGAAGGACAGCAGGCTACCAAGAAGAGACTTGATAGCCTATGAGCATATACAGGGGGAGGAGGTCACAGTCATAGGGGAGGGGAATAGGGGGAAAGCGAGAGGGAGGGTGGAATGGGAGGATACAAGGGATGGGATAACAATTGAGATGTAATATGAATAAATTAATACAATATATTTTTTTAAAAAGAACATAAAGACAAAAGGGTCTTAAGTATAAGAGCCTGCACATGCCAGTGCCCACTGACTACCTGGAGCCGCCTCTCCGCTGGAGCTACATGTGAGAGAGTCTCATCCGTCTTACTAACCCTCTGTCTCCGTAACACTAGTTTTTCCTCTGTCTCCAGTGTGTTGCCATGCTTCGGGACTTTGCCATTTACTGCTGGGGCATTACTTATACTGCAGTAGCCACCTAATGACCAACTGTCTGGACTCCGCCTCAAATGCATCCTTAACGCCTCCCCATGTCTTCCTACTTGGGTCCCTCATACAGCTTCATTATTATGCCACCGCTGCCACCCCTCACTAGTGTCTGTTCTGACTACCATAGCTATCTGCCTCTTCCACATCTTGTCCTGATTAAGAGTTCAAATTATGGGACCAGATAAATTACATTTTAACTGCTTTTACAATTTTGATTTTTTTTCCTCTTGTTTTTTCTTTTTACAATTTTTTTGTTGGTTTATTTGTCTGGGGAAAAAAAAATCTCATTTTTAGCCCCAAATAGCTTTTAAGTCTCTATGGAACAAAAGCTGGTCTTGAAGTCCTAGTCCTTCTGCTGTCAGCTTTGACCTGCTGGCATTCTTTGTGTTCTCCACTGTGCTCAACAGTGCCATCTTACATGTCTTCAAAGGCCCATGATTCAGGCTTGGCCCATGGTGTACTGCAAAATGAAGGAACCTTTAGGGGCCTACAGAAAGAAGCCAGCTCAGCAGAGAGCAGCCTTTGAAGGCATTGTGTAGAGACTCTGGCTTCTTACTTTTTGTCTTCCATGTGCCCTGAGTGTCTCAGTTTTGTTTTTATCGTGTGTTTCCCAAAGTATTATTATGTTCCAATGGTAGAAACAGAAAGTGACACGCTTGAGATCTCCAAGCCAACCAATTTCCTTAGCATATTAAGGTCCAAAGATAATCTTTTTTGATTCTATCTTAAGATTTACGTATATATACATAGACATACAGGTACTTAGGATGTAGGTCTATGGACATACATATTTTTCTCATTATTATGCGCATTCATTGTGGAAACATCAACAAGAGGAAAAAGAAGACATATGCCATCACATAAGTACAGTTGTTATTGGAATTTGCTGTGTCTTTTTATGTTAACCTTTGCTGCAAGCCAGACTCTGCTTGGTGCCATGATGACATGATGCATCTGAGGAACGTCAGTGATGTTCATGGTTGCATCACTTTTCTGGCACCTACATGTCCACACTCCTTTAAAATTATGTGTTATGCTTTGTTTCTGCAGAGATGAAGTCCTCATTGATTCAAACATCTTGCTAAGTCCATGCCAGGGGGACCATTTTGAGGATGCCCAGCTTTCGTCACATACTTGATTTCTGGTTTCCTGCTAGCCTCTCCTGTGATTTCAGATCATCTTTTTTTTTCCACTTTCCCAAATTGTTTTTCTTCTAACACAATCCAAGTAAAAAAGGAGGAGGAGGAAGAGGAAGAAGAGGAGGAGGAGGAGGAGGAGGAGGAGAAGAAGATAAACATAGCTAAGAAATTAAATGTCCTCCTATTTGTGACTAATTGTGTGACTCTGAGTAGGTTACTTCATCCTTCTAAGCGTGGAATTTGTCATCTTTAAAAGAAAAGTTTTGTGAGTTTTATTCATTTTAGTTTTACTTTTGAAACAAGGTCTCATTGTATAACCTAGGCTGGCCTGTACTCAGTGGGTAGCTCATCAGGCCTTGAACTTCCAGGTTCTCCTATACGCTGGGATTTCTGTTGTGTTACTACATCTGGCTTGACTTACCTTTAATTTGTTTTTATTTACTTATCTATGCATGTGTTTTTCAATACAGGCTGGCCTGGAACTTAGTATGTTGTTGTTTTTAACAAAATCTCAAAGTTTGGCTTTACCAAGGAAGACTCGGGAGCCAGATGCTGGGGTGAAAATCTGCCACTTCAGAGAGGCAGAGAAAGCACCCAGCTGACCTTCCTCCTCAGCTGATGTCCCAAAAGGCAGCAGTCCACCTTCCCCCACAATATCTCACAAAACCCTCAAATTGAATGTTCCTCCCTTCTATTTCCTGTGTGTCTCTCTATCTGTCCTCCTCTTCCTCTCTATGGTTTTCCCACTATGTTCACTCCCTGTCAACTGGTTGCTTCCTCTGCCTCTTGAACTGTGGTTGACTTTATTTAGTCTTATTTACAATACTCAGGCAGAAAGCTCTTGGATTAAAGGCATGTGCTAGGGCTGAGTCACATCACAACTAGAAACAGGTTTTTCCATTAAGCAATGCAATGTTGGGGTTCACAGTGTGATCAAATATACCTGCAGCAGTGTGCAATGCAGTCTTCCTTTGAACTTCCATGGCCCTCCTGTGTCAGGTACCTGAATGCTAGGACTACAGGCACAAGCCACTGTGGCCCACTTCAATTCCTCTTAACTTGTCATTCAAGGATTTCATTATTAAGTTAACCCATGTCAGAGTGTAAACTCCGATAACCCAGGAGAAATGTGTTGCAAAGATTTATTAGTTACTTTTCTGTTTCTGTGATGAAATACCATGACTGAAAACAACTTATGAAAAAAAAATAGTTCATTTTAGCTTGTGGTTCCAGAGAGAGTGTCTGTAATGACTGGGAAGTCATTGAAGCAGGCAGCCAAGCAGGGAGCTGGCTGGGCACATATTTAACCACATGGCAGCAGAGACTGCCAACTGCAAGTGGGATGAGACTATAAACCTTTTAACGTCCACTTTGGACAGCAAGCCTGCACCTCCTAAAGGCCATAAGCAGGGAGCAAGTGTTGGGGTATGTGGGCCTAGGGGGCACATTCCTTCTTCAAACCACCAAAAGGTAAGCTCTTCCTTCTTCTTAGCTCTGCCTAATACATTCACACATTCATTTATTCTTTTATATATTCATGCCAGAGATATTTTCTAAGACTGATAAACAATAGTCTGGCATCCGAAGCTTGTTGTGCAGCAAGAATAAGAATATGTGCTAAAGAGAAGGCAAAGGTAGAAATGGTGAAAACATAGTGAGTGCTAACATTTTGAAAGCACAGGACTCAGCCCTGGTAAAGTAAATACCATTTGGAGGATCCTTTAATTACAGCTACAAAGGACACAAGGCTTATTCAACTTTATAATAATTTTTAATTGTTGACCTTAATTATTATATTTCAATCATAAATATAATTTACAGCATTCCTTCATCATTTTAAAGTATTATTAAATAGTTCACTTTTGTTATGTTCCTACAGGGAGTGAACAGATGATTTTGAAATCTATACCACATATTGCTGGTAAATTATTCCCTACTCTTGTTTACTGGATCTGATTTAATGAGCTATGACAGGACACATTCAAGTTTCTGTGCACTGATAAAACACAGCCCTGCTACACTAAGCCCAACTCAGAAGGGCCTTCTCAGTTGTATCTTTCACATTCCTCAGGAAATTCATGACATCAGTACCCCCTGTGCCTCTGTTTTCCACCTTTGAGGGATCTTCGGACTTGGGGCGGTCCGCGTGCTGCTGCCTTGAAGGTCTCATAATGTAAGAATCCACTATTCCAAGGTGGAATTTCCTCACAGAGACCAGGCCATTCACACACTCATTATAGGCTTTCTTTAAGTCTGTATCGCCTCTTGAAATGACAAACTCACGGACTGAGGGACCTGCCTCCAAGGAGCAGAGGAAGTTCCGGTGGGCTGGAGGCATGTACTCTCTCATTTCCTGGAGGAATTCTGCCGCAGATCCTACAGCCAAACCAAGAGAGGTAAGGAATTTGGGGGGGGGGGGACCCTTCTCCAGCTAGAGAGAAAGAGGGCAAGGTCAGGGCAAGGTCAGGCAGGCTGGGTGATCACTGTCTACAGCCACCGTGGGAGACTTTGAAGGGAAGGCCACCCTAAAGAGCTTGCTCCTTGTTCCAAGCAATGGCTGTTAAGGAGACTCCTATTGGTCCTGAAGACAGACTGAGCAACACTTCCTTATTAAGATATTTTGCTTGTGTTTTCTTTGTCTTCCTTCCTCTTTTCCTCCCCTTCTTTCTTCTCCCTCTCTCCTCCTTTATTTGGTTTTACTGGACAGGATGTCTCTATGTGTCACACAATGGCTTTGACTTTGCAACACTTCTACTGTCCAGGAGTAGCTTTAACCTGCACTAATATGTCATCCTGTTAGTGGGAAAAGAAAATACATGCTGTCGTTTCCACCTACCTTCACCAGTGACATGCTTTATTCCCAGGAGGACATCGAGACACTGAAAGATGCTGCTCTGGCCTGCGCTGCCCCCTGAAAACCTTTTTGGGGTGTCCCAGACTCCCTCATACAGCAGACCGTCTGGCAGCTTGGGATTGCCTTTCCAGCTAGACCAAAAAACAGACAAATAAACAAACACAAACTCTAATTTGGATTAGTTGCCAGATAGACTATCTTGCACTAGAAGTGATTCTTCCACTCGTCATTTTCATACATGGAAATAATAAATAACACAGTTGTGAGAAAGTTTGATGTACTTTCTGAGTGAAACTTTGTTTCACCCTAGTTCAGATCTCTCTCCCTTCCTCTCCCTTCCTCTCCCTCTTCCTCCCCCCCCCCCATTTCCCCATGCCTGTTGCAGGCCTTCTTTGGCCAATAGTCACAAGAGAAGAAAGCCTATGCTTTCTCTACAACATGGATATCAGCAATACAAATTATTATTTCAACCCAAAGAGTAGTGGAGGCCAGCAACTGGGATCTGGTCTGTTATTGATATGAATGGAGAAAATAAGCCCATGCCTCAGACTACATACCCAGACAAATATATGCGAAGAACATGGAAAAACTGGTCAGGATCCACATAGTCTGTGAAAAGATAGAGATCAGAGGTGCACCATGAGTTCAAGGCTCCGCAAACAACTGTCCTGACTTCGGTATGGATGACAGAAAAGGCACCAGGCAGATCCACAAAGTCTCTGAGGGCAAGCACCCACAGGTTTCTCTTTCTCTGTCCTCTCCTGGAGAAGCCTACTCACTACCTCTCCTGTACCCTGTACTGGGTCTGCTAAGGGACCAAGTAACGTTATCCAGGAGACACCATCACCCAAGTGAGACTGTCGGCATTGCACAGCATCACTGCACATGCTTACTGACACAGCAGATGCAGTGCTTGCAAAAACAAACCAGGACGGGACATGTAGCTCAGTGGTAGTGTCCGTTCTTAGTATCTGTGAGCTCTGGGCTCCATCGCTGGCAGCTAGTACACACACTCACAGGCACCCACACAAGCAGGCAAGCAAGCACACATGCAGGCACACAGAAGCACCATGAGATCCATTCATGGGTCTTCCTAAAGCCTACTAACATTTGATCAGAAGAGTTTTCTCCCTCAATAGGCAGCCAGCAGAAGCTTCAAACTTATAAAAAAAAAAAAAAATCTACGTGTTAAACTGAGCCAGGAAGGCAGATTTCCTTCCCAAATTGCTCTTCTGCACTTCCTGTGGTTTGTAGAGTTTCTACATCAGTTTTGAAACAGTTCTTTTCTCTGTCACCCAAGAGTGGATTTGTGAAGAATCAGAGTCAAGTCAGGCCAGAATCTAGGTTTTTCAACACTTAAAATTGACTTTGGCATTCAGCAGGTTTCTTTGTGGGTTTTAGTGGCAGACAAAAAAGTTCCTCAGCATCAAAAAGACCCAGTTTGGAATTTTGGGCCCTTGTTTACTTCCTGTGTCATAACTTTAGGTCGCCTTGTCTCTTTGACTTTACTTTTCCTTCTCTGTAAATGGAAATAATTAGACCTTCCACACAAAACTAACGGTGCCGTGAGATGGACAGACACTAGGTAATGGGTACCTTACACTTCCTTTTCCTCAACCCCTCTTTGCTTCAGACACCAGACCCCTGTGGACTGTGAGCCCAGAATGTGCACTGCCAACAATACTTACCACGCATCTTCTTAAAATATTCCTTGGCTTTCTCCAGACTGGTAGCTATATGATACAGTGCCTTTTCCAGTGCTTTCAGGTCTTGATGCTGCACAGCACTGCATACAGAGGGGATTGCCTTAAAAAAAAAAAGTTTAAAAATGAGGGGGGGGGGAAGAGACCTAGCAGTCAACATTGGCACAAAATAAATTGTAGCTTACTCAGCAAATCAAGTTTGTTTTTCCACTTCTCTTGTGTGTTCATGAATGTGTGTGAGCCTGTGTACACCTGTGGGTGCACACATATGTGCTTGTGCTCATGTGGAGGCCAGAGGTTCACACCCACAGTCATGAAGAACCGCTCCTTTGTTTTATGAGGCTGGAGCTCACTGGTTAGGCTGGCTGGCTGGCCACAGAGCCCCAGGGATCTATCTGCCTGTCTCCACCTCCCGGCCTGGCAGGTGTGTGCCAACATGCTTGGCTTTTTCACCAGGAGACCAGACTCAGGTCTCATGCTTGCACAGCAGGCTCTTTACCCACCGCACCATTACCTCAGCCCTCTGTTTGCCTTTCCAGTCAGAACAATCTGATTCACATCACCGTGAATTAACGACAAATCCCTTTGGACACTTTTTTTTATTTCTTGCTGGAATTTCAAACTTTATTATGACTACATGGCACCTAGATTTTTATATTTCAGAGTGATGTGCGCAAAAAAATATGTCATTTTTATTAAAGGGTGTAGTTCATCTAGTTTTATGATCTGATGGTACCCATAATCAGGGTAAAGTCAACCATACTATTGTAATTTACTTGCTACATGCTTGCTCTGCTTACACAGATGGGAAAGAAACAGCTAAGAGAAAACAGACTTACTTGGATTGCAGGAGAAGCTGCGATTTCTACCAACAGAGAGACAAGGAAGAAGCCTTTGCTGCAGTCCCCACCAGGAAATGAAAACAGAATGTCCATGTTCCTACGAAAACCAGCCACAGTTGACAAACAATGCAGGAAAATGAACGGCGTATTTGTAGAACACCATACTTTCCCACTATCTTTATGTATACATTTTTTTAAATTCCCAAAATAATTGTGCCAGAGTAGTATATGCTGCAGCCTACTCTCTTTACCTCATATTTGAGAATATACTTGAAGTCAGGAATATTGGTACATTGTCTAACGATCACAGGTTAGTTACGGCCATGTTCACACTTGGAATTTTACTCTAGAACATGGACCTAGAAACCTCACAATAAATCTGTTTCCATTAATCATACATGTATGCATATGATCATAAATATATACTCAAAGCCCTGCGTTCTATTCCCAGGAAACCCTGTTCATCCTCCACCTGCAGCACATGCCACCCACCCACCCACACACACATACACACAAGTACACACACACACACACACACACACACACACACACACACACACACGACTGGCTAGATTCTGTTTTATTCTTTCCTACAGAAGTTTTGACATTGGTGAAACCATGGCTTCAGAACCTGTGTGTCTATGAGTTCGGAAGTGGTTAAATTCCTGGGTTCTAAACCTAGGTATGCTGCTGCTTGTCTGCTGTGAGGTCTTGTTTTAAAAAGCTCATTATTTAAAGATACCGTTTAAGCTCTTGACCATCACCAACAAAGACTTGTGGAATCATTCGGGGTTTTTTCCCCATATCCCACACTGTTATTTGTGTTACTTGTTATTTATGGTGGTGCTCGCGAGGAGGCCTCCAGCTCTGATAATGCACCAAAAGGTTTGTGCCTCCAAGTCCTTCACACTCAATATTTCTTAGGTTATAAGTGCTCTTATTCCTCAGTCTTCTAGACTCCTCAATCTTCTGTTTGAGCAGTGCTCATACATTTTATTTTATATATATATATATATAAAATATATATGTGTGTGTGTGTGTGTATGTATATACATATACATATATATACACATATATATGTATATATCCCTAACTTCATCTAGGCAAGATCACACTTGTGCTATATGTCTTAGTTCCCCAACTTTTAATAAAGTTCAGTACATAGATAAAAAATGTTAAAGGTTGGGTTAAAGCGAAGTCATAAAACTACTAGGTGATATCAATATTACTTCTACTTACAGAGGTCACGAGGTCACACACACATACAGGCATGCATGCACTTTTCATATCTGTTCATATCCATTTCAAACATGAAAGTGCAAATAACAGCTTTGCAAGGATCTATAGCTACAATATTTAAAAAGACACAGTCATATTTATAGATACAATTAAGGACTGGATTATTTGTTGTCTTTTTTAAAAAAAATAATCATTTTGATTACTTTCTTCCTATATCCAACCATTTGGAATATCTCCGTAAGCCCACATTCACTCTGGATGACAAGTAATTCTTCAGATAAAAGAATAATAAAATACTTACTCATATGTCATGGGCCTTAGGAAAGCAGCCGCAAAGCAATGTGCCCATTGGAGGAGAGAAAGACAACAGTTATAAAATCAGGTGAATTTGAGTATAGGCGGCTTGTGTACTGTGATGTGTCAGTGTTGAGCCATAGGCTTAAAGAAGGAAAAACATGGTTTTTATATTTCTCAAGATTGCTTGCCAGTGGTTCTCAACCTTCCTAATGCTGCATCCCTTTAATACAGGCCCTCATGTTGTGGTGACCCCCAATTGTAAAATTATTTTTGTTGCTACTTTATAACTGTAATTTTGCTACTGCTATTGATCATAATGTAGATGTCTGATATGCAGGATACCTGATATGTGACTCACCCCAAAGGGGTCATGACCCACAGATTGAGAATCACTGGCCTAAACATTAAGTTAATCCAAGAGCACACACTCAGAATTATTTATTACTATGAAGGTACATTCTACAGCAAATCCTTCCATCTTCAGCTATTGCCGGATGCAGATTACATCTCACAGGTACATCTTATAGCTCTTAGCCTCTTGCATCTTGTTGCAGGTCCCGTCACTAGCTGACTTCTGAGCAGATTACCCTGAAAGCCCACATGTTTTTGCTTCTCCCTCTGAGGACATGGTCACTCTTAAATATAACTGGCTATCTAGAAATTAAGTTTTCAGAATTTCAAAAAAAAAACACATTAGTGAAAGGAAACCACCCAGAAGGAACTTCACATTTGAGCCGGGCGTGGTGGTGCATGCCTTTAATCCCAGCACTTGGGAGGCAGAGGCAGAGGCAGGCAGATCTCTGTGAGTTCAAGGCCAGCCTGGTATACAAAGAGAGTCCACAACAGCCAGGGCTCTGTGTAACAGAGAACCCCATCTCAAAAACAAAAAAAAACAAAAACAAAAACAACAAAGCTTCATATTCAATGTCTGTGCTGTAGCGTTTGTGTTTACTCAACACAAGCAAAATCATTTTTGGAAGAGGGGACATCGTTTGAGAAGATGCCATCACCAGACTGGCCTATGGGTAAGCTTTTCTTCATTGATGACTGAGGAGGGACGGGTCCAGCTCAGTGCAGGTGGTGCCATCCTTGGGCTATTAGAAAGCTGTCCCAATAAGGCACAGGGACAAGCGTGGCAGTGTCCCTCCATGGCTTCTGCTCCAGTTCCTGCCTCTATTTTCCCTTCTTGACTTACTGCCCCAGCTTCCTTGCATGAGAAACTTCTAGCCAAGGTGAAACGAAACCCTTTCCTCTCCGAGCTGCTCTCAGTCATGGAGTTGACCACAGCAATAGAAACCCTAACTGGGACAATGGTTTTATTGATCTGAACTCCAACCCGCCAGGTGTTGCTGTGCACACTTGGGATGCCAGGGCACATGAGACAGAGGTGGGAGGAGCAGCCAGTTCAAGGCCTCTTAAGTGGCAAGACACTGTCAAAAAATAGGTAAGTGAGACAAAACACGAACAAAATGAGCCAGAAAAAAAAAATTCAGACCCCAAGTAAATTTTAATATAAAATCAACTAAATTTAAAAAGCCTAAGTTTTTATGATTCTCCTCTGAGTGCATGATGTGGGGGGCACATGTCACGGTGCACATGTAGAGGAGATCTCTGTGGAGTCAAATCTTTACTTCCTTTTCTTGCATCTCAGGGGTTAAACTTAGGTTGTGCGGCAAGTACCTGTGCCTAGCCATCTTGCTGGACCCTAAACCAATAAAAACAATTTGGAATATATTTTCTTAAAGCAGAGGAAGGAAATGAATAACAAGAGGTATGAAGGCATTTTCTGAGGTGGCAGATGTACTTCCGTAGCTGGCTTCCGGTAGTGGCTGCGCGAGGCATGTGCACAATAGACTGAAGATGGAGGCCCTCTGGATTTTCCTATATCCAGATGCTTCTGTCATGCTCACGTATAGTACATTTGTCATCACAGACATGACAATCTAAGAAGCCATAACCAGCATCAGAAGCTGTGTTGCCAAAAATTAAGGAATAAATATCCTGAGTTAATAGCATGACATTCCAAGCCCAGTTCCGCTCACAGTTACATACCCGCTGGGGTCCTTTTTCTTCCAGTTTGCTAGGACACAGTCTGCGTAAGACAGAATGGGAGGCAGACCCAGCTTCTCCGAGAGTTCGCAGTAGGGAACAGCAATATTTCTGGGCAGCACCTGATTTCAATACAATGATCATTTTTAGCCACTGAAACATCTTCCATTTTCTTCTCCTCTCAGTCTTAAAGCTTGTTCTGGGGCATAGATAGCACCCGGAAGCCCAAGTGTGTAATTGTTTTTCTCCCCCACATTTCATAACGTGACCCTGGCCATTGTTCAATGCTCCTGTTATGGGACGTGAGTTGTTTTGGGCGTAGCTTGGCCGCAAACAGGAAGAAAAATAAGATAAGGAGCCCGAAGGTTTTATTTTCTTATGGCCCTGAGCTATTTTCACTCTGTCCTTCACTCGCCCATCCCACAAGGCACCATATTAGCTAGTGGTAGTAACAAAGGAAAACTCAGTGTCTCTAGAATTCCAGACTTTGTTAAGGATATGGGACGCGTGACTTACGTGAGAAGTGCGAGCAGGCTGCTTTTCCAGAACACACTGGAGGAAACGCTTGTGCGCGCATCTGCTTGTGTAAGTGTGCGTGTATGTGCTTGTGTGTGTGCGTGCACGTGTGTGTGTGTGTGTGTGTGTGTGTGTGTGTGTGTGTGTTGTACGCTTATTCTGTTTTCCGTAAACTTCACTACACTTGGCACTGGTGTCATGCAGACCTGTTATCCCACTACTTGGAAAGATCATACAGGAGAATTGAGATTTCTAGGCCAACCCAGGACACAGAGTGAATTCCGGATAGGCCTGTGCTACTTAGTGAGACTTTGACTCAATACACAGAACAGCAGCTACCCCAAGCAGTGGGGCCTAGCATTGCTTCTAAGTGGATAGATGAGGTTGTTAATCTCCAGTGAGAGGTGCGTAGGTGGCTATCACAGCATAGTCTGGACTCCTCCCAGGAGATGTTTCCAAGGAAGACTAATTAGCTAATCCAGGAAGATGTGTGCTGATTGTGGGTAGAAGGGTCAAATACGCAGCAGCCCCCCCCCCCCCCGGGTCGAATATCAGGGAAACAGCAGGAAGTCTGCAGCACAGAAGTGTCTCTCTGCCCTCTGGTCACCATGAGATGGTTGCTCCCACCCAAAGAGCCCAGGTTCTATTGCCTGAAGTCCCTGAAGCTATGAATGGAAATAAATACTTCTTCTCCCACTTAACTTATGTGAGGCATTTCATCAGTGAGGAGAGAAAAAACCAGCCATCCTTGAACTCCTCCTGTTAGAGACCTCGATTTCCCTGGTGTCCCCAGCCGGATGCTCCCTATAGTTTATTAGGTATATAGCTAACACTGTGTTCTGCATCAGCATCTGCCTTAACATCATTTGGCTTAGAACCAGACAGCCCCATGTAGTGATTGGGGTAATCGCTGTCATAGTGAGTCACGGGGGGAAAGCTAAGGGACACTCCAGCAGTATAAAGTCAGCCTCATAGGACACAGGTGGTGTGGCAGTAAGTCAACAGCACAGTTTTGAGAAATCATGAGCTCTATAATGGCTTCGGATTAGCTCTATATACTGCTAGGTGGGCTTAACCGAGAGAGAGCGGTTCATTGAATCACACCCATGTGCACAGTGAAATGCAGATACAATGAAACTCTTCGGCTGCAGCCAGACATACATGTTCAAAAGGAACGAACTTTTTGCCTGTCCGAGGTTTACAGAGGTGGGACCAGAGGGCAACAGGGAAGCATTCAGTAAAAATAATTTGAGCTAACTTTGGAAAAGCAAAATGACTGCCCTAACACACGTTTATTACAGGCAGATTTGCAGGAGCTAAAACACTCGGAATGCCGAATTACATTTTTGTTCGTTTATATTTTTATGTTGAAACAAATTCCCTCCTTAAAATAAGATGTTGCATATTTTTATTGCCAGAATTTAAAAGGCCAGCAAGGTCGTGATGAAGTAAAACATGTTTTTACTTCATCCTTCTTTCATAATTTGCCTTGTCAACTGAGTCTGATAAACAGGATTTTTTTCTTTTTTTTTTTTTCTATTTATTTTTTAAATGATGCTAAGATCATTAAGGTCTCTACAGGCATTCCAAATACTCTCTCTTTCTCTCTCCTCCTCCCTCCCTCCCTCTCTCCCCCCTCCCCCCTCTGCCCCCCTCCCTCCCCTCCCTCCTGCTCTCCCCCTCATATGATTCCTCTAAATTTGTAATCACACCCACTACTGTTTAAGTCCCCTGGACTCTTGCTTGTAGTAGGTAGCAGATACTAATGGAACCCTGACTCTAACCTTCCATTATAGACGTGTAGCATAGTCACGCATACATACTTAGATTAAAACTCTAAGATGTCTGATGAGATTATACAATTACATACAATTTAATATTGGTTAAATGCTGTCAGCTGGCCTGGAAGAGGAAACATAGACTCTGTGCCTCATTCCAGAATCCAGATGCCAGCCAAAAAGTGAGTGGAAGTGCAGGTGCTCCCAAGATTACACAGAGCATTCAGCTCCTCTCTGTGCCCCAGGAGCTGACTGATTTCATGGGTGGATTGTATGCGTGCCTCCGTTTTTAAACTGCATGTGGTGATAAAAGCATCTGAAGGAAGCATCAATTGCATCTGTCACTAGACGGTAAAAGGTACTCTGAGAAACAGATGCTATCCCTTTCTGACTTGATATATACATAAGCATTTGCGAATCTCATGTGATTTTGAGTGCCAGCTAAATGTGTACAGTAACTGTAAAACACTTGCAGCGGTCTTAAATTAAGAAAGCAGGACACATGTCTGTATTTACTTATATTGTGGTTGTCCAGTATATGAAAGGCATTTACAATGTAATTATGAGAACAGTGGGTATGCTTAGCCACTGCTTTATTTTTCTCTTGATACAAACTTTTAAAATGTAGCACAGTGAAGTCTAAATGTACAAGGTCCTAGGTTCAACTGTCGTGTCTGGCTGCAGAAGCCTCTTCTCCCCAGCATCACCATCCGTCATGGTAGCAATGCTGTTCTAATACCTAACGTTAGAACTAATATTTAATATCTAATGTTTTTTTCAGTACTAGGGATCAATCCCAGGGCCTTCCACATGCCAAGCAAGCACTCTACCACTGAGGTACATTCCAAGCCCTCAAAAGGTTCTACATTTAACGCAAGCTGGAATTCACTTTCATGTTAATGAAAACTCACTATATGAGGAAATACCAGAAAAGTCTCCAAACCTTTCGGATGTCACCATTCCCTTGGTACCACACATACGCCATGGTGATGCACCCCAGGGCCAAATGTGCCAGGCGCTGCAGCCTGTGCCCTTGCAATTCATCAGTGCGTAGTGGAGGCAGCTGAAAAAAGATGGAGAGATTTGACTGATGTCAATCCTGGTAACGTTGCAGGTTTTAAAACCAAGATCAAAATGTGAAGAACTACACGGAAAGACGATTACACAAATGCTCAAACCTTCTCAACTTCTTCTCGAAGCTGCCCATTCTTAATCAGCGGAGGCAGATTTCTAGCAATGCGGATCCAGGCATTGTATGCATCGGGCAGTTCCTCCTTGAAAGGGAAACAAGACCAAACAAGAGCATTTTGTTTGAATTGCTCATGGAGGTCTCTGAATGTAGTACAGGCTTCTCTGTAGATGGCCCGTCTTGCCTTTAGCTCCATTTGTGCCCCCAATGAACACGATGTAGAAAACAGCAGCCTAGCCTTTGCCACCCAACAGACGCATAGGCAGAACCGCTGTTCCTTCCTGTGCCCCCCTGCTCTTACTAAAACCCAGCCCAAGACTCTACCCAAAGCCCCCTCAGTACTGCATCCTACACCAGTCTCCTCTCTGCGACTTCCGTGGGTTGTGCCTTTTTACACTCAGTCACTTATTTCTCTGTTACGTTCTTTCTTCTCAGCTATATTCCTTGAATGGAAGAAAAATGAGATGGCATTAAAGTTACCAGCAAATTAGGCACCGCACTGAGTTCTACATATATGTTTATCATATTTCTCATGGCCCACGAAGTGGTCTCTCTGTCACATATTTTTTTTAAATCCATTTATTTTGTGTATAACCTTTTTTGTAGCTCAAACTAGCATTTCCACTTTTTAGAATCAAGGCTGTCTTGTGCTCCTAATATCTCTTCCAGGGCCTGGCATATTACGGGACACTTAGCACATTTTCCATCCTGAGTAGCAGTCATGGGCTGTTGCTATAACGTTTGCAGTTTGAGATAGGATAGCAGAACTAGGATAGGTTCTGTGTGTGTGTGTGTGTGTGCGCGCGCGCGTGTGTGTGTGTGTGTGTGTGTGTGTGCATGTGCGCATGCGTGTGTGTGTGTGTGTGTGTTTGTATGTGTGTGTGTGTGCGCGTGTGCATGTGTGTGGATGTGTGCCCATGTGCGCATGTGTATGGATGTGTAGATGTGTGTGCATGTAGATGTGAGTACATGTATGTGTGTTTGTGTGTGTGTGTTTGTGCGCGTGTGCGCGCGTGCATACATGTCCTTCATCTTATTTTTGAAACTGAGACTCACATTGGCCTGGTGCCAACCCGTTAGGTTAGGCTGGCTGGCTGGCAAGACCTAGGGACCCACTGGAATTTCAAGCGCACGCCACCTCGCTGTTTTGTCTTAACCTGGCTTCTGGGACTGAATTCGTGTGCTTGTGCACGCAGAGCGCTGATCGAGCCATCTTCCCCGCCTATGGATGTCTTTTTCTTCTTACAGTGTCTCACACACTTGTTCTTACCATAGGTCTCAGCAGCCCGGTTGTTTTCTATATTTACCAGAGAACAACGGTCACCTCGCCGCTTGAAGGGAACACTTGATGGGTTCTCAGACTCCTCTGGGACGGGCTGTGCATGAGCTTTGGGCATATTAAGTAAAGAGGGAGTGGCTTGAACCTAAGTGCCTCCGTGCTGGGAACCTAGCATAGGGAGCAAAGCCACTGATGGGGAGGGGACTGCTCTATAGGTGGCGTCTAGTTCCTCTCCCATAGGTTATTTTCACCCCACCCTCAAATGAAAAAGAAATCCAAATAAAGATATCTCCTGAATCTCATATTTACAATCACACGACATCAAGAACTCCTACAGAGATGCAGACAATGTCCCCAAATGAACTCCGGAACTCCGAACCACACCCAAGTACAGTCCTAATGCGTCCTTCCCAAGGCTGCTTCCTGTTAAAGCAGCACTTCTCAACCTGTGGGTCAAGACCCCTTGAGAGGGTCAAACAATCCTTTCACGAGGTTCGCCTGAGACCATCGAAAACCACGGATATTTACATTACACCTCACAACAGTAGCAAGATTACAGATATGAAGTAGCAACAAAATAATTTGATAGTCGGGCGTGGGGGTCACCACAACAAGAGGAACTGTATTAAATAGTCTCACCATTAGGAAGGTTAAGAACCACTCCGCTAAACCCTGAAGTAGCCAGTGCCCCCATCCGTGAGCGGGTATGTGAAGAGCTCAACACTAGGTACGCCAGGACATTCAAGAACCCAGGCTCCAGAGCACTCCTAGAAAGGGTACCTTACCAGGCGTGGTGCCAGAGGCAGCTAGCGAAACCGTAGTCTGGCCCCGCCCCCAAACCACCGGATTGGATGGGAGCTGTGCAAGCCGTTCCTTCTAAGAGCCCTAAGAGCCCGCAAGGTGCAGGCTCCAGAAAGCCCTGAGCTGGGCAAGCCAGCGCAACGTAGGATAACCGCTACCCTTACCTCGGCAGGGTTCCAGTGCCTTGCCCGGCAGGGAACTGCCTTCCTTTTCCCTATCTTATCCCAATCTTTAGTCCTCTGTCCTAACATCCGTGCCTTCCTGTCTCCGGGCTCTTCCTGGCTGGGTCCAATGGCACACAAGCTCTGGTTCTTTGTGGAACTAGGTGAGTGCAGGGCATCTCTATTTTGTCATTTTCCTATTCTCCGTAAGTTTTGATAATGAAGATGTTAATGAAAGGTAGTATGCGAGGCATTCTTAGAATCCAATTTTAGTAACATAGTTTTTGTTTCTTTAGTAGGTTCTTAGGTTTGTTTTGTTTGAGATGGTCTGGCCTCGAATTTGAGACCAGACCGTCCCCCTGCCTTTGCTTCCTGGGTGCTAGAATTATAAGCTGCGCACCACCTTACCTGGTTGAAACACGAGGTGTTTTAAGAGAAGCATTTCTCTTATCATTGCACTTCAAGGCTAAAACTTACACGAAAGCACAGTCAAGGTAATTTATACTCTCCTTTGGATTATGCTTAGCAAACGACAAGCCTAATTAATATGAAACAAAAGTTACTTGATACGTCATCTCATATATTGAAATCAGTGAGGAGCACAGACTCTGTACATTTGACATAGTTCAGAAGAGAAGGGAAAATTCCCAGGAGTTTTGGCCGTTTGAATGTTGCCTTTTGAGAACGCTCTGCCCAGTTGGAAAGGTGGTTGCTACAGACAGACTTCCCCTCTACAAGCACAGTTCAGTCCCTTCATAAAGCCACGAGGCTTCTCATGAGCATCTTCATCATCACTTTACATCTCCAATGTGAAGAAAGTGAGGCGCACAGACATGACTGGATTTTGAAAAAGAGACACGGAAGAACAATGAAGCTGTCTTACTTGTGCCTTGGCTCTACGTCTGACCCTTCTTAGGGTCAGGAGAAGCTGAGGGCAGTTGCTCATTTAGCAATCCACCTGTCAAGATAAACAATAAAGATAAAACAGATTCTCCCTTCTCTTACCAGTGGGTGTGGCAGAGCAAAGCCCACGTCTTCATCTATGTGGTATTCCTCAAGGATCCTCCTAGAACCTTCCAAAGGAGATAATTTACTGTGTGCCATTTCTGTCTACTCCACTGACCCCCCTTGGCCACTGAAGGAGCTCCCGGTCATCTCTTTATAGATATGGTTTGGCCAATCCCTGCAGCCCACACGTAAGCAGGGAGAAGTGGCCACCACTTGGGACAGTTTCGTTTTCTGTTTTCTGTATTTGTAATTTGATGAACAATAAAACCACAAAGCCTCTCTCTACAACATATGAAGAAATTAAACATTTGTGTTTCTTATCAGATTTATCCTTTAAGGACATCAACTGCTGGCTATGATGTCTCCGGCGTTTCCAGTACCAATTATGGTCACTAAGTACACACACACACACACAGAAATACCCCTGTGTATTTCAGCCCTGGAAATACCCCCACCCTATCAGTGGTTTGGGCAGTCACCTGTTACCTTAGCACAGGAGTTAGGAGTTCAGGCCACCAAGGGCCCAACTGGGATGGCAAGAACCATGAAGACAGGTGACCATGAGAAAACTTCCAGAGTTTGGGTTTAAATTAAAGAATAGGATGACAGCCATGGTCCAAATGACCAATAGCCATCCACTATTGGCTTTCACTTAAGCTCCCATGTGTCTTTAAAAATGTCAAGTGATTTTGTTTCAGCAGCCCTGAAAGACAACCTGGGAGACACAGGTTAGTCAGCTTGTGAAGGAACACAGAGGAAGAGCACCTGGTGGTCTGGAAAGATCCATGCACAGATGCTTATAGACCGGACCCTTCCTCCTCCTTTTCTTCCCTAGATCCCTGTCTGTGTTAAGCCTAATGGGGAGTTCGCTTCTTCACATGACTGGAAAGTCATACCCTTGAGGGTTGGTCCACCTTTCCTACTGTATTTGCCTGCAAGGGACTGCCTAGTGATGAGGGCAACAGCCCTGCACACCTGGAGATTTGCTAGTGTCTTCAAAGCTAAAGCATAGATTGAAATAACTAAGGAAGTTTTTTTTTCACAAGGGGAAATGGAGACCCTGTTTGGTAAATGCTTACAACATACTCCTAAGTTGATGCCCACTTTGGTGCAATGGTTTTGGTTTTGTTGCTGTGTGTGAGTTTTTATATTTTAATTTGTTATTTATTCTTAAGATTTACAGACTTCAGTCTGTAGAGGCATTGCTTGTTCTTGTGAAACATGGAGCCAAAGGCAGAAACCACGCGTGCTTTTTGATGATCAGAAGAGGGAAAAATTGTACAGTACATGAAAAGACAGTGCAGGCTTATCGTGCAGGCCATCAGCTCTTAAAACAAATTAATGAGCCATAGCTCTGGAACATTCTAGAACGGCTCTGACATCATTACCATATGATGGCTTTTCTTTGAACAGATGGCTTTACAAGAATATGTGCTCATTATAAAAAAAAAAAAAAGCATGAAAAACCGAAACCAAAAATAGCACAGCAAGGAAAATACAACAGTAAAGCTTTTGTAAAGAAAATGACTCATGGGGCTGATTCATTTGGAGCCCTGTCAAAGGTGGGGCCATCAAGTCTTGTGTCTTCAAAATATGACACGAGGTAAGATTTTTTTACATTGAGTCCTGTCCTTTCTACTAGAGAGCAAAGATCCTAACACAGTACTGACAGCTGGAAAATGTATTATTCTAATCATGGGAAGGATCTCTAGAAGATTCTGACTTAGGGGAAAAAAATCTCTCAGGGGTCGTTCCAAAGAGCCATGGCTGATAAAGCATGTGTTGCTGTTGCTGTTGCTGTTGCTGTTGCTGTTGCTGCTGCTGCTGCTGCTGCTGTTGTTGTTGTTGTTGTTGTTGTTGTTGTTGTTGTTGTTGTTTCACCCTGCTTACCCAGGGGCCTCCATGCCACCTTTGATGTCACACACATATGCTTTCTTTGCTTCCTGCTGTTTTACATCACATCCTCCAGGTGCTGCCTCTTTTCACACATCTCTAACTATAGTCTCTCAATCCTGTCTTCTTGGTTTCTGAAGCTATGTTCTCAGTTCTTGGCCTTGATCTCTCTCCCTGTTGAAAGCTGCCGGCATCTGGACTCTGAAGAGCGGCTCAGTCCCATGCTCTCACCCAGAATCTCTTTCTTTCCCCTGGGTGGTTCCTCATCATCAGCTGGAAGGCTTGGGAGCCTTGGCCCTGTCGCTTCCCCCAGCTGGCGTGTCTGAGTCTGCCTTCCTTATTAACACCTCCTGATTGACAGCTTGCGTGTTTCTCCATCTTCTGCTTAGACCTCTAGCTGTACAATTCACTTCTAGCTGCATGATCCATGCACCCATGTGGAAATCTGCCTCGTGCCACTGTGGCTGTCACTAACACCAAGACACCAAAGGACTTAAAAGGAAATTGGCTGGGCATGGCAGCACAGACTCAACATCTCAGGCTTGGGAATTACAGACAGGTAGATCAAGACAAGGCCAGATTGTGCTATTATTATAAGGCAAGTAGTTGACTAATGGGTTAGAATGAAATATCTGTGGAAAACCCTTATGTCAGACTAAACTTACTCCTTTCTAATACACAAGCCTCGGGCCTGCACCCTGCTTCCTTCTTAATGTTGACACTGGGTCTCAAAACATGCTTATTTTTAAATAGAAGGATTCTCGGTTAAAAATAAAAGGATCCAGGACACATATGCAAGAAGAATTAAAAGCAATTGAAACACCAATGTTCACTGATATTCTAACATTTAAATGACTATTTGACACAACATTTTTGGTGCAAATTTACAGAGGTCCATCCCCTCCCTCCACCCCTACCCTGAGAATTTAGTGTCAGGGATTTTCTAAAATCTCTGATGGAGGTGAGAAATTTGACCTTTACAGATGTCTGTCTAATTAGGAAATTTTCTGGTCGTTCCCAGAGGGGATCCCTATGACACGGGATTTTCTGTTCCATTACTTACCTTAACCAAACACAATTAAATACTCTTAAGACGTCATCTTAGACTTCACAGTACCTAGCCATCCTGGGAGTGGTCTAAGAGACACTAACATAGATGGCCTCAGCCATGACACAACTCTATGGCAAACAGCAGACTATAGAAAGACCTACAGGGGCTAAATGAGAAAACAAGTCGATTTTAAATCAATTCATTTAACATTAAAAAGTAAAGGACAGGGATGAGAAGTATTTCATATAGCAAATGTGAAAAATAATGAGCACTAGAGAATTAGCATAACTGGGAAGTCATGAACTTTCAGACCTGTCAGAAGCAAACTATAGATTGAGACACATAGAAAATATGGTTACATGATGTATATACTTACACATGCACACATACACACGGACTACATAAGAGACATTGGGCATACCGAGGAAACCTAACATAGCTGTTGTCTTGGTCTTACTCAAAAGAGCAGAGAGGCCATATTTAAAGCAATGGGGACAGAAAATTTGTAATCACGAAAAACACAAAGTCCCAGGTAGATGCAGAATATGTACTTCACAAAGGTTAATGCCAAACACAGCCAACCATACTAAAACTGCCCAAAATCAAAAACAAAACTCATTCACAAATTACTCTAGAAAAACTAAATACCATTAAATGGTATGTCAGTATGGCTGACAGCTGAAATAAAAAAATTGAATTCTATAGGCAAAGTGTCTAACACCTTCAAAGAGCTCGGGGTGAAATGTACAGCAAGGCAAGAAAGGATCACTCTAGAATGCAAATAAAACAAAACTGCTGTAAAGCAAGCAAAGTAGGCATTTATTACCAGAGAGCCCACAGTGAACACAGTACCTAAGGGTTTGCAATTGTCCAGAGATAAAATAGTTTAGGAAGAGATGCAAAAATATGACTGGATGAGTGTCTATAGAACAACAAAAGCCAGGCTTGGTGACTGACGCCTTTAATCCCAGCATTCAGGAGGCAGAGGTAGATGGATCTCTGTAGGTTCAAGGTCAGCTTGGTCTACATGGTGGCTAGGCATATGTATAAATTGAATTTGAGTATATATCAATGTATATTGTTGTGGGCTAAATAATGTTAAAATTTTCAATAAATAAATGTTAAAATTTTCAAATGCTCCAGAAATAGATGAAACCCAAATTGTGAAGATATTGAAAACGTATAGAGGTTTGTTTTAACCTCCAGACTTAGTGCACGTGCGTGCGTGCATGTGTGTGTGTGTGTGTGTGCGCGCGCGCGCGCGCGCGCGCGCGCTTGCATGTGTGTGCATGTGTGCCTGCCTGTATTTGAATGCTTAAGCAGCAAGCCAATGGAATGGGAAAAGCTTATTTGTAAACAAACATCAACACAAGAAAAAACATTTGTAAAAAAGAAAGGATAAACAATGAAGACAATAAGGTGCCCAATGCTGTGCAGAAGATATTAAAAAGTACAAGCACCAGACTGAACCAAAAATTTACTACATGCCACATATACATATATATGCATATATAAAAATAAATATGTAAAACATATACTTTTAATTATGTATCTATGTCTGGCATATAAGCCTGAGGAGCCAGAAGAGGGTCTTAGGTCTTCTGTAGTTGGAGCTACAGATTGCTGTTGCTCATAGTGAGTTCTGGGAATTCAGCTTGTCTCTTTCACAACAGCAGTATGAACATTTAACCTCTGAGCCTTTTCTCCAGCCCCGTACTGTTTAATATATACATTATTATAATATATGTACTATATTATATTAAACACAAATATGTTATGTATTTAATATATTGTTTAACATATAAAATCTTAAATATAACCAAAGAAGAAATATAAGAAAACAGAAGCTTAAAATATATATCACGAAGGCATATCCAATAGGCAAGCTCCCTCAAGTACTGGTAATGGCTGATGAAACATCACAGTACTAGATTAAGTTACATGTTGAGGAGGCAGGAATTTAGCTTGCTGGTAGAGTGAGTGCTTGCTTCTGAGCATCTACAAAGCCTACTGAGTCAGTCTCATTCATGTTGCCTGTATGTGGCACATATATTAAGGTTGACCTCTTACAACTGGGTGACTCACCAAGGGGCTCATCCCTTCCTCAGCAGCCTCAGGCCTAATGAACCTCCCCTTGCCCATTTTGGTATGTCAATGGGAGTAGTCCTGCACAGGCAACCATATTGTTGAACACTCATGGGAGTTGTTCCCAGAAGACCCCATCCACAGGAGCTAGCTCAGTCCTCTGGCTCCTTCCCACTGATATTCCCCGAGCCTTGAGTGCAGAGGTTGAGCTACAGATGTCTCATTTGGGAGAGGGGGAATTCCTCCTAGTCTCTTCCTTTTAGTCAGCTGTGGATCTGTGTAAATAGCCTCCATCTGCTGCAAAAAGATTTCCTCGGTAAGACATAAGGGTTGAGCGCATCTATGGACTTAGGTACAGATATTTAGAAGGAAGTGGAAAACTGTATGAATTTAGTAACATATCAGTAGTTGGTTTTTATTCTAGGGCTCATGGTTCAGTCTACAGGTCCAGACATGAAATCCAGCCTATTGAATAGACCTGCAAACTCAACTAGGAACTGTCGGTTATCCCCAAGATGTTAGTGCCACTATTGAACTCTTGGGGGCTAGCTTGCTGGGATGGTCATTGGCCGTGGTTTTCAGGAATCACAACCGTGTAGTATTCTTGGTAACATTTCTCCCTTGGCAGCTTGCGTAGCACCTTCTAATACTGTGAGCTAGCCCTTGGCGAGGAGTCCTCCAGAACAGGGCCAACTGAATTTGTCCAAGTCCTGTGGTGTAAGTGTGTGGGGTCTTATCTGCAACAATCTAGAGCAATGGCAATAGCTTATATTATTTTGGGTGTCTCTTGGACTCTCTTGACCAACAACTAGAATGGATGTATCCCTTGCCTGGCACTGGGGTTTTTGTTACTCTATGGCTTTTGCTGAAGGATATGCTTGATGTAGGAGTAACCCCATTTTATGTGAAATTATGGAATAATAGGTTATCCTTTGTTTTTTCCAAAAAAAAAAAATCCTTAGAACTATGTATGTCTTCCCACCCTCTCTGTGCCTGCCTCCCCCTTCCCAATTAAGAATGTCCTTTCCCCCTATTTTCCCCTCCCCACTTCCTTGTCCTACTATCTTCTCTTCTGGTAATTCTAGCGTTCTGAGTTTTAAGTATATGTTGTCATCTCATTCAAAATATAAATATTTAAGCCAAATTATAATTTTAATTGCATGTCAGTTTAATATTTTGAACTTTACTCTTACTGCAAAAGGTTGGTGATCAGCATCTTCCTGGAGTGAACAATAAAACAGGAGCCACTGATGCTGATGCTGATGCTAATGCTGATGCTGATGTTGATGCTTGTGTGGGTACCAGGGTAGGCACTGCTGCTTATGGGACTTACTTTCCTGTTGCTGTGATAACAGACCATAATGAGCTTATTTGATCTTATGTTTCCTGAGAGGTAAGATTCCATCATGGTGTCAAAACAATGACAGACATGGTGGCGGCAGCAGGAAGCCCAGAGTTGCCAACTTCACCGGCAAGCACAGAACACACACACTTACACACACTTAAACACACACACACACACACACACACACACACACACAGAAGTGTTGGTGTAGGGACTCATATGGAAGTTGGTGTGCAGGGGTCCTGATGTAGGTGTTGGTGTGGATACTGGTTTGGGAGTTGGTGGCCAGAGATGATGGCGAATGTTACCAAATCTTTCCTACATTCTCCAAAGAGAAATTTTTGGTGCCTGGTGGTGGTTGGTGGTGTAGAAAGCCTGTCTGTGAGGTGTAAGGCTCTGGATTCAATGCTCAGAAACAAGGGAGAACCAAGAAGAGGTTCCACGGTGACCCAGAGATATGATACAGTATTTTCTCTGGTTTTTGAAAAAATTATGTATACATCACCATTACAAAGAACATTTAACAAGTCTGTTGCACACGTACACACATTGTACTGAAGAACTAGGTTGTTATTGTTACAGATTGGACCACTTTCGTATTATTTATCATGACCACCCATGCAAAACTCTCTTTGGAAGTGTTTATAACTTAGAAACAACATTCCTATAAATGTGAGTTAATGTCTTAGTTTCTTTTCCTGTCCCGGTGCATAAAATATCAGGACAAAGGCGGCCTAAGGAAGGAAGATTTATTTTAGCACACAGGTCAAGCCACCCTCCATCATGGCAGAGGGCTCAGAACAACAGGAGCTTGAGGCATCTGGTCACAGTATCCCACCAGCGGGAGAAGAAAGCAATGGAAACTTTCTCCATCTTAGCTCAGAGCCCTGCCCAGGCCACAGTAGTGCCCACAGTCAAAGTGGATCTCCCTACATCAATGACCACAAGATAATCCCTTCCACTACAGCCATCTTCAGAGGCTAGCCTTCACCTAGATAACCTCTCATGGGTGAGCATGGAGGCTTGGCTCATAGGTGACTCCGGATTTTATTCAGTTGGCAGTTAACATTAACCATCTTGGGAAGTTGAGTTTGAAAACAAGTGTGATTTGGAGCAGAATGTCTGGTATCCCCAAGGCCTTTACCATCAAGTCCAGGAACTCTGCAAAACTGTACCCACGCATCATAATCTCTTGCAAGCCACGATTTCAGAGGAGGTGAATTTTTACTCATGATTTGTCAGGGTATTAGCTATCCCCAAACAGTGTTAGATTTTAGCAGTTCAAAAGATTTTGTAAAAGTGCATATATCCTGGTAGTAACCAAGACAATATACTTGTTTTCCTTCCAACCTTTCCTCTTCAAAAAATTAATTAAGCCAAGTATGGCAAGGCAGGCCTATAATTCCAACGCTTGGGAGACTGAGGCAGGAAGATGGTGAATTTGAGGATGGCCTGGGTTACACAGTAAGGCTATTTTAAGGGGGGAGGGGAAGAAATATGTTAATTTATTTCTTCACTTGTTTTTTCCTTAGTTCATTCACTAAAACCTGAAATGCCAGTAATTATTCTGAATTGTCTATGGATATTAGGGAGCAGGGTGCTCACTGGGTGTTCAAATGGAACCCCTGACCTGCTAACATGGAGCACGGGTCACCATTGCTGGCCACAAATATGCCTTGCTGTGCCCACAAAACAATTTATGGTCAGTAGAGAAATTACGTGATTTCAGTATGAGATGGATCCCATGACTTCTTAGTGTAATCAAGTGTCACTGGCTATAGAGTTGCATGCCTTAATCCCCCATTCAGGGGATGCTGGGAGAATGGAGGATTGAAGCACTGCCCAGGTGAGCCTAGGTAACAAGGTGAGTTCCCCGTGTTGAGTGTCTAAATTCTGGTTCTCACATTTGTGTTGCAAACATTTTATTCATGATGCGTTCTCCCTAGGCCTCAAGCAAGTGAGGTTTTAAACTTTGTTTTATATGTTGTGTTCCCTCGGTGCACAGGATTGTAGGAAGCGCAATGGTAGAGAGTAAGAAGAGCGACCATGCTGAAGGACTGAGGTGGGGGACTGCATATATAATGCTGTTAGGAACTGTGGAATTAAAGCTATAGTGCTCTGTGTCTGTGTACTTAGCCGTGTCAATCAACAGGTATAGAAACATAGTTTTTGTTATGCTTTGAAACAACGCTCTAGCCAAGATTGGCCTTGGACTCCCTATTCAGCAAAGGATGGGCTTGAACGGGAAAATTTGCTCACAGGCTGGGAGCTGAGGAGAGAAAAATGGCAACCAATTTCATACAACTGCGTAGTATTGGTTCAAGAAACATAAAATTCTGAGTAAAGTGAATAATCCAGGAAATGCTAAATAAAAACAACAACAACAATAAATTAGGTAGACCAGTTGAAAAGGCTATTTGGCCTCTGGAGAGCACTCATGTGCACCCCCTGGCGGCTCTCTATTATACTGAGGTTCACAAACTAATTGCCCTGTGCATCTCAGTTATGGCAAGTGATGCTGTTTATTATACATGGTGAGTGGGGGAGCAGGACCAGGCACAGTGATCTTAAGTTTCCTGGAAGAATTTTTGTAGAATTGGTATCAGCTTCCCCTTTAATGTTGGTTAGAATTCATTTTTTATGCTATCTGGGTCTACAGTGATCTTTCTGGAAATGTTTTGAATTGACAGTATGTCTGTACTGAGTAGCGGTCTACTGAAGTACCTTACGTGTGTTCTGACTTGGTTTCGGTAGCTGTGGTTGGGTGGTGCTTTCCACTGTATGTGAGTCCCCATGCTGCCTGTAATACAACCACATCGCTGCTCCCTCCACCTGTCTGCTGCTGCGGAGTCATGTGCACTTCCCTTTTACTCTGCTCTGGTGCCTACAGTCTGTTCCCTTACTCTAGCAGGTCCCACCTAAGGCTGATCAATTCACGGCTGCCTTTTCTATCTTACTGTAATACAAACTCTAAATGGCTTTCCTTCTTGACTCTTCTCCCAACCTGTCTTCCTTAAACATATTAAACTGCTCAGGTCCTGGCTCTGTGGCTGCAGAAGTTCCCAGTGGGGAAGACTTCGAACGTTCCCTCCCAGCCTTGACCCACCACTGTCACCTGCCATCCACATCCTCTGAAGAGACACAAAGAGGCCTCCACTTGTGTATATGTCACTTTTATTTTCCAAAGGGCTGAGACTTAATGTGTGTCCACGGGTAACAGAGAGGTTGGACCACACATTTCCTCCTCTGCTCCATCCATTGTTAAACCCTTGGCAGCTTTCTGATGCAATGAATTGCTGTAATGAAGAGGAAAAGAGAAATTTTCAATCAGGTCAAGAGCCAGACCTGCTCCTGGCTTAGCACCTCAAGTTACTTTCAAATACACAGATATTAAAATTGACCCATGACAAACCAGCTTAATTCTTAGGGACTTGACCAAGAAGTACAAGAGAGAGATAGAATGTGTCTTTTTATTTAGCATGCATAATCTACATTTCCAGCCAACAGCCCAATTACAGCCATGAAATAACTAGGGCATGTTTCTTCTTCTAACCCTGAAATTCTCTTTTCTTCCTCTTGCTTGTTTTAAAGACTGGTAGATTTTATGAAGCCCCAGTTTCCTGCTTCTGCCCCATCCGAATCCTGGTTACAGGGACATGCCTCCTGGTCAGCTCACTTGAACACACTTCACTTCTTAGGGGAAAAGCTAAGACTTAAGGAAACTAAATGAAAGGTCACACTGTGTGTGTGTGTGTGTGTATGTGTGTGTGCGTGTGTATGTGTGTGTGCATGCATGTTGATACAGAGTTCACTCATGAGAAGAAGAACAAAGGTTCTCAACCTGTGGGTTGCGACCCTGTTGGGGATGAACAATTCTTTCACAGGGGTTGCCTAAGACCATCAGAAAACACATATTTAAACTATGATTCATAACTGGGAGCAAAAATTACAGCTATGAAGTAGCAGTGAAAATAATTTATGGTCAGGGTCAGCACAACATGAGGAACTGTGTTAAAGAGCCACAGCATTAGGAAGGTTGAAAACCGCTGCAACAGAGTTTAACAAGGAAAGATCTTCCATTCTGTAGCTAATATTCAGATGGGTGATTTAAGTTTCAACTTGCTAACTGCTCTTTTTAGAGAATACATTTTGCAGAGATAAAGTGTCCAAAGTATAGAATCCACTGTCTTTGCTGCTCTTGAGCTGCTGCATCTAACGGTTGGCTCACTCTGTGCAGCCAGCTCCTCTGCCTATGGGAGTAGCAGCTCCCACCTCCCAGTGGTCCAGCAAACCAAGAAGAGATGCATCACTAAGCATCAGTGAAATGAAAGCTGAAACAGCGTCGAGATGACTACCACCTACACAACAGAGGAGCAGACCACGAGCTTGCCAAGGAGCTGAGCAAAGCAAGGTCCACGAGTCCTTCTAGAAGGACTGTGCACTGGGGCGTGAGGCTGGCACACACTGCGGTGGACTCTCAACACTGAAAACGGGGGCTGCTGAGATGCCTCGGTGAGAAAAGCGTTTGTAGTGTGAGCATGAGGACCAGAGCTAGATCCTTAGCACCCATGTAAAAAGGCAGGTGTGGCAGTATACCTGCCACCTCAGTGCCAGGGGTGGGGAGGGGTGGGGACATGTAGACAGGAGGGTCACTAGGGTACAGTGGCCAGCCAGCCTAATCAGTCACAAGCCCCAGGTTCAGGGAGAGACCCTGTCTGAAAAATAAGGTAGAGAACAATAAAAGGAGGTACTTGATGTAGACCTCAGCCTAAACACACACACACACACACACACACAC
>OU015752.1:40964509-40984775 GCA_907169655.1 Acomys percivali | reverse complement strand
ACTATATTTACCCATCATATTTGGTGATCAGTCTGAGGCATTATTTTCCTTTCATTTCTCTTCAGGATCCTGATTATCACAGTTATGATAAAAGGCAGGAAAATTAAGAAGGCCAGAATCGCCCAGCTGTCCTGATGCTTGCTTGCGTGCTTTGTACCAAAGCCTAAGTCTGGAAAAGAAATGCCAGAAAAAACGGGTTCATGTGAGACCTAGACAAGTTCCCCACAGACGAGCACGTTTCTATAAAGCTATATCTTTATACATCGTGTTAACATTTTATGCATACGAAACCTTTTCTTTGTACCTACACCACATCTATGTGTATGTATCCAGATATCTTGGGATAAATACAGCCAAGGCAGTGAAAAATTTATACAATGAAAGATTTACGACACTGAAAAAAAAAACCTGAAGGAGCTATCAGAAGATGGACCACCTATGCTCATGATTAGTAGGGTTAATATTGTGAAAACGACCAACCTATCAAAAGAAATCTACAGGTAGATGTGGTCCAATCAAAATCCTCATGCAATTCTTCACATATATTGAAGAAAAACATCTTTAACTTCACATGGAAACACAAAAGACTCAGGATAGCCAAAATAATATTAAACTATTAAAAAATGTGCTGAAGGTGTCACCAACCCAGATTTCACGTTATGCTGCAGGGCTATAGTAATAAAAAATAGCATGGTACTGGCATTAAAAACAAACATGTTCATCAATAGATCTGAAAACCCAGATACAAGCCCTAGCTGCTAAAGGCGCTTGAGTTGTTACAAAGAGATCAGAAATGCACCCTGAGTAAAATACAGTACCTTTGGTACGTGGTTTTAGTCATACTGGATACTGTAAGTACAAGAATGAAATGAGATCCTTATCTCTCATTCTGTAAGGAACTAAACTCCAAATGGACCAAGAACTTCAACGTAAGACAGCATCCGTCAAGGGGGAGGGGCGGGGCATCTGTAGGCTCACACTCTTTTATTGCCCATGGATAAAAGACTGGGTCTCTTCAGTTGAAGCAGCATATGCAAATGTTGTCCATCTCTTCCCTCCCCTTCCTTCCATCTGACCCTCCGCAACATTGACAGGAATGTCCATATGGTCTCACCAGCTATCCACAGGGCTGGTCTCTTCTCCCAGTCACTCACAGTCCTATTCTCTTTTGGCAAATAGTTCATGCAGTTTTCTGTTGTTGTTCTAATTGTTTTGTTTTGCTTTGCTTTTGCTTTCAGAACTGATCTCAGACTGAAACTAGGTTGGCCTCAGACTTGTAGCCATCTTCCTGCTCCAGTCTCTCAAGTGCTGGGGCCTCAGGCAGGAGCTGCCGTGGCCGGCTTCACCATTCCTTTTTATTGTATGGCTTAAGGACTGACGCTCATCTCAGACATTATGTTTCTAAAATACCATGGCTTTCTGAAGTTATACACAGCGCTCTTACCTCACTTTTTATCATCCCACTAATTGCTGTGGTCACCTAACATGAGCATAAAGGATGGATTTATGACCCCTTCATGAATTACAAGCAGCACTGTCAAATACCTAATGCTGCCTTCACATGAATTCCATAGATAGTCAAACTGCTTCTTACACAGTTGCTTTTCCTTTGAGGTAGTGTCTGGCTAGCTCATTAGCAACTTGATAGGGTTATTTGTAGAGAAGAACTTGCAACTAAGAAAATACCTCCATTTTCTTAGTGACTGAGAAGTCCCGGCCCATTGTGAGTTTTGCAAGCCCTACAGTCCTGTGGTATATCAGAAAGGAAGCTGAGCAAGCCAGGGGGAGGAAGCCAGTAAGCAGCTCTCTCCCCAAGGCCTCCAGGCTCCTGCCCTGCTTGAATTCCTGACCTGACTTCCCTCAGTGACAGAGTGTGGTCTGAGAACTTGTAAGATGAGATAAAACCTCTCCTCCTCAAGCTGCTTTGGGTTTTATCATGGCAATAGAGACCCTAACTAACAAAGAGTCTAACCTCAAACTTGTAGCAATTCTCCTGCTTCAAACTTCCGTGCATTGAGATTACAGCCGTGTGGTATTGCATACAGCTCTCACTATACAAATTTAAACCAATTGCATTCATGCTTTGTTCAGCCTGACTCGCAAAGATTTGTACAGCGTTCTTGAACCTTTCGCTTCATGTATTAATTCACAACTGCCTTTTAGTCATTGTTATTTTCAAACACTTGATACATAAAACAATTTATTCATTGTCCCTTTATATGTCTACTTCTGGCCAATATAGATAACTCCATTGTTTATTGGGTGATATACTTTTATTATTAAACTTCTTTGTCATTACCTTTGTACACTTCCTGAAACTTCCTCAATATTGTTCCTTCTTCAAACACCTGGTAACATGCTCATGGAGTGAATATGTGAAACAATGAATGACTAAATGAGCTTACAGTATTACTTTTATTCACCATAGGAACAAGGGAAAATATGAGCATGTATTCATAGTATGACTTACTGTTATTTCTTGGTAGAAATACATCTACATTTTGCCATACATTTTTCTAAGTTTCATTTAGGATGAACAGTGTTGTACACCAAAGTTGCTTTTCAATAATGCTCAGGTTTAATAATATGAAATTATTATTATTATTATTATTATTATTATTATTATTAATATGACCATTAAAATTTACTTAATGACATCAATTGAAACTCTGGAGTACAATTCTACTTTAGTTGACTTCACTAAAGTTGAGTGCCTCCCAGAAAACTCATTACAAATATGGTACCAGATTAATTTATTCATAACTGGTCTGTAAAAGATTTGACTAAAATGTCTTTGATCAACGCCACAGAAAATAACACATTACTCGCTTTGGAAGCTTATGTGTACTGACCAGCTCTCTTGATGTTTCCATCATCAATGCTGCCCCCTGGTGATCCGATCTGTAAGTTACAGTCTGGAGGCCTGTAGTCAGGAAAGCATTGGCAATTACCAAAGTTATTACATATCTAAAATGGAAAAATACGCAGTCATTTTTAACTGTCTTAGTAGTTACAGCTGATACAAGTGGCTGAAATACATGGTATATTTTTAAGGGTTTTGTAGCTATACGATATGAGAAATGGTTTAGAAAAAGTAATTAAAACAGGTGGCATAGTCAAAGGGCAGCATGACCACAATGTGAAAATATATTCCAATTTCTATTGTCTGTATTTTAAAAGTACTTTATTTTCTCCAATAGTCTGCTAAAAATGAGATGTAACAAGGCTATGACAACGTCGGTCTGTGCTCTCTATTGCTGCGATAAACACCATGACCAAAAAAAGCAGCTTGGGAGGGAGAGGCCTTATTCCAGTTTACACTTGCAGCTAGCAAGGGTCCAGCCTTGAGCTCAGGCTGGCAGTGGCTTCAGTGGCTTGTCTTATACAACCCAGGACTGCTGTCAATGGTGGCTCCGCCCCTTGCCAACGGTGGCTCCACCCCCTGACAGCGGTGGCTCCACCCACAATGGGTTGGGTCCTACACACCAATTATTAGTCTAGAAAATACACTGCTGACTTGCCTATAGAACAATCAGATGGAGGGGTTTTCTCAGCCGAGGTCCCCTCTTCTCAGGTGACTCAAGGAGCCAACAAACTAATTAACCAAACGACCAAACAACAGCAGAACAGAAAAACAAACAAGCTAGCACATGATCTTTATGTTCACAGAGGTGAATTAATCATTCACAAATACTCCCTTTTAAGATGATTTTTACTACTTTTACTTGTGTGTGAGTATGCATGAATGACGGTCCCTCTCCTAGCATGTGGGTTATAGGAGTCCTGGGTCATTCATTAGGGCTGAGGAGCTGAACGCAGGTCTTTGACAGGAGCACAATCTTACCCGCTGAGTCATCTCTCCAGCCTCTAAATATTAACTTTTGAGAGTTTTGTGTGACTGACTATTCATGTAGCAAACTGTCTCAGTCATCTTCTCATTTGGAAAGCTACTAACCTGCACTCTGGATATACTCAGATAATTAAGTTTATTCCTTATTAAGTCTCTGATGGGGTTGAAGACCATATAGTTAAGTTTTACAATGAAGCTTAGTTGTTTAGGGGTTAAGATATTTTTAGGTCTAAATAGATGTTTTAAGTTAATAATGATGAGATATGATAGATATTGATTTACATTCAGAAATTTAGATGCACCAAGATAGGAAAAATGTTTTCTTCAAGGCTGCCAAATACAAATAGCCAAAACACTAAGAATGTATCATTTATATAATTCCTGATTGTGTTATGGTTCTTCTTGCTATAGGTAGTTTATTGTATATATGTGTAATAATATAAATGTTGTACAAAAGATATTTAATAAAAAGATTTAATTTTAAAGTACTTTTTATTATGACAAAAAACCTAGTTATACTTTAAATGAAGGTTTTCTTTTTTATTGTGTTTTTCTTTTTAAAGATTTTATTAAAGTTTTCATGCAATATATTTTGATTGTGTTTATTCTGTCCCTTAACTCCTCCCAGCTCCTACCCACTGAACTTCATGCTCTCTCCCTCCCTCCCCCTCATCAAAAAACAAAAACAAAACAAACAAACAACAAAAAAAATCAGCCAGGCATGGTGGTACATGCCTGTAATCCTAGCACTCTGGGAGGCAGAGGCAGGCAGATCACTATGAGTTCAAGGCCAGCCTGGTCTACAAAGCAGGTCCAGGACAGCCAAGGCTACACAGAGAAACCCTGTCCCGAGAAAACAAACAAACAAACAAAAAGTAGATGTGTCTTTTAAGAGAAGCATCCATCAGTTCTCCACAGCAGGAGACTAGCTCTGAATTTGAGCACAGCAGCCTGAAGTGTAGAGCTACAGAAGCGGAAGCGGAGCCCCTTACCCCGTTTCCTTTGCACTTCTTAGTGGAGTCACAGTCGTTTCCTCTTAAGCTCACTTCTTGGCAGGTTCTGTTTACACAATACTAAAGTTAAACACAGAATATATCACAGTCACGAATGTGATCTAAAACAAGAAAAACCACTATGTGTGACTTATGCACACAAGATATTCAAGGCCTGCTTACTCGTTTTGCTTTCATTCCAATAAAAACATTTTGGCTTTTTAACATAACTTTCCCAACAGGAATGGTATCAAATAGGGACGTGCCTGCTGAAAGCTAGATGCACACAGTTTAGGTTTTGACTCCTATTGTTTGAACTGGTTGAAATTCTCACTGCATTTCCTATACTGTTAATATGTGTTGTGGATAATTGGATAGAAGTCAAAATTGTCCCCTTAAGGCTGAAGAAAAATGTTGCTTATATCTCAAATATAATTCATAAATTGCTTTGAATCTTTTTAAAGGTGGAGTATATCGGAATTATACTGAGAAATAGTTTAACTGTGTTTTCTTAGCCATTGCCAAAACTTGTCATATCAAAATGGTAATCAAATGATAATTAGTAATTTGAGGTATGTGATTATCTTGGTCTCATTTTTGGCTTGGTAGCTTATTTTTTCAATTGTTAACACAATGTATATTTAAGTAATTTACAATATGAAAACATCAAATGAGAATGAAAGTTATCTCTGTAATTATTTGTTCAAAACTAACATTCAACCAATAAATAAATCATAAATTGAATATGCCAGCTTTTATTTGGTTCTTACATTCAATTTCAATGTAATATTAAGTATTCTAGCTAGAGTAGTTTAGATACTAAAAAGAAATAAAAGATTCTAAACCATAAAGTAAGAAATAAAATTATTTTTTGTAGATGATACAATTATATATGTAGGTGATCGCCAATGTACAGACAGGCCACACAGAGATGAAGATGCAAACACACATAGGCTGAGAGACTGCACACTGATGCCCATACCAACACATACAGGATGACAGACTGGGTACAGTTGTTTATGTAAACACACACAGGCTGAGACTGCAGACAGACAGCTGTGTCATCACACAGAGACTTTTAGACTGCACAAAGATACATATTCAAGTACATACAGATGGCTATGCAAACAGTCACAGGCTGCACATAAATATCCAAGAAAATGCACACATTGACTGACTAACAGACTGCAAGCTAATGGTCAAGCAAGCATACACAGGCTGATGGAATGTACACAGATGCCCATGCAAACACAGCCAGACAGCACACAGGTGACAGTGCAAATACATACAGACTTATACACTACACACAGATGCATACACAAACACATAGACTTACAGACCACACACAGATTCATGTACAAACACACACAGCTTTACAGACCACACAAAGATGAATATGCAAGCACACACACACTTATACATCACATATAGATATGTGTGCAAACACACAGAGACTTACAGACCACATACAGATTGTGTGAAAACACATATAGGCTTACAAACTGCACACAGACGTATGTGCAAACATATGGTCTTACAGACTGCCCACAGATCCATCTACTAACAGACACAGTCTCACATGATGCATATTGATGCCTTCATATTTACAGACTGAGCAAGGATGTCATACAAGCACACACAGATTGACAGGTCACCTAGATGGCCAAGAAAACACATGCTGACAGATTGTACACAGCTGAATGTGTAAACACACAGGAACTGAAAAAGTACATACAGATACTTATGTAAACAGTCACATACTACACACATATGACCAAGGAAACACATACAGACTTACAGATTACATATAGATACACATGAAAACACAAACTTATAGATTACATATAGATGTACATGCAAACACACACAGACAGACAGATTACATATAAATGTACATGTAAACACAGACTTACAGATTTCATATATATGCACATGCAAACACACACAGATTTATACATTACATATAGATGCACATGCAAACACACAAACATGATTCGACTAATCAATGAAGTCAGCTAAGTTTCAGGATAACATATTAACGTGAAAAAATTAGTTATATCTCTACCAGCTAACAACGGACAATCCAGTGAAATCTTTAATTTTTTTTTTTTTTTGTAACAACAAGAACTTAGAAATGGATATGGCCAAGAGAAGAGAGACAGGGACTTGAAAGCTGTCCCCTGACTGGCAGAGTCACCTGTGTTCCCCTCCCCTCCTCCTCCGAGCAAGGGACTACAAACTAACGATCCTATCCCTACCTACATGATGAGAGAAGCTGTCATGCTGCTCTGGCAGACATGGAGTCATGGCACATTGCCTGGCATGGGGTGGGTCCCAGTTCTGGGGGCTCCTGCCTCACAGTGTTATGTGGAACTCTGATCAGGGTGTCATGTTGGAAGGTCTGAGCTGAGAAATACACTTTCTGCCTTGCTCATCTATTTGGGGGTGGACTTTCGTGCCTCCCTGGTGGTCTGACTGAGGGCTGTGGGCATCTTCATTTGCTCAGAACTGTTCCCCATGATTGTAGCTCACAGCATTGCAATATTCTACAACGAGCTGAGCAGGCCAGGCACCACTATTTGTGAGAAGCGAGCTTTTAGGTGTGGCTCATAAAGGAAGCTGAGCACCCAAAGCAGCCAGCCCTAGGATCTGGGTTCTCAGCACAGTGAGGCATCCCCAGAGATCAGGAACTTCTGATCTTGGAGTTAAGAGCTAGCTCTGTAATCTGCAAATAAATGCTGCAGGCCATTGTACTGTAGCCAAAAAGGTTTACAAACGATGCTTTCAATCTCCCAGGGCAATTGGTATGTTTTCTGAGCTGGGTCCCCTTGTGCCCTTAGACTGCTAAACTCTAGATTTTACTTCTCTCTTTGTATAACAACTACATGAGTATAATTGGCATATATGTGGACACTTGCATACACAGCTATGCATACACATATGAACTTGTCTCTGTGTGATAGTCACTAGCTATGTTTCCCTAGTACAGCATTGGCTCTTCCAAACTATTTACATTTACATTTTGGTCTTATGCATAAGCACATAATTTAATTAATATGAACATGGCTTGCAGTAAGGCAAGGTGAAATGAAAACTCAGAACTCTGCTATTGGAAATTAATAGGTCTAAAAATAATAGCTCTTAGTGGTTAGCAGACTGCAGTGTTAAACATATGTGGGGCTTGCTTGTTTGTCATGTAGAGACTGAAAGGAAGTAATGTGTCACAATAACTAACGCTTCCTTTAATTGTCATTTGGCACCATGTAGGGAAGGAACACAAGTCCCAGCTGCAAACTGTGACAGCCGTCATGGCACATGGCATGTGGTAATTCACACAACTAACTAGAACCCCCAGTCAGTTACCATGTGTGGTCCACACACGGTGCCGTCGGCTACATATGCACTGTCTTTTCCATCTGCTCTCATGGACAGCCCAGGAGGTATGGACAGACACACGCTGTCATGGACATACGAATACACTACAGATCGAGCAGTGCCTTTATAATTCTTTCGTGGCTGGAAACAAGCTAATTTTCCACAGAGAATATCCCTGGAAATGGAAAACAGAAAATTCTTGATGATTTTTCTTTTCAGTGATCCCAGCTTCCAATTAAGTATTGCGTGAATAATAGCATAAATGTTTGGTTAATGACATAAAACCAGAAAAACCAGTATAATGGTAACACTGTTTTATGATGTTATAAGATTTTAAAAATCATAATCAGCTATACCAGATTACTTAGCACTGTGGCAGTACTGAAATGTATATACTGAAGTCACATGTGTACACGCGACTTTATTTGCTATTACGGGCCTCAGTAGTCACTTAGGCTGACTTTAATACAGTCACTCAGTCTGGACCTGTCACCTATGTGTCCCAGTGATGGCTAACCACTTAGTGTTTCTGCATCTTTTGATTATGTGCCATTATTTAATTATTACACACATTATTATACCATAAAGAGTTTTACAATACATTTGATGTGTTACTCAAACCCATGTGTACGTATGGGTTCATGTGTGCATGTGTATGCACATGGAGGCCAGAGGACAGTGCTGGGTGTCAGACTCAGCTTTACTTTTTGTGACAGGTTCCTCACTGGCTTCAGGCTCAGGAAGCGAGGCTAGGGGGGTAGTGAGTCCCTGGGACCTGCCACATCTGGTTTTCTCCCCATGATCTCTGTGGCTCCAAATCAGGCCAGCACTTTATTGACTGAGCTTGAATCTCCTTGGACTCTGTGTGACTTTTTAAAATATCAGTTAAATTCTTGCATCGCCTTCTACAAGGTGATTACTCCCATTACTGGACCCAGGAGCTGCGTTATGTTATAATAAACCATGCTATAATAGTCCAAGTTGAGCCACTGGGATGTCTTCTGTAGCTTTCTATATTAGGTTTTTTTTGTTTTTTGCTTTTGTTTTTGTTTTTGTTTTTGTTTTTGTTTTGAAACAACAAACGAGATGAAAATTTCTTTCCTCTCAACAACCTTTTGTTGTAAAAAACAGTCAAAATACCTGCTTTGGCATTATTGCCAATTGTAGACTTAAAACACGCCCCATTTTGAACTCTTATTTCAGAACAGAACTGACTTTCTAAACCCCTAATAAGCATGCTCCTGTTCCCCACGCCAGCTCAGCCTTAGGCTGGGCCGGTGCCGTGCACTCATTTGGGACTATTTTCCAACCAACTTGCTGGTTGTCACTAGTTAGTATATGTCTCTTGCCAAGCAACAGGACTCAGAAAAAAATGATCACTTGCTATATACATACTTTTGTCCACAAGGTAATGAGTATGAGTTTTTTAAATCACAGTTCGCCAGTTTTTCACGTGGTGAGTTAATTTTTTCAAAACAGGCATAGGAAGCGCCTTGAGCTCCTAAAATGGAAACACGCCCTTTAGGTTCTTATCGTTAACCCAGATTCCACGCTCTTTAGTCATGGACTAATAAAACTGCCATCTCAATATAATGCATTTTCATGCTTTGTTTGATTTCCACGGGCAACCTGCCAGTGTCATAACACAAAACAAAGGGGATTATATCCATTGCCATGGGTTACATTAATAGATTTACTTACCTCTTTGTTGTTTTGAAACAAGGTGTATTTATGTATCTCAGATTGGCCTGGAAAACCTCCTGCCTCAGCCTGCTGATGGTTAGAATTATAGGTATGTCGTTTAGTTGCCCTTAAGTTTTAAAAAAATGTGCAGTGTGTGTGTGTGTGTGTGTGTGTGTGTGTGTGCGTGTGAATCAGAGAGAAAGTTCATATATTGTTCCTCGGGCACAATTCACATTGCTTTTTAATTTTTAATTATTTTATTTTATGTGTATGCATGCCTGTGATATTTGATCCTCTAAATTGGTGATTACATAAATAACTAACACAAATAAATAGTCAGAATTAAGTTGTGCGTCTACCTCCCGTAGCCTAAGACACTTCCATTAATTTTCCCAAATTTCAGTTCTTAATATGTTGGGAAACGTCCATCATCACTGTATAAAATAATAAAGAGAAATTAAGTTAGAGCCGACTAAAGGGGAGACAAACACTATAATAAGGGATACTTAAACATGATAATCAGATTTTTCAGAACTGATTACAGAGTTTTTGCACAGTAAGTTCCTAGGAAACGCAGTCAGTAAGAGAATTTTACCGACTGGAAGAAGGCACCAGGACCAACAGAAGGGAAGACTGTGCACTTAGGTTTCTTACAATATTTAGTGTTTTTATATGGTTAATTGCCAAAGGTGTTTAAATGTTTTCTTATTATATTTAGAAATGATAAAATGATATTGACCTTGATTTTAGTGAAGCCACAGATGAAGATTTTGTATGTTCTTACATTGATATGACTAACTGCCAACCCCGACCTCCTACCTTATATAAGCCTAGTCTTTATGTTTACTAAGATTCAAGTTTCTTTCACCATCTTTGTAAAATCATCATCATCATCATCATTAATATCCAAAAAAGAAACTCTGAAATTCTAAGCTTGGACCAGGATGTAAATCCTTCATGCTAGCCCTGAGTTCACCTCACATAGAATTTAAAGGAGCAATGACAAACATCACCAAAGAATTCCAGAAGTTTAAATAAGACACAAAGAGATAGCTCGGTGAGCTCAAAGAGCCTAACTGTGTGAGCAGTCCTGAAGACAACACAAACATAAGGCTGATGGAAAAGATGACAAGAGCAAGGACTTTGAAAACATACATATAAAGTAACATCATACAGACTGAGCAGGTTGTATTCATGCATTTAGAAATATACATATATGTATATATATACATATAACAATAATTAATGAAAAAAGAAATCATTAATTTGAAGGAAAGCAAGGAGAGGCATATGGAAGGGTCTCAAGGAACAAAGGGGAAATGATGTAATCACATTATAAAGTCAAAAAATAGAAATAAAATAATATGACAATTTAAAAAAAAACAGGAAAAGAACATTCAGGAAAGAGGAAGTACAAAGTGCCATGAAAAGTCCAAATATTCAAATTATAGGAATAGATGAGGGATAAGAATCATTGGTCAGTGGCATAGACTAGATCTTCAATGAGATCATAAATAAAAACTTATCTAAGTAAAGATACACCATACAAGAATCACACAGATTCAAACTTAAGATTATTCTTCACACATACAATATATTTATACTCTAATATGAGGTATTATACTCATACAACTCAAGTAGAATACAAGGTTTACCTCCAATACTTTGAAAGTGCTATTGCAGGCTGCTTAGGATAGTAAGTTATACAAGTAAATTGTTAGTTGTTCAAGTCAAGGTCAGGTCAATTACTAGTCTATTTTTATTACAAGAATATACATGCTAGGTTTAACAGATAGATATGATTCTATAGATAGATAAGGCAAAGTAAGGTAAAGGCTTCAAAAACTTCAGACTGCTACAGAATATGGCATTTTAAGATTTTTTTTTTTACTGTTTTAAGGATTCCTTGACAATAAGACAGGTTAACTACTGGCAACACCCAGCCTACCTCAAGAAGATGGTGAACATCAAAGAACCTCCTTACGGAGATGGCTTCAATGTGACAAATCAACCACTGGGCAAAATGTTATCAATTCTGCCTAAAGATAGGCAAGCTTGGCTGCAGGCAGAGTCGATGACCAAACTCTACCAAGACAGGGTAAGTCTTCAATAGTTCCAGCGCATAAATATGTCTATGGGATATACTGGGCCAGAAGGCTGAAGATGATGCTCCAATGTGATAGAGAGTTTTGGCTGACTGTTCAGGCAGCAACCTGTCTCTGTTATCTTCTCATTTGGGAAGCTGCTAAGCTGCACTTCCTGTTTACTTAGGTAATTAATTTTATTCCTTCTCAAGTTTCTGATAGGATTGAAGACCAGATAGTTTGGTTTTACAATTAAGCTTAGTTGTTTAGAGGTTAAGATGTTTTTAGGTCTAGATTGATATTTTAAGCTGGTAGAGATGATATATGATAGATATGTATTTTCATTCAGAATTTTAGACTCACCAAGATAGGAAATATGTTTTCTTCAAGGTTCCCAAATACAAATAACCAAAACACTATGAATGTAACATTAATATAATTCCTGATTATTTCATGGTTCTTCTTGCTCTATGTAACTTTTTTCAGATATGTGTAATAATATAAGTGTATATGTAAAATATTTTTAAAAAGAATCACACAGAAAACAAAATACACAAGACTAGAAAAGAAATACAAGTCAATAAATGTAATAAGCCACATAAGTGGATTTAAAGATAAAAAATGATCATCTCAATCGATTCAGAAAAAGTCACTGGCATCAAACATGCCTTCATGATAAAAGTCCCAGAGAATTTAGAACTGTGGAAAACATGCCTCAACATAATAAAAGCTATATACGAGAAACTGGCAGCCAACAGTATCCTAAGTGGAGAAAAACCTGAAGCGACCGCACTGAACTGATAACTGTGACAGTTCCGTCCACTGTGACAGGTCTGTCCACTGTGACAGGTCTGTCCACTGTGACAGGTCTGTCCACTGTCCCACCCCCTTTCCATGTTGGGTCTGAGGCCCTGGTAGAACAATAAGAGAAGAGCAGAGAGTTAAGGGGACACAAATAGAGAAAGATAAGCCAGACGATCCCTATGTTTCAGATGTCATGATACTATACATTATTAGAGAGCCAAAAAATTCTGCTAGAGAGGAGTGGGGGAAGGGAACACTCATTCAGTGTCTGTGGACTGCAAACAGGCCCAGCCACACTGGGAGCTGGCGTGGAGAATTCTCAAACAGCTGAAAGGAGACCTGCTATGTGATCTGACATTTATCATAGCTAGGAAATAGAAACAACTTAGACGTTCTCTAACAGATTGATGAATATTTAAAATGTGGTGTATATACATGTAATGCAATTATGTTCAGCTGTAAAAAGTGAAATCATAAAGTTTGCATTAAATGCGTGGATCTAAAAAATATTACACTAAGTGATACAACAGAAAGACAAATGCCGTGTGCTTTCTCATATTTGTGGATCTTAGCTATGGATATTGAGATGTCAATATGTAACCTGTGGTAACTTAAGATACCAGGAAAATAAAAATGGATACTACGTAGGGAATTTCTTTAGATAGTCGCATAGTAGGACACAGATGCACATAGACAAAGTGGGAGAAATAAGACATAGAATTAAACTAGAAAAGGAGAGGGACAGAGGGCCATAGAGAGAAGGAAGGATAAATGGGTGGAGGGGGAGATGAATAACACTAAGAACTATGAAAGGGTCATAGGGAAACATTATTTTAATGTTTACTTGAATACATATGTAATATATTTAAGAGAGCACACATACATACATATGAAGGCATGCCCTGAAGTGGTGCTTCCAAAAGCTCTAGGGCCAGGCGTGGGAAAATTCCTTTGGAGTTGTTAGGCAGAGGAGTAAAGAGACTCTAAAATCATACCCACATTGCCAATGCCTTAGTTGCCTCCCAGAGGCTGAAGGTAATAGTCCTATTGCTGAAAACACTATGTGCTTCACACACAATCAGGCTGGATCTGGCTCGACTTCTTCCTCCCTAAGGATGAGCTCTCACGCTATCTGAAGGTGCTTTGCAAGCTGCCAAGGGAGAAAAGCAATCAAGTCCTACTTGGCTATAACAGTTCTAAACCCAACAGTGACCAGAATAGCAGGAATCCTAAAAGGTACAACAGTGGCATTTATATCCCGAGGGTAACAAAATGCTGTCTAATTGGACTTAAGGTCCTCTCGACACAAGGGAATTCATGCCTGCTACTGTAAACTAGCCAACTACCTGGCTGGTGGAGCCGTGGGGGCTAGAGGAGAATCTATACTAAACTATTATAATATCCAAGGGCATTCTAAATCCTCATCCTTAGACTCACAGGTAAGTGTAGCTTTCACCCCTCATCCAAGCATCGGAGAGTCCATCACGGAAAAACACAATTGGTCAAAATGCAGAAAAGGACTAACTGTGAGCCCCCAACCCCAACGGAGACATTTCCAATACAGCTACTACACCTAAGGCTTGGGGGACATTTCAGAAGAGACACAGAAAGAGGCAGAGGATTGGGACACAGGCTGTTTGAGAGTCTCCTATATTTGACAGGGAGGCTGCAGGCAATTAAAGGCTGATGAGAGAGAAAATCAGTCTTTTTCTGTATCAAGCTTCCTGATACTATTATTCAGTCCCAAGCAATCACCCTTAAACACATACACACAGGAGCAACACCAAATGGACTTGGTGGACTGCACTTGTATTACATATGTGTGTATGTGTGAGGAATTGGAGGAGCAAGGTAGCATGGAAATTATATAAATACAGTGTTCATATGTGATATTATTATTATTATTATTATTATTATTATTATTATTATTATTTGGTTTTTCAAGACAGGGTTTCTCTGCGTAGCCTTGGTTGTCCTGGACCCGCTTTATAGACCAGGCTGGTCTTGAACTCACAGAGATCCTCCTGCCTCTGCCTCCCGAGTGCTGGGATTAAAGGCATGTGTCACCACACCTGGCTGTGTGACATTATTTTTAAAACACATTAAACAAAAGAGTTTAAGGAGAGTTATTATTTTATTTTATTTTCTTCTTTTTTGTTTCGTTTTGTTTTTGTTTTTCCAGACAGGGTTTCTCTGTGTAGCCTTGGCTGTCTTGGACTTGCTGTGTAGACCAGGCTGACCTCAAACTCATAATGACCTGCCAGCCTCTGCCTCCTGAGTGCTGGGATTAATTGTGTGTGCCACCACGTCTGGCATCAAGAAGAGTTATCTTAAAACAGGGTGACACTGCCCCCTATTAGTCTCTATGAGGTAACAAAGTGTCAAGAATGGGTTATGTCTTTTTGTTAGTGAGGTTCCATAGACCCACAAACATTACAGGCTATTGCCAATGCTCTTGGCTACTTCCCAGAGCTTTAAAAAATATTTATTTATTTGTTCATTTGTTTAATGTATACTCTATCTACATATGGAGCCTCTATGCCAGAAGAAGAAGGCATAGGATCCCATTATAGATGGTTGTGAGCCACCATGTGGTGGCTGAGAATTGAGCTCGGGTCTTCTGGAAGAGCAGCCACTGCTCTTAACCACTGCGCCATCTCTCCAGCCCACTTTCCAGAGCTTAACGGGAAGACCCTGTTGCTGAGGATGCCACCCAGCTGTTACTGACCTGGAAGTTTCATCCTTACTGGCTAGCTTTAACAATGCTAGTATGTGATTTGCACGTCACCAGAGCAGAAAATTAACCATCACATGTATCCAGCTGTGAACCTGCAAGCTATAATAACAACTGTCTGGCAAGACATGCCTACTGGTGCAGTAGTGGGACAAATGTCACAGGAGGAACCAACCACTCTCTGACTGGACGTGAGGTCAATTCCATAAGATGGTACACACATACCTGGTAATGGACTCTGTGGCTAGACAGGTCATATTCCCTAGGAGAGAGCCTATTACTGCCACAGTATTAAATAGACTCCCAATGAGTGAGTACATCCATGCTCTGTTTGTCTAAATGATTTTTTTAAAGGCTCCTTCCTGATTTCAGGCCACCCAGCATGGTGACTATGGCAGAGTTTTCCCTTATTCTCCTGCTTTAAGCTCTCCAGATTTTAACAGGAAGCCAATCCTTTCCTTCAGGTCATGTTGTCTTGACTAGAAAGGCCTATTCATCCTAACTGTTCGCCCACCTCAAGGACCAGTCATAATCAGGAGACTCTGATCATTTTGAAGGATGATGTCCTGTTAGGTCCTTTCCCAAGCCTGTTGCTCTGGTTTCTAACACTGTGTTGTAAATCTGTTGCATATTCAAATTATTTCAATCACCTTACATGTAGAGAGTCAAACACCAGCAGGCATCCACAAGTCTTATCTGGATTTCTTTAAAATATTATTTGGGGCCTGGAGAGATGGCTCAGAGGTTTAGAGCACTGACTGCTCTTCCAGAGGTCCTGAGTTCAATTCCAAGCAACTATATGGTGGCTCACAACCATATATAATGTGATCTGGTGCCCACTTCTGGCGTGCACATATACATGCAGGCAGAATACTGCATACATAATAAATAAATATATCTTTAAAAATATATTACTTGGGAAAAAATTATGAGTAAGGTCAAGACAGGAAGACAATGAATTCAAAGTGAGCTTTGACTATGTGACAAGACTATCTCAAAACAAACAAAACCTGCCCAAAAATCATAGGCAGGAGCTCTGGCCAGGTAGCCTGTGATTGCTGTTATATTGTCAGTTCCGCAGTCAGGGAACTTATTGTAGGTGGATGGCATCCACTCCAACCTTTGTAAGGTCCATGTTTTTAGTTCTGGATTATGAACATGGTAGATAATAGGAAATTAAAGTGTCACAATCTACTTTTTTTACTATTCACATTTTAATACAATTTAGGAGGTATAAGCAACATATCTTTCTCAGATCAAACTTCGAGAAAAGATATGCATACATAGCAATTTTCTTGGAAAATTTCAATCATGCCTATAAACTTTTTCTTTAATTTCAGTTTAGCCCTTTTTAAGATCATGATCAAGGCTCTTTCTCATCTAGGCACTATGGTATGTAATAAATAGACCACAGAGCCAGCGAGCACAACATGAATACAAAAGAAAGCAGTACCTTTTCCAAACAAACTGACACACTGGTCCTTAAGAGCTTGGCATCGTCCGTTGAAGCAATACGCAGACTCCAGCCTGCACACATGCCCGTTCAAGGCGTAGGTGTCAGGGACACACTGGCTAGACGATCCATTGCAATATTCCGTGAAATCACACTCTGGGTCAACAGCCTTCCTACAGGGAGTGCCTGCTGCAGACAGCTAGGGACAGGAAAAAAGATCAGGGGCTGTAAATGACCCTATAATTACTTCCCGAAGAAAGTGGCTAAACATCTCTGCTTGTGGCTAATTGAGGGACTAAGAAACCTACCCAAGATAAGAGTTCTAGAAAGGAAATTCAGGTAGAACATCCACTTGGAAGCCCAGAGGAGGGTAAGTGTCTCCAGGATATGCACGGATCCCCACTGGTGGCTCGAGGCCATTCACTGCCTGTGTTCCACAGTGTGTGTTCTGACTTGAGCAGCATATGGATAGAGAATCACAGAACAACTGTTTCTACCTCTGATGTTAGCAAGGCCCCAAAGCAAGCCATTTTCAGCCTTGACTTTGACTGGCTTATTTGTGTAGGGGATATTTAAATAATCTCGTTTATGCTTGAAAATCAGGAATGGAAGCCATATTCTCATTTAGTAGAAACTACTTAGGATAATGCCTGACTAATAATGTGTTAGGACTACTCACTGTTTGAGAGTACAAGTGCCTCTCTGCATAGTTAAGCTACATTTTTGTGGCTGGTCGAATAAATTTCTCATTTGCTGATATCCCTAACAAAATTTAGAGTGTCAAAATATTGACCTACCATATGTGTTAAACACACACACTGTAATTATCTGTAATTGAACTAATATTTAGTAGTATCTTTAAAGTAACAACAGAAAAAAATCAATCTAGAATGTTATACCCTGGAAATATATGTCAAAAATAAATTAGAGGGCCAGCAAGATGGCTCAGTAGACAGAAATGTGTGCTGCCAAACACGAGAGCAGGATTCCAATATGTGGAAACTTCATGGTGCAAGGAGAGAACCAGCTCTTATACATTGTCCTGACTTCTACGTGTGCTGTGGCACACACATGACAATTCATATATACAGCAATGATAAAAACTGATGAGAAATAAAGCCTTTCCTAGGCAAATAGTAGCTAATAGAATCTGTTCTCAGTAGACCAGATTACAAGAAATAGTAAAGGAAGGCTCTCAGGTGCACAATATGATATGATGGCTGAAGTGCAGCTCAGTGACAGAGTTCGTGCCTAGCATGCACACATGGCATGATGGAGCATATGCCTAGCATGCACACAGGCTAGGGATGTGGCTCAGTGGGAGAACATGTGTCTAGCATGCACATGGCATGGGTAGAGCTCAGTGATGGAGCAGGTACCTAACATGTACAGAGACATGCGCTCCATCCTTAGCACAATAGCGAAGCAAACCATCAGGTGAAGAAAGCGGACTTAAAATGTAAGAAAAATGATAGCTGACAGGTATTTGCAAAGAGTAATGAAGAGAGTAGGAAATGGAATGCACAGTGCTAATTACATTAAAGAGAAGAGATCGAAGACAGCAGTGACGAGCTTCATGTTTACTAGACTATTGGCATGCCTTTTCACTGTATAGAAGTGGTTTGTTATGAGAATTTATTACGCGATTAACCAAAGATTATTAAACTCTAAGAAACTAGTAAAATGATACGTAAGGAATCTAAATAGGAAACAGTAAAAGAAAGCTGTCAGTTATAAGAGGCCTTGGGAGGCAATGAAACCACCACCCATGAGGAAGATGTTGGTTATGATACTGACCTCACACTCAGAGACTTTCATTAATCAAGTTTCACTGTATTAACTTAGATATTAATAGAAAATTTGAGCTACATGATGGTAGAAAGCCTGTAATCCCAGAACTCAGGAGGATTCAGCAGGATGGTTTCAGGCTTAAAGTCATCCTGGGCTACATAGTGAGCACTTATCTTAAAAAAAAAAAAAAGAAAGAAAAGAAAAAGAAAAAAGAAAAAAGAAAAAAGAAAGAAAAGAAAGAGAAAGAGAAAATAAAAATACCATAAAATCTGAGGATGGACAAGGCCCCTGAGTTCAACCCTCACCACCACAAGAAGTTGAGAGCAATTGGGGGAAAGGAACATACTCAGTTTTTATAGATTGGTGATTTGCAAGATCGGGGGATCCTAAAGTATTCTACACTGTGGAGCTTGCTTTCTCACCAACCATACTGTGTTAGGGAAACGTTGTGTTTCTGCTTCAGTTTATGCCTCAGTTTATCGTGCTTTGGTATAAGAAGCAAAAATGCATGCAACCAGGGCTGGCGAGATGGCTCCATGGTTAAAGTCGTCGGATGTCAAGCCTGAAACCTGGGTTCAGTCCCTGGAATGCACATGATGGAGGAAAAGATACCACTACCATGCATTGTCCTGCATGTACTGTGTCGGGACATGTGTGCATGTGTGTGTGTGTGCACATGCATACCTGTAATAAAAGTAAATTTAAAACTCCAGCGACAGAAACAATCTTGGCCGCTCTCAGTATGTTTTTTTCTTACCCATCTGTGAATGTTTTGCCTAGTGTGCACTTTGTCTGCTAGTCATAGTGTAATTTCCATCAGTCATCACTTATTTGGCCTTATGAGTTCTCTGACAGTGGGCACGTTCTGTAATGTCTGAGCATTTAGGAGATGATCAGTTCTGCGGTTCCCATGCCATAGACTAGGAAGCACCAGCCAGAGACGTCTTTTTAAGTCTGTGGTGCTTTATCATGGACTCCCTCCTACAGTCTATGTGCTATTGCACATTGACTTAGCTAATCTAGTCTCGCACAGCTACATTTCAGGTTCTTTTTGATAAGTACCTGCCACTCACCTCACAGTTGGATGTGCAGCATGGTCCAGATCCACACTGTGCCGAGGCTTTCAGTCTACATGTTTTATAGTTGCAGCACTCTTTAAATTGACACTCCTATAATATCAAAAGAAATAGGATTCCAGTTAGGACAGGAGTGCTCACCCCCTTCCGTCCCCCTACCCTCTCCTTCCTTCCTTCTTCTATCTCCTTCCTTTCTGAGACACACTATTGCATGGCCAGGGTTGCTCCACTGCACAATGGAGGGTACCAGTGACACCCCAACCTTCCTGCCTTCACCCGCCAAGGGCTGGGATTTTAGGAGGGCACCACCACTCCCATCTTAACAACTCTTGCCTCTTTGTCTCAACTTTAATTCACATGTTATGCTCCTAATTACATTCAATGAAGCGTCATCATCTTCAGCTTTTATTATTTCTAGAATCAC
>OU015752.1:40928922-40953562 GCA_907169655.1 Acomys percivali | reverse complement strand
CACTATCCTTCTTTCTCTCCTACCTAGTGTTGGGGTGTTAGAAGGGATTGGGGTGGAAAAGGGAAAAGGAGATATAAGGAAACCAAAATAAAAAATACACTCTAAAAGTAAAATGTATAAAATTATATCCCACACCTAGGATTAAAACAAAAGCATGCTTACATATTGTAAACCAAAACTTCCTCAACAAATATACATATATGGGAAAAACCAAACTGTTAGGACAATTTAAGCATTACAAAAGCACTTACACAGTATAAAGTTTTTGGAAAGTGGTAATATAGTGAAGAATGAAAATTACATACCATACCAACACCCACAGCATAACTTTGATTGCATATTCCACCTGGTGATATTGCTCCAATATATCTCGGATGTTCCCTGTAACTACACCATAATGGTTTGACTTCGTATTTGTGTAACTATGCAGAACATTATATAAGCATATATTTATAACCTCATGAAGTTACAAAATTACTTGAGAAACATAAGTTATAATCTTCATATCTAATGAAGAATGCAAAATATCCAAATCATTTGTAATTATTCATTTGATATCAACTTTCTTTCTTCACCTAGTTCCCAGATTTGCTTTTATTTTATTATTGGAAGTGTTACTAAGTTTCCCTTACTGTTCAGTAACTCTTTAGGTCACTAAAAGTTGAAAAGAAAAGAACTTTTAGAAGAAACAAACTTAATATTAAATGATTACAAAGCAACCTACACAAATCTATCCTGGTGAAAAAGTAGTTATGAAATACATTAATATGATGGATAGCATTAAACAAACAAATTTTATATTATTAATGAGATTAGACTGATAAAATCTGTGATAAAGCTGATATCATACAAACTCATGAAATTCAGGATTTGTTCACATTAATTTTACTTTAAATATGAAAACAAGCCAATATAAAATTGACCATTGTTGTTTTTATTTTTAAATTATCACCTTTATAATATATATACATATCATGTATATAATTTTATATAATGAAATTTATAAGTATTATATTATATATATATATATATATATATAATCTTCAAAGTGTCCTACAGAAAACTAAAAAATATAACAAGCACAAAAATTGAGCTTAAAGGAATTATTAATCTGCTTACTATGCAGAACCCTGTTTACTTACATAAGCAAGTGTGTTATCTCATGGGGGGACTGTAGGGTAGGATAGTCTCCTTTCCAGCCCAAAAGTCTTTGTAAAATATCATTAGCATCTCCGTCAGTAGAAATTTGATCTTTATCTGACCACAGTTCCAACGATGCTAACATAATAGTCAATTGCAGCTGGCTGAACATCTATGAACAGGATGACAGTGTTTCAAAAACATCAACTATTATATAAACAATAAAGAAAAGTTCACTAGAGTATTGGGAACATTAAGCTAATACAATATATTCAAGTGATTAACTTTTCATACTAATAAATTGCAAATTATAGACATTTTTTCAAAATTAGAAGTTTGAAAATTTAAAACTTACAGTGTTGACAAGCTCAGTAATCTGGAAAATTTTCTGTGTTACAGCCTTAATGTCAGATCCCATATAATCATACTGAAATACAAATTTAATTTTTAAGATTCATTAAATGAATATGATAAAAAATTTCAACTGCTGAATTATTTTCATAATACAGGACAAGCATAGGCCTTATCAAGTATTTTATATGCTAATAATTTTAATGTTATTTTATTATTATTTTGTTATATTATATAAATATATAACAATACAATAATAATTTAAATTAACAATTTTCAGTAAAAATGACAAAGCCTAGTGGTCATGGCACATGCCTTTAATCCTAGCACTTGGGAGGCAGAGGCAAAAGGATTTCTGTGAGATCCAGACCAGCCAGGGATACACAAAGAAACCCCATCTTGTGAACAAATAAACTTATAAAAAAAAAAAAAAAACAAGAAAGACATAAGAACACACCGGCATTTAGAATGGACTCAGTGTAACTTCTAAGACTATCAAGTAGGAAAAGGATGAAAGAACAGACACTAGCATAGCTCTGCAGATTCCACCATAGGATGAATGGACCTCCACAGCTAGAAATTGCATGACAATTCCACTTGTAGGCAGATACTCAAAAGAAATAATCTATAAATTTTTTTTTGCTCTTGCCTTTTTTTTTTAATTAATTTATTCTTGTTACATCTCTATGGTTATCCCATCCCTTGTATCCTCCCATTCTCCCCTTTTTATATGCAACTGTATTGATAGCAACTTTATTCTTTATAGCCTCAAGCTTTAGTATTCTTCACATTAGTATAAAATAAAAACTATAGATTAATCTTCAAAACACCATGCTGTGCAAAAGAGTACAAATACCATATAATATGTGATCTATGTTGCATGTTCATGATATCCATAAAATCACAACATCAATTAACAAAAATGTAAGTGAGCTCAAGGGTTTGTATACATATGTATAGAGGAATTTTAATCCAGCAACATGGCTGCTCTGATCATATCTAAAAATGTTCTGGGTCTGTGTGATCTGGCTGGAATGGCACACCTTTAATCCCTCTGGCTGGAAAACAGAAGGCAAAGTTAGATTGTAGAAGAAAGCTCCCATGATTGAAGTGACTTCTAATTGAAAGGCAGACAAAGTGACAAATCAGAGAAATATTTAATAGAATAGAATATACCCAACTCTCCACAGAACAGCACAGGAAAGAGAAGAGATTTAAGAGAGCACAGTGAGAGGCACTTAAGTTGAGGTGAGTCAGTCACTTGAGCATCAATGAAGAAGACAGTACCCTCCACTGAAGAATGGATAGAGAAACTGTGGTACATTAACACAATGGATTACTACTCAGTCATTAAAAACATGGATTTTTTTTAATTTGCAGGCAAATGGATGGAACTAGAAATGATCATCCTGAGTGAGGTAGCCCAGAACCCAAAAGACATGCATGGTATATACTCACTTATAACTGGATATTAGACCAAAATAGATGCCCTCTGAGATTCTCTACCCAGTAGGGGACAGATGTAATTTAAAATTTAAAAAAAAGAAAATCAGATAAAACAAAGAAGACAGTACAGTAGAGTTGAGTTGAGTACAGGCAGTTTAGTGCAGTTTAGTTGAGTTTGTGCAGTTTGGTTCAAGAAGTTCAGAAGCAGAGCAATTCAGTCAGAAGCTGAGAGAAGCCAATTTGAATCAGTCAGCTTGGAGAGCAGTTTGAGCCAGAACAGCTAAGTCTAACCAGACAGCAAGAGTTCAGAAAGAACTAGAAAGGGTGAGTTTATTCAACAGTAAGCCTCCAAGAGACAATTACAAAAGTGAATAAAAGTCACATTTACATCTGGTACCCAAAGAGTAAGAGAGACAGAGGAAGCAGTTTTACTAGAAGTGTTTTACAGAGCTGGGTTGAAGAGAGAACAAGCTAGACACAGGTGAAGACAGAATGAGCCAGAGAATGAGAAGGAGCCTGGAAATTAAAACAGATTGCTAGAGCTAGTTTGAAGCCAACCAAAGCAATTTAGTCAGGAGCTGGGAGAAGCCAGTTTGGATCAGTCAGTTTGGAGAGGCCTTTGAGCCAGAACAGCCGAGTTGAACCAGCCAAGCAAAGTTCAGGTAAATTTCAGCTTCTAATTGAAAAAAAGGGAGGGGGGATTGTGCACTTAGTCTCTGTGAGCACAAGCGTAAGATGTAAGAGAGCCATGCAACACATTTGCTGGCCAACATTTCCCCAGTCTTTCTTTACCATGCTCTCCAAAAGATGTGAGTTACTGGCATAGTAGTATGTTTCCATATAGGAACATCCTTAGTATCTCTGCCTTCGTCCGCTTTTCTGCCCTACATGCCTATCTCTCTGACCACTTAAACCTCCCTCCTCGTTACTGAATCTGTAGTCATAACTGATTCCATCTCTCTTGCTGCACATTATCCAGCATCTCCCCACTACATATGGGGCGAAGCACAAGCTCTTGCCTTAGGTTGGGATTCAGACACCTTGTTTGATCCTCCCATAAGCACATGGTTGTGGGATAGTGATTACTTCTCTTACAGTTGCATCAACCCACCTACCACTCCATAAATAGCACAGCATACTTCAAAGACTCCTGGTTTGGGCTCCTACAAATGTGTGCATCCGTTAAATCCTTCACTACTTACTTTAAAAAATATTTGCCATGAACACTGTAAATTTCACTTTCTTTATATTAATGTGCACTGTTTCACAGTTTAATTCTCTTACTGTTTAGTTGGCTTTCCAAAATTGAAATTTATAAAGCAGAAATTGAAGAATAAGGCTTATAGAAGATGGTGAAACACACACACACACACACACACACACACACACACACACACACACAAACCAAAACCCATGTCAACTCAAAGAAAACAAATCATTTCTGTTTCCATTTTTTTATTAAGAAAGAATGAATGAGGAATTAAATGGAAAAGAAAAATGAGATAGAAGAGGACAGGCAAGAAAGGAGATTGACTTACCAAAGATTTTCCCACTATAATGTGCAATTTTAGACTTTGAGGTAATTGCTGTGAAGTATTTTTATCCTGGAAAACAACCAAAAAATATTAATGGGTACTTGAGCATCCTAAAAGCAAAAGTAAGCATGCAAAGAAATCAGGAAAGATATACATAAACCATAGTCAAGACCTAAATATGAAAAACTATTGTAAAACATTACTCTCACTTCAAAACATCCTTAACATGAAAGGTTCCCTGTGCGGGCTTCACCCTGAGGAGGAGGACTCCAGGCATTGGTGGGTGCTGTGAGCTCCTGGTAGGTCAGCCAATCCTAAGAGGTCTGCTCTAAAAACATATGTGCAACACTGAATGGCCTCAGTGGGCTGCGTTTATACAACCCTCCCCCTCCCCTCCCCTCCCCTCTCTCTCTGTGCACTGTGTCTTCTCTTTCCCTGCTGTTTATAGGAGTGTGGTGGAGTTTTCTGTCAGTCTAATATTCACTAAATGTGTGTGTTTCCATCATCAGATATAGGAGTATTGCATAATCTTCTCCTCCCTCCCTCCTCAGTCTGTGTGTATGTGTGTGTATGTGTGTGTGTGTGTGTGTGTGTGTATGTGTGAGTAAAACAACTACAACTAAATAATAAGAAGCCATGAATTTGAGGAATGGAATGGATACAAGAGGAATTAGAGGGGGGGAATGTTATACATGCATAAAAAGTTAGGAGCCCACAGGGAAGTTATCAGCTGAGAATTAGTCCTCATCACATCTTCCCATGTGAGTTCATGTGTTCATTACTGTCACATGGTCTTCTGCAGATTGAAACACCATGGTTTTCAGAGAGGCTAGTTTATCTTTTCTTTCTCCTATGGGTTGGGTTATTTCCAATAAGGGTACAGTCGTGGTTGTTTATGGTGTCAGATTTTGCTTGAGGCACATTTTATTTCTAACATAGATCATGTAAATACATACTATCTTATATTGACATGTAGTACCTATGTATCTACTTATATTATTGCTTTTTTTGTTTTGTTTTTTTTTTTACTGTTGGGTGAACTTCATACATCACTTTCAGAAAAAAAAGTGTAGTCCTTTCTATGTCAAATCTTACAGTCCCATTTACTTAGTTCTTTATCAAATCAGCACTTTGTAGTTTGTGTGTACCCCGTGTCTACTCTTCCCTTGTTGTTTAGGAGTGTGGTGGATTTTTATGTGTCAGTCTAATATTCTCTGAGTGTGTGTCTCCATCACTGGATTCAGGAATATTGCATAATCCACCAGATAATCCCATGTCATGATGGGTAAGGTGATGAACGGAGACATACTTGAATTTATCAAATTTTAACAAGAGAGTGACCAGTGTTTTGTCACTGAGTGTCACATCTGATTAGGTTTGTGGCTATTATTTATCTAGGACAAACCATTCTGTTACAAGGCACTGAGTTCCAGCCTCAAATGGATATCAAATTTTATTCTCCTTTTTTTTTTTTTTAACTACACAGTGGGTAAAATGTGGGCTTTCTTCTACACAAGAAATATGGTAGATTACTTGGGCTTATTTTCAAATACTAGACTCAGTACCCACTTTTGAAATAAAGGGAAGTGAAACAATCCATTCTACAGAGAAGTCCAGGAAGCAGATAACTCAAAAACTTTAGAAAGACCCTAAAATTATGACCAGAGTCACTAAATCTTTTGTTCTCCAAAGTATATATGCCAAAAGGCCTGCCAAGGGACACTCTTAGTTCAGCCAAGTTGCCTGGAAGAGCCAGTGACCAGCCTGTATGGAAATGGTCTTTCAGAGAAATGTTTAAAGCTTTGCCTTTAAAAACCAAACTGTTCCCCAAACACTCTAAGGTCATTTACTTATAACTATGTGCTCATTCTGCTTACATATGTTGAATCTGTTCAGAATTAATGGATCTCTAAGAAAACCATTTTAATTCCTACTACTACGCCTTGGATGTCTCAATGGACCTTGTCCCCCATTTTCCCTTGTGGCCACAATTCTGTAATGGATGTGTTTGAAGACCATTTGGTGGAAACAGTGAAGCACTGGAAATGATGACCGCCCCCTTCAATATGTTGGAGGCAATATGTAGGTGGTGATATCCGACTGTAGCTTTGTGTGTTGTTGTGAGTCAATAAGGCCAGAAAAACAATTGTCTCCTTCATGAGACCCCTGTAAAAGATTCATTAAGAAAAAGCGCTCCTCCTCCATTTCCATCACTGCATTTGCTCACTGTGCTGTTCAGTATTAAAGAGGATACCTTTGTTTAGAGATGCTTCTTAGATCAGACTAACATTTCGGTTAGAACAAGAGAGGCCGAAGCTCTTCTGAATAAATCAGGCCCGCCCTTGGGTGAAGGGCAGCTTGAGTTAGCCTTTCATCATTAACGCAGCCTTGCCACATGTCAGAGTTGCCTGAGGGAGTCTCAGGCTACCTAAGATGCCTATGAGAAACACCCTCTAACTGTGGCGCTGCTTGCAGGAGCAGCTGCTTCCAGGTTCCAGATTTGTGAATCATGTTGTGGTGATTTTTTTTAAGTTGGTGCAGTTGTCTTTGAGTCATTTCTGCTCCTGTAAGTAGCCCCTCACCCATAGCCCTCTAGGTAACCCTAATAAAACATTGGTTCACTAAATTGGCCTTTGGTGGTATCTGTACTTTGATCTGCCACTGATTTCCTGTCTCCCCAGAAATAGCGTCATACAATACCAAAGAATGGTGTTAGCCCAGAGTGGGCAGACCTTCCCACTCATGAAGATAATCCCAACAGACATGCCCAAACGATAACCACATCCAGACAGTCTCCTACTGAGACTGTGTCAACTTGACCCTTAAAACCAAGCGCACATGTAATGTTATGAGAATTAACCCTACCCAGGGAGGAGTTCATCCAAACACCGAGCGAAGCAGAAGAACTCTTCAATAGCACATGACCTGGGCTCACCTCCTGATTAAGGGGGTCCTGTGAGGACAGACCAGAAGCCTTTCACAGCCTATATAGAGCAGATTACAATGTGTGTTGCCTTATGTGTGCTTCCATCTACAGCTGGCTCACAGGTACCAGCCCCGAGTTATGTTTTCTGAGCAATTGAGTTTCAGAAGCAGGGAGAACTGTAGCATTTATTTCTTTAGATGATGCTTTCTGGACATTTAAGTGCATTCAAAGGGGGCAGAGAGGCACAGATGAAACTGTCATAAAGCAAAGTGTGCTCTTGGGGAAGCTGGCCAACAGCCAACGCCGTTCTCTCAAGACTCAAGGTGATTTGATAAATGTCTGTTTCTGCTGGTGAATAGAAGGGCCTTTAATTGGTAAGTGGCCCTGATGAACAAGTTTCCAAAGGCACAAGTTCAGCACCCTTAAATTCTAATTAAGTTGGAGTATGTATGTATATATGTGTGTGTATGGATGGAAATATATACATATATATATATATATTCTGTATATATATTCTCTTTATCTCTCTATATTGTCCAGGAGAAACTGCTCAGTCTATAGCCATCTTTGGTTGGTGAATGAGGCAAAGCCTCATTAAATGAATTAAATTTCTCATTTCTATGTAGCTTAGTATTTCCTTAGTAAGTTTATTAGTGAGTCCTTTTAAAAATCATAATTTAACTGATGCTAAAACTTATTAATATTTCTTTATAACTCCAGCAGTATAGAAGCAATTGCCTACCTTAGAAAATATGTTCAATTAGTATATAAAACTATATGTAAACCATTGAAAGCATTTTTAGCAGGCTCCTGAAAGTGATGGCTATTGACTCGTCCTGCACTGTCCAATAGTTTTCAATAACAAATGCTTCCTTTGAAAAATACTGACATGAGAATGTTGCAAAGGCCTCATAAAGCAATAAACTTGAAGTGTAATACTAGGCGGCCTTTCCGGTTATGTGACATCTGAATGCTTTATGTCAAGGCATAGAACCAAAGTCTATGGAATGTATTAGTCTCCCCTCATGACTGGTAAGCCATGGGAATGATTCCCTAGTCCCTTGATGACCAGAACCCTTATGGTTACCTGTGCATTGACGTGACCTTTATCAAGCTGGTCTGCTTGCCAAATACGACTGTAGTTTTCTGCTGACATTAGGCTGTCATTTTTCACTTGATAAACTATGTGCTCGAATCTTGCTGAGGACTCCAGTGGTTCAATCACATAGCTGATATTTTCCAACTGCAGGAACCCCCTGAATTCAGAAAGGCGATCATTATCAAAGCCATACACAGCCCCCCTCAAAGCTATCATCTGAAAATGCAAGGAATAAAGAAACCACAGTGAAACAAATGGTTCTATGCATTTTTCCCTGTTGGCTTCTTGCAGGCGCCACTATTTTTTAAGTGACCATTATTGGTCTTAATTCTGAAGGTTGCTCAGGGCAACCTCAAACTTTGCATCTTCTCGCCTTAGCTACTGAGTGCTGAGGTCACATGTACACACCGTCCTAGGCATCAGTGCACTCCTTTTCAAAGACAGTATTGGAATTCAAGATCTATTGAGGTCCCTGGAAAGCAACACAAAATGGAAGGCCATTTCGTATGTTTCAGGGAATAGGAAGCATCAGAACACCACAAGAGAAGTTATGTTCTGGTGAGAGGAGAGAGGAAGAGCTCTGGAAGACGGGAGGAAAAATGGGGTCAGACAGGCAACTCAGAGCAAAGTGCAAAATTGTCTTCAAGCTTGGCTCTTTGCAGTAGACCCAGATAGCCCAAGCTAAGGCATGGTCCACACAGACTCCACCACAATGCTACCAACAGACAAGCAGGCTCATGCAGGAGAAATTCCCCATTCTTAACAGCTGTATACCCAATACGGAATGTGGTCAGCCAGGGACAATCTATGACTTCAGACAACAAACCCATTCTGTCTCTTAGCACCACTGAGGGCTGTAACCAAATGGAACAAATGGAAGAGACTGTCATAGACAAGAGAAAGGCTGACACAAATGGCCACGATAATAAAGGAAATCCACAGGTTTGCTACAATCTCTATTTTTAAAAAATCTAAATCTAGCCGGGGCCGGGGGGTAAAATCCCAAGACCCACATGGAAGGACAAAAGACCCTGATCATCCAAGCATTTCTGAGCAAATCAGGAAATTTAAAGCATCAAAATACTGAACTTCAAGTTCCACCACAGAGCTATTGTTACAAAATGGCAAGTTATTGACATAAAACAAACATGTAGACCAATGGTGTAGGACTGAGAACACAGAAATCAGACCACACATCTACTATCAGTGTCTTTTGTTGGAGAGAAGTCTGTGTGAATGTTGTTGGGAAAATTAGATACTCACAAATAGAAAACAAACACAAATCCCTCTCCTAAATAATATAGAATTTAACTAAAAATTTACCAGAGAACTTAGTATAAAACCTGAAACACCGAAAAGTACTAGAGGAAAATGTAAAGGAAGCACTTCAAGAACAGGCATTGACAAGGGCTTTGCTTAGACAATAATAAAGGTGCCTGCACAGCAAAGGGACAATTAACAAAACAGTGACATATCATACTGTCATCCGTTCACCTGTCCTACTAGATAAGTACCTAGAAAAAATATATATATGTATAACCATAAAAATTAAGAAAAAAGTAGTGACCAAGTCAATAAATGGAAAAAAAAAGATGTAAAACTCACTTCTCAAAATGTGTTCAAATGGCCAACAGATATATGGAAAATATTCAGGCTCACTTGCCATCAGATAAATACAAATCAAAACTACAGAACCACAGATAAATGCAAACCAAACTGTAAAGTGCATTAGCAAAGGGGTAGAGCACTTGCAAGCCAGGCCCAAGACCTTGGAGAGCTGTCCAGACAGTTGAAGAAGAAAGAGAGAATGCTACTGAGATTCCTCCTATCCCCAGTAGGAATGGCTATTACACCCAAAATCAAAACTAGCAAACACTAGCGGTGATGAGGGAAAAGAAAGGCTACACAGTGCTGGCAGAGGTGTCAATCAGTAAGCCCCTATGGGGACCAGTAGGAGATCCCCGAAAAAGCAGCAGCAAAGGACCCAACTGCTGCACTCACGAGCATGCACGATGCTCAGGCAGCTTTCCAAAGCACCTGAGAAACCTTGGGCAGGAAAGATTTATATCTTTCTCATGGTTTCGGGGACTCCAGCTCATGAGCACTTGGCCTTGTTTCTGACCCTGTGGCCAGACAGAACTTCATGGTTAAAGGCAGCATAAAAGAATACTTGCTCACTTCATGTCAGACAGAAGCCAAGGGGGAGGGGAACATGACAGACACCCCAAAGATACACACCAGTGATCTACACCCTCTGCCTAAGCCCCTCTACCTCATAGGCCACTCCACTGTGAACCATCTTGGGTTGATCCATCAGCAAGTTAGTGTCCTTGTGGCCCAATCATCTTTTCAATGTGACAACATCTGGGACCAGGCTTTCAACTCAGAAGCTCATGGACGATATGTCACAACCACAGCGCAGCACACAGAGAGAAACAAAGTCAGGGGATGTAAAAGGAACCTAGTGCTGTGTTTACTGCAACATTATTCCCGGTAGCCAAAATTAGCCTATGTGTCTGTAGCAGGTGGCTACACAAATGAAATATGAGATCTATACACAGCTGGGTACTATCTAGGCATAAAGGAGCATACCAAATATAGGAAATTCATGGAATTAAATGATATAATGTAACAGCCAACTATGGCAGATGCAGAATGACAAGTATATATATATATATATATATATATTTTTTTTTTTGGTGTGGGCTAGAAAACAATTAAGTGTGACTGAAATTAGTGGAAAGGCTACAAGGGAAGTAGCTATAGAGAAGGAAAGAGGAAAGGGTGTAAGAGTAGAGAGTTGTATGACAGAAGCAATCAAACCACGCTGTGCAGCTGTGTGGAAGTGTCACCACAAGATCAACTGAGACATACAGTTAGTAAGGACTCATAGATATAATGAAAACCATACATTAAGGAAGACAAAGACCTAGAAGTTGATGAGAATATTAAGAAGGATGTTCTTGTGGTTACAAGGCAAAATTAAGAAAAAATTGAATTCAGAATAGACATCTTGAAAGGTGCTAACATGAGAAGGAGGCAGAACAAACACTCTGCCTCTGTTCGAGTCACCTTCTGTGGGTGACTTTTTTACGTTTCCTACAGAAATGGCCAATTTGCTTAGTTCTGTGAAATCACTTGGTCACTGAGGAGCCTTCCTTATTAGCTGTCCCATGCTCAGCACTAAGCTTGCACCATGTTGTGTGGGCCTACTAGAGTTAAACAACCAATAAAGGCCATTTTTCCATGGTTTGAGATAATGAAGGAAAATAAAGCTTTAGCCTTTAAAGTTTTCTAGAGTTCCCGTTTCTCAGACCATCCCTTCCTGCCCAGTACCCAGCAAAGTTAATCTGAGTGACAACTTTGGTTCAGGTGTTAGTATGAGTAAAAGGCCATTGGGGGGGGGGAAACTTTCAGAGTCTCATTGTGGGTTTCTCTTATGTCCGCTTACTGTGGTTTTACTTTAAAACGTATCCCACCGTGTTCATATATAAATATTCTCTAGGATGTTATTACCTGAGGCCAGAGCAGATGTTGAGTGTCACAGTGGAGTTTGAAGATTCATCAACATTTCCTCGGTAATGGCAATGTGTCTAAACAACAATAACAACAACAATAATAATAATACAAATACATGAATAAATACCAAATACTTAAAAAATAACAACAACAAAAGAATGTGTTGTCAACTATTTCAGAAGGCTCACAATAGTAATAGACTTGATAATATGAAAATCATGAATTTTCCAGAAGTATTAATGCAAAGTCTTGGGAAACAAGATCTAGGGCATTCTCTTTACCATCACATGTGTGTTTTCTCCATTTTTCTATCTCTTTCCCATGGCATTTCCATGTATAGAAGTTATCCACGTAACAGTCGGTCAGAGTTACAAGGAGTAAAAGATTTGAATTATTCCCCTGGCGGGGGAGACCTAGTGGCACTCAGAGGAAGGACAGCAGGTCACCGAGAAGAGACTTGATACCCTATGAGCATATACAGAGGGAGGTAATCCCTCTCAGGAACAGTCATAGGGGAGGGGAATAAGGGGAAAATGGGAGGGAGGGGAGAATGGGAGGATACAAGGGATGGGATAACCATAGAGATGTAACAAGAATAAATTAATAAATAAATAAATAAATAAATAAATAAATAAATAAATAAATAAAATAAAAAGATTTGAATTAGTGTCACCATGGAGCTTGGGAATTAGCATCATGATAGGGTTTTCCTAGCACATGCAAAGCCTCGAGTTCACTCTCAGCAACCAAACACAATGACTTAAAGGGGCAAGTACTGTAATTATACTGCACATCCCTTTCAACAGCAAAACACAAGATAACCCATACTTAAGACTTCTGATTCTTACCATAAAGTGTGATGAGTCAGAATACAGAGATCCAGTTTCATTATATGTGTAAACCAAAAAATTCTGGGGTAAGAATGAGCTACAAGTAAACCAATAAATACAATTTAAGTCATAATTTAACATGAACATACACATTAATAAAAATAACATTAAGTGCAATGGGTTCATATAATATGATCCAATACAATAATTTTATTGTGCTATCATTCTGACACTGTTTTTTAAAAACTAGTATATGGGAAGAATTATGAAAACTCAACCTTGGACAGACCCTGGGACAACACTGTCAGCAATTGCTTCATTGAACAAACACCCACTACAGCCTGGGTCCTCTTTTGGCTTCCAGACGATAGCACCGAAGACCAGACAGTGCTTCTGATCAGTTAGAGTCGCATATTGTTAGGCGACAATGAATAAGATCTGGGTATTGTAGGGTGGTCACACAAGAGTAGAGGATGATGTGACAAGGCTCATAAAATAGATAGCTTCTAGATACGAGGAATAAGCCGAATGGACTTTCAGACAGAGCTGGGATACAATGAAAGGGTCTTGATCCAGAAACGTGTACATATATGAAGAGCAACAGTGGGTACTGTGTCCGGAATACAGCATGGAGTGACAAAAAGGACAGCGAGATGGTGTCACACAGGTTTAAAGCTTTGGAGGGACGGGGCAGATAAAGATCATAACATAGCAACATTTTAAGAGAGTCAAACTCAATTCTGTGTTGACAACAATCTGTGTTGCAAATACACAGGAGCCAAGACCAGGTAGAAGATTAATACTGTCATCTATGCCATCCATGATGAGTCTTGAGTAAAGATGGGAACCACAGTGGAGGCCTGATTGTGTGTATATTTTAAGGGTAAACATATAGGACTGAATAGCCCACTGGACCCAGGGGAAGGCAAAAGGAAGAAAACACTAAGGATGGGGCCAAGGGCTAATTTTCTTCTTTCTTCATATATTCTTTTTCTTTCATTCTTAAAAAAAAAAAACAACAACAACAAAACAAAACAAAACCTGCTTGCTGTTTACTAAGAGGGTTATGAGAAATGCAGATTCGGAGAAAGCGTCAGAGTTTCGCTTTTAGTAAGTTACCAACAGGAATTGTGGCAGACATTTGATTATGAGATTAAGTAGTGAATGGATGTGGAATCCATCTGAACAATGTACAGATATAAATTACAAGCACTCACCAGCCATGGACAATACAGGCGGTAAACTTTAAACCCCTACCCAGATCTAGCCAATGGACAGGACAGTCTCCACACTTGAGTGGAGAGTGGGGTATGACTTTCACACGTACTCTGGTGCCTCATATTTGACCATGTCCCCTGGATGGGGAGACCTGGTGGCACTCAGAGGAAGGACAGCAGGTTACAGAGAAGAGACTTGATACCCTATGAGTATATACAGCGGGAGGAAATCTCCCTCAGGAACAGTCATAGGGGAGGGGAATAAGGGGAAAATGGGAGGGAGGGGAGAATGGGAGGATACAAGGGATGGGATAACCATTGAGATGTAACAAGAATAAATTAATAAAAAATTAAAGTAAATAAATAAATAAATAAATTACAAGCAACCAACAGTAGAGGCACTTCCAGGCACAGACTGAACTGAAACATGAACTGACTGAACACCCACTACAAATAAGGTTCATTTTAAATTCTCAGACCAGAAAGATGAAGAAGAATTTGCAAAGGAGTAATGCAGACAGAAAGATAATAGTAGGGATACTGGTATGAGTCAGGTCAGGGCCAGGGGTTGGGGGGGTGTCCTGGAATCCAATAGAGAAAGCATTTTATGAAAGACGTGAACCAGCAACGTATCAGTTGGTAGAGAATAAATAACTAAGTGAAGACCAAAACACAACTGGAGCATTTAAAAACTCTGCAGGCCAGTGGTAATCTTATAAAAAGCTTCCATTCATTTTAGTGGGCCACACTGTAGAAGGGAAGGCCAGTGGGAGGTTAGCAGATATCAGGACTGAAGGTGACTTCTACAGCCTTGTTCAGCCACAAAGCAAACCGAAGACAAGCAACAGTTGCCGCCCATCTTCGCTGATCCCCGAAGCTCAGCAGGGACTGTCCAATCCTTCCTGTAAGAAATGCTGAGAAAATGTAATAAAGATGTAGAAAGATTCGTTGCTGCTTTGAATTGCTAGTGGGAACAGAGATCAACCAAAATTACAAGAGTCCTGATAGATAAGGAAAGAAACATTACTGCATGGCGCTGAGGTTACTGAAGCTGACACGGGAGATTTTTATATGTAAAACCTGGTAAGAAAGGCTGTTTTAAATCACATAAATAACAAGTGCATCAAAAACTGAAGCAATTGGAAATCCCCAACAATAACCACTTGATTACTAGGTATTTGATTTTGGAAATCTATATAGCCTACCATGCCTGGGTACAAGGCAACATTTAATCGAAGATTTCCAAGTAGAACATTATGATAGGCAGATTTGGGCCAAGGGGTCCCGCTCAAACTAAGGCACTAGCCAAGGACAATACAGGCGGTAAAATTTAAACCCCTACCCAGATCTAGCCCATGGACAGGACAGTCTCCACATTTGAGTGGAGAGTGGGATATGACTTTCTCAAGTACTCTGATGCCTCACATTTGACTATGTCCCCTGGCGGGGGAGATCTAGTGGCACTCAGAGGAAGGACAGCAGGTCACCGAGAAGAGACTTGATACCCTATGAGCATATACAGGGGGAGGTAATCCCTCTGAGGAACAGTCATAGGGGAGGGGAATAAGGGGAAAATGGGAGGGAGGGGAGAATGGGAGGATACAAGGGATGGGATAACCATTGAGATGTAACAAGAATAAATTAATAAATAATAAAAATTTAAAAATAAATAAATAAATAAAAAATATATAAATCTAGAAAGTTGAAGACAAAATCCTCATAGATCCAATATTCTGGATCTAATGAGTCTTAAACTGAGAAGTTGACTGACCACTATACTGCACTACTAAATTTTAAAACTGCATATAAACTGTAAAAGAGTAAACACCTTTTGCCAAAAAAGAAAATGTGTCTTACTAGTTCTTGAGATGCAGAAAATAGGGCTTCCCATCAATTGTAATGACGTAAGTCACCTAAAATAGAGCAAATTGATAGAGGATTTAGTAAAGCAGATGTATGCAATGTAAGATAGTATTTTTCATTTGTTAGTTAAAAATACCTCAGCATATTAAAAATGAACATATTCTTTAGGATCTATTGTGTTAAGTAGTAAGATTTTAGAATTGAATGATTTAGAATAGTGTGATTTGGTGTATAGATTGAAATGTCTGAAAAGGAATACATTTTGAAAAATATAATTGTAGCATTATTAATATTCTATCAATTTCTTTTATCTAGAAAAACATTCATTTCTAATAAAAAATAAGGCATGATTGAGGGCTTATGTTACACGCCAAACATAATGAACTAATAAACAATTTATAAAAACACACATATTGTATTATACAAATATCAGCTCTTAACATGTAAAACTACAAGGGGGCAAAAAGCCTAAGAGAGTACACAGACAAGAAGCCGTGAGCAATGCTACAGCCCACGGGCGGAGCTTCCAAACATCAGGAACTGATAACAACAGCGTTTACCCTCCTCCTCCTCCTCCTCTTCCTCCTCCTTTTCTTCCTTCTCCTCCTCCCTGTTACACAAAGTGACAGTAGAGGCAACATTTACATCTACGTGCAGACTGACACCAAATCCAACAACTCTCTATGTATAAGCTGAACTAACAGAACCTGTGAATTCGGTAGGAGACACCCAGAAGTCCAAAAACACACGGATGTAGGCCAGGGCTCACAACCTAGATCTAGAGGCAAAGTTGATGATGCCAGTGCCCCCTTATGACTGCTGCAAAGCAATCCAACAAAATTCTAAAACCAACGAAGAAACAAGACTTCTTACGACATCTTATGAAAATATTTCTTACGTTGGAAGAGACTGGGACTTTTGCTGGAAGTCAAAGCTGAGTTAATGATACATCATTTAATAGGTCAATGTCACTTAAGAGTCCCTTAAGTCCCCGGTCTTCTGGCTCCTACCATCTTTCTGCTCCCTCTGCAATGCTCCCTTAGCCTTAGGCATGGGAGTGTTTGGTAGAAGTATCATGCTGCTGTCCCAGGAAAGAATGCTTCTGTGCGCATGCTTGTTGTGATGATTGTTTTGTGAAAACAGCAAGTAAGACAAAGTGACCTTGTGCAACAAAGATCAGTCATAAACGCTGGAGACAGCATTTTTTGAACAACATAGTGTGCGGAAGGGATGAGGGCTATTTTACAGATATATTTAACAGGAGTTCACAGGAGTTAAGTTACTCTCCATGTCTTACCTCAAGTGGCTCAGATAACAGACAGCACTGAGATCATACCATTATCAGGCAGTATCCATGGTAGATACCTGTTGTATAAGACTGCTTTAGATTGTTGGCTGCATGTGCACGAACACGGACTGGCACACGCATGCACTCGGACACACTGCTGTGAGTCAGAGGCATGAAAGAGATTAAGTTTATGTATTAATTTAGATCAAGGCAAGTAAGGTTAGTTGATAATGTTATTCTCATAAAGGTAGGCTAAAATGGCTGAGTGCACAGCAGGACATCAGGCTAATCCTTAAGTGAAATTGGGGTATAGGATTAACTAGTTTGAGGTCTAGCAAAAGATCTAGTCTCTTAAAATACAAGCAATATTTTCATAAAAATTCATCACTAAAAAAAAAAAAAAATTCGTCACCACCTCACTGACCCTAGTTTGGCAATTTCTCACAAACTAAACATATCCTTACCACGGGATTTAGCAATCACCACCCTGGTTGTTTACATATATGAATAAACATTTTACACCAGCTCAGGCACATTGCATCTACTGCTACATGTAGAATCACCAAAGCTTGGAGGCAACCAGAGAGCACTTCAGAAAATTCACTGATAAGCAAACGGTAGTCCATCTGAGCAATGGTGCATTACCTAGCAACAGAAAGAAAGTGGTACTTGTGCCACTGAAGGGCAGGACAGAGCCTTAGATACATACTCTTAAGTAAAAGAAACCATCTATACACAGTTTATACACACCATCAACGCGATTGTAACACATTCTAGAGAAGGCAAAACCCACAAAAACTAAAGCGAGAAGTGACCACCAAGGGGGTGTGTGTGTGTGTGTGTGTGTGTGTGTGTGTGTGTGTGTGTGTGTGTAAGTGCATGGAGCTGAGAGAATTTGCTGTACATATGCATGATTATATATCTGTCCAAGTTGACAGAATATACAGCTTCAATGAGTTGAAACATACGCTAGAGACTGGTTGGTCTCTGTCCAGAAGAGAATTAGGGGCTAATCTATGAAAGGAAGTTAACACAGAAATATGCAAAATCAGAGTTCAAGACACCTAAGGTAAATGGGAAGTAGAAAGTGAAGAGAAATCAATCAACTGGAAACATAAAAGCAATAAAATGTTCATTTGTTTTTAAACACAACCTGCTTCTTCCCATGAGCCACCCCTGTCAGGTCTAACGTGCTGACCGCAAATGTCAGAACTGATACCTGCCATGCTTATATATGAGACAGAGGTCAAAGGCCAAACAGACATGGCTGCACACAATTTTCACAAATAATTACAATCAAATAAAATTAATTAATGCTACACCAATGCCACAACTCACTCAATATAGAACAGACAGTTTTAAGAACTTTAACCCTAGCAGGAAGTTGAATGGTGATTAAAGATAAACAGCAAATAGTGTTACTAGAATACTGTATCAAAATTTTAGGAGGTAACACAATTGTTTACAAAAGAGGAGTAAACACTCTCCAATTAATCTTATGAGAATAGTTTTGCCCCAATACCCAAACCAAAGGCTGGACTAAATAAAAACCACATATGTCAATGTCCTACACACACACACACACACACACACACACACACACACACACACACACACAAAACCTTAACTAAATATTAACAAACAGAACTCACACATTATAAACATGATCACATACCATGACAAAGTAGAGTTGACTTTGAGGGTGTGTGGATGCTTCAGCGTTTGAAAAACAATTAAATAATCAGTTCATACAAACAGGTATCAAAGAAGAATCACACAAAATTGTATTTAGTAAATTAAACACTATTCATGATAAAAAAAAGAAAACCCCAGAAAAATATGAATACAGGAGAACTCTGTCAATTTAAAAAGACCATTTTCAGGAAAGAAAAAACCCACACGCTGGTTTTGTACATGATCATGAAAGGCTGGATATCTTTTTTATGAATTCTGTAACACAGCAAGCAAGAATCCTTGGTCCCACCATTGTTCACTATAATGGATCATTCATATCAATAATAAATCAAGAAAGAAATGAAAAGCCAAAACATTTCCTCTCTCTACATTGAAAAAAAATAAGAACTAAAACTATTACTGGGTATGATAGCATATGCCTAGGCAAGAGGCTGGGGTTCAATCCTATATTTAAAAAATACATACAGGACTTTCCATGGCTGCTCGCTGCAGTAATAAGCAAAATCAATGGCAGTCAATAAGGAGAGAGAAAAATTAAAGAAGAACCTTCAATGTTGCTTGGGAAGGGACAGAAAAGTGGAAAAGATGGTTACGGGAGAATTGGGGGTGGGGAGGGATGGGTGGAGATTATGTAAGAAATTCTCAAAGAACTAATAAAAATGTTGTTAAAAAAGAAAAAAAAGTTGTGGGAAGAGTGTAACTGGAAATATTAACTCTTTGGATGGACTGAGATAACTTTGATGTCCAAGAGAAACCTGACCATGAAATTAAAATTCAAGATACTGACCACCGGGGCTGGAGACGTGATTCTGTGGTCAGGGGCACAGACAACTCTTCCAGAGGACCTGGGTTCAATTCCCAGCACCCACCCACATGGTAACAGCTGTCTGTAACTCTGGTCCAGAGGATCTGACACCCTTACACAGACATATATGTAGGCAAAATGCCAATGCACTTAAAGTTAATTAAAAACTGCAAAAAAAAACCAAAAAACAAAAAGGAATATCAATTATCAACTTTCGGGACTGCCTTATAATCCTTAAAATAGCTGGGCACATAATTTGATTGATGATAATTTTTTAAATATTTAACAATGCTGAGTGCTATCCTAACTATACCAAAAGCATTATTTTGTTTTGGTGATTCTTAAAGCCTCTAAAGTTTTTATTATTATTATTTCGATCATATCATAGAAAATCTGTACTTTTCAACTTAAGTAATATTAAAAGTGTTTACAAGTTTAATTTTGACATATAAAATGAAACTTTGTGTACGAAAAAGTAGTCTAGTATGTAAAAAATCATCTTTGGACTCAGCGCAAGTCCATTCTAAATGCCAATATTTGTCACAAAATTAGGGGGGAAAAGCCCTCTAAAATAAACATGCAATCTGAAAATAATTCTGAATAGTCAAATAACCCTTAAACAACAAGAACAAGGAAGAAAGCATTGTAACTGACTTCAACATATAAAAATCTGTAGGAATCAAAACAGCATGGCCGTAGGCCCGTAGAGCAGCCTAGAAAATGTAGCTATAAACTCACATTTACATCACTGTTTTTTTTTCCTCATAAAAAGTACTAAGAAACTCATTGGAAAAGGGACAAACTTCAATAAATGGCACTGGGAAAATTGCATGTACACATGAATAATGAAAATAGACTCAGGATATGGCACATGCTTGTAATCCCAGCACTCTGGAAGGTGGAGGCGAACAGACTGCTGTGAGTTCAAGGCCAGCCTGGTCTACAAAGAGAGTCCAGGACATCCAAGGCTACACAGAGGAACCCTGTCTCAAAACACACACACACACACACACACACACACACACACACAGAGAGAGAGAGAGAGAGAGAGAGAGAGAGAGAGAGAGAGAGAGAGAGAGAGATCAAAACCACAGGAAGTCATTATGTTTATCTCTTGAAATAGCTATTATTACCCAAAAGACAAAAGATAAGCATTGGTGAAGATGTAACGGAATTATTTTCCTTATACATCAGGGGTAGGGTGATGATAGTGCATCCACTCTGTCAAACAGTATAGAGATTCCTCAAAAATACTCAGACAGAATTATCACATAGTCCCTCAATTAAACATGTCACTATATAGCTAAAAGAAGGGAAATCCAGCCTATGCAAGCTTATCTACTAGTAGTTCAATGTCCTTTACAAATGACTCAAAATTGCCAACGTATGAAGACTAAAATGTGCATTGATGGTTATGAGGGCAAAGAAAAGGTGGTGGTGGTAGTGTGTGTACATTGTAAATAGGATTGAGATTTTTTTAAATTATCATTTAACACAATTTGCTATAAGTGTACACACACACACACACACACCAATGCCCTGTCATCTAGCCTTCACAGAAGGCAAACCTAACATATTTACTTGGATGAGGCCATAGATTGCAATGTTAAGTAAAATACATCAGTTACTGAATGATTGATGCAAGGCAGTACTTAGATGATATGTCTACAAAAGTCAGTAGAACAGACAAGAATAGAATGTTGGTTGTCAGGATACAGAGTGAGGGGGAAATGGGGAATTGTGGCCTTGTGGGCATAAAGTTTAACTTATGCAATATGAATCAGCTCCCTAGAATTGATGTACACACGGCATGCAAATAGTGTAAAGAAGGCAGGTCCTTTGTTCGTGCTCTTGCCACAAATAAAAGCAGCAAAGCACATATGGAAGGTCTTGAAAGTATCAAATCTCTTTAGGACATTGATTATCCTAATGGCATCACAGACGTGTGCATATGCCAAAAGCACATAGAAATGTACATCCAATATGTGCACTTTGACTATCCAGAATACCTTGATAGGGCTTTAAAAATCATTTTCAAACGTAGACTCTATCGTGGTAAAAACAGCTTCAAGAATTGCAGGTAAGGGCTGCTGAGCTAGCTTAGTGAGTAAAGGTCCCTCCTGCAAGCCTGGCAAGTTAAGCTCTGTCTTTAAGAATGACATGGCAGCATGGTAGACAGAGAGAATCTATTCCCTAGGATTATTCTCTAACCTCCACACATTGACCCTGGCATGCATACATCCAAACAGGAAAACACAACACACACACACAGAGAGAGAGAGAGAGAGAGAGAGAGAGAGAGAGAGAGAGAGAGAGAGAGAGAGAGTCAGATAGAGACAGACAGATGACAGACACACGGGGAGAATAACTAAATTTTAAATTATTTTATTTATTTATCTGTGTTTATGGGTGTTCTGCCTGCATGTATGCCTGTGCAGGACACATGTTCAGTGCCTGGGAAGGCCAGAAGAAGGTGTCAGACACCCTGGAACTAGAGCTACAGAAGTTGTAAACTGCCATGTTGGTGCTTGGAATCGAACCAGAGTTCTCTGATAGGTTAGTTACTGTTCTTAACCACTTGACCTATCTTTCCAGAGCCAATTACTAAATTTTTAAATATCAAAACAAGACACATCATTCCAAACCTTAAAAAAAAAAAAAAAGCCAAACTGTAGTCAAGTATTGAATCCTTCATCTTCTCAATGAAGAAAACTATTTCCTACCTACATAATGACTGTTAGGACCTTCATTGTCTAGGACCAAGCAGTCAAACCATCTCTCAATTTATATATATAGTCTTTTTTCTAAGTTAGTTCAGTTTATGCCAGCATTTGCCTAATTTTATGTGTTCTAAATTTTACTGACAACCAATTTCTCTACTAACAACGCTTTTCATTTGTACTTTGGGTCTTTGTCGTGTAAATTTTACACTAATCTTTTTTATATTGATTTTTTTCCCCTACCAGAAGGATTACTGGGAAATGTTTACTACTTCTTGAAATGTAGGGACAAAAACGACCTGTGAAACAGATGGGAAAAGGGAACTGGCACAGGAGGCAACAGGTGGGGCTGGAGGCGACACAGAGAAAGAAAGAAAGAAAGAAAGAAAGAAAGAAAGAAAGAAAGAAAGAAAGAAAGAAAGAAAGAAAGAAAGAAAAGGTTGTTCTTTGCAAAGGACCATGATAGAGGATGCTCAGGAGGTCAACAAAAGGTCGCCCTCAGAGGTGAGTCATGAGTAAGAAACAGCTATGAAAGACTAACCTTCCCCTCTGAATCTCCGCCCTTGCGTGGCTCTATCTTCCTTGGCACTGTGACTTGCAGGCATATTCCTTCCGAATCTGCAGCAAAAACGTGTATTTTGTTCTTTGGGTTTTTTAAATTTTGTTTGCTTTGGTTTATTTCCTGAAACCATGATAATCCCATTCCAGCCAGTGTTCCTGAGTTCACCACGGACCCTAATGTCGTCGGCAAACTTACTTGTAATAAATCCAATCCTTTCCTTGATGCACAACTTTCAACAAAAATTTAAGGACCTATTGAAGATACAGACAAAAGAGAAGCCGCTCAACCCAGCAGGCAGCCCTGTTCCTCCTCAGACCAATGCCTGAAGCTGGAGTCTCTCAGGGCTCTGGGGAACAGAGGGCTGTGGGACCAAGCACTTACACACCCCGCCCCCTCCTCTTCCCAGGATTCCCGGACCTCAGAAGAAGGCTAGTCAGCCCTTTTCCTACTGTTGGTCCAGGCACAAAGACAGTGCAGAGGCCACCGTGATTACCCTGGGTTCACCTGGCCCGGGCTGGAGCGGGGCAAGATGAAGGACTGGCACCATCAGGAATCCAGGAACAGAGTACTGTCCTTTGTCATCTATGGAGAAGCCAGGGGGAAGGGATAGGGCGGGGACAGTGAGTGAGTGCCTCAAGGCCTTCCTTACCGAGGCCGGCAACCAGAATGGTAAGCTCAGCGAGTATGAAGAGCAGGCGCATGGTTTGGTCTGAGCGCAGAAAGCACAGCGGACTTCAAGACCGTTAGCAGCCGTGGGGGCACGTGGGCAGCGTTGGGCTGAGGGGCTCCACCTGGCACAGAAACCACACCGGCTTCTAACGTGGGCCTTTGCAGTAGGCAAATAAACACGGCTTGGCTTGCTTGGTTACTTTTTGTTCTCTCCGCTTCACAGTTTGCTGGTATTTTTATTGTGATAGAAAGAAGATGAAAAGTAAACTAGAAATGTCACCATTAATTACCAGCGTGACAAAATAAGTTAGTAGAACTTGATCTTGGCAGTAGTAAAACATAAAGCACTTCTCTCTTACTGTACTTGCTTACCACTGGTACAGGAAAGGATATCTTACTGTACCACTGAAGTGTGTTTGACTATCTCAGGGTTTCTATTGCTGTTATAAAGTACCATGACCAAAAGCCACACGAGGAAGAAATGGTTTTTGTTTGTTTTTAATCTCATCTTGTAGCTTAAAGCCCATCACCCAGGGATGTCAGCGTAGGAACCTGGAGGCAGGAAAACTGTTGCAGACCATGGAGAAGTGTTGCTTACTGGCTTGCTTTCCGTGAATTGCTCAACTTGTTTTCTTATACCGAGGTGGCAAAGCTCACAGTGAACTGGGCCTGCCCACCAAACATCCATCAAGAAAATGCACCACAGATTTGCCCATAGCCCAATTTGATGGGGGAATTTTCTCAATTGAGAGACTGACCCTCTTTCCATATGATTCTAGCTTGGGTCAAATTGACTGAGCCAAGAGGGCAGTTAGGATCATGCAACAAGACAGTCACACGCAGAGCTCAGTCTGCTCCGGTAAGCATCCAGTGGGGTTCAACTCAGACTACAGGCACAACTCTGCCCAAGACTCTGGTGGACCAGCTGCTTTATTGGTGTTACTTGCATGAGCAAGGCAGATGCATCAGCCAGAA
>OU015752.1:40880700-40928912 GCA_907169655.1 Acomys percivali | reverse complement strand
ATTTTATCAGTGTTTCTTAAAGGAAGTACATTCACCTTTAGATGTTCCATGAGCTATTCCCAGCACCCCTGGTCTGGAATGCTAAGGGAACATCTACACTTCTACCCCTACTCACAGTATTCTATTCACAAACTAAAATCAGACAACCAGCTTTGGGCATTTAAAGCACAGGTTTGGATTCTCAGTGGTCCAGTGAGTCTTGCCTCTTATTCAGAGTGAGAGAGAAGTGGCCTCCAAAAGCACTGTTGAGTTTTCCTTCATTGGTCAGCGAATTCTGTCAGCGAAACTGTCATCCTTGCCAGTAACCAAGCTTCCCTTGTCACCTGGGGCATTCCTGTGTTGGGAGGCCATCCCTTAAAATGTGCACAGGCATAATCCTGCTGGCTGTGTGCCTGTGGAGCACACCCAGGCAGTAGACAGTTGGGTAGTCTATCACTATCTATAGTATAATCTAGGTCTCTGGATGCTTCTTTTATCTTGTCTTATGATAGAGTTATCTGTTTTGTAAGATGTCGTTTGGTTAGCATCTTTCCTGGTCCTCCATCAATGTAAACTCCACCCTTTATTTCCAGGTATATTGTGAGGTATATGTGCCAAGTTGGTCCTGACAGTCTGAACTTGAAAGGCAAGCCTTAACAAAGCTACACAGTTGGCTGCCATTCTGTAAGCATGAGGCATTGTCACAACTTCCTACATGGACTTCCTCATGTCCAAAGCAGGGTAACAATTTCCCTCTGGAGTCTCAGTGAAGAAGAAGATTTACATGTCATACAGCAGCCTGCTGTACAGTTGCAATGTAGGTTCTTAAACACGAAGGGGTGTGCTTATTTCGAAAGTTCCTTTCAAGGGATTTCTATTAAGACTCTGGTTACCAGCAGTTTATGTAAGGTTTCCAAACTAATGTAAAACAAAATGAACAGCAAATGCCTTCTTTTGGCCTTTTGCAGCATGTGAGACTGGCTGTTAGGACTGTGCAGGAGGAAATGCTGAAACAGCTATGGACTTATGCTGAGGTGTTGTTCATAGAGATTAGTGTTACAACATTTTGTCAGCAATTTGATGTCTTCAGTCACCTTTGACTCTACGACTTCTTGCTCTCATTACTACTGTCTTCTAATGTCGATCTATACAAAAGAGAAAGGATTCTTCTCAGGATTAATTTGTCATTAAGAAAAATCACCTTGCCACTAGATGAAATATTAAAATATCCATCAAAGCAGTTGTTAGTATTTACAGGCATTTGCATATATATCTTCAAGTTCTTTTTTATAATTATTCTTTATTTTTGTATTTTTCTTTTTTATATCTTTTTTCCATCTTTTAATTTTTAAACATTTTTTAATTTTTTACATATACATTTACATTACTACATGTATATACAATAAAGTGTGTCATCTTCAAGTTTTTAACCCTCTCTAATTTTGTTTCCATCAAGTAACTATAAATATTCACACAATTTACATTCATCAATGAGGCTTCTAATAAGATCTTTCAACTGCATTTACCAACATTAGTGGTATTAGAGAGTCTGTTGACTGCTTATAACACATTAGAACAACACACTAGGCACGCCATTATGATGGTTAGAGTCCTCCTGGGCCACACACAGTGGCCTCGGGTGTGAACACCAAAATGAGGTGTCATTAATCCTAGTAGGGTGCAGGTAACTTTAAGTGACTCTTCATCCTTACTAGCTGCTCTGTCTAGAGAATGTGACCTAAAAGGTTGTACCCATGGGTGGACACTCGGTGATCTGCTGAAATTGAAACCAGAAGGAAAGATTGGTACCAATGTGCTGGTCATGAAAGGGCACAGCAATTGTCCTTCATGGAGTGTTGAGGGCCACACCCCTAAGCCTCGGTTTGACTTCTGTTTGTCCTCTTGTTGGCCTGAAACCACTTATATTTGTAAATCTTTTGCTGCCTTGACATGGTTTTGTCATTAGGAAACAAAACAAAACAAAAACAACATGATTTCTTAGTCTGACAATTCTTTCAAAAGTCAAATTTTCTAGTAGCTATTCAGATTTCCCCAAAATATCCCAACAGCACAGGGATATTTATTCAAGTTGTCATTTAATCTGACGACTCTAAAACAATTTGATTATTTTATAAATCATCAGGAACACTGCCCTGATTTTAACTAGTTGCTGACACTGCCTTGATCAACACTGCCTAGTCTGAGAGACAGAGATGGCATTGTAAATTAGGCCTCATGGTATTTTTACAGGATGGGACTACAAGACTCCTTGTTTAACTCTTGCTTCAGAATTCCACTTTCCCTAAGACTCCACTAAACAAAATATGGCTTGTACTGGTGTTAGGGCTGAAACCAAAGCTTTACAACACCTTAATTACAGTTTAGAAGTGCACAAGGAAAAAAAAAAAGAAGTGTAGAAAGGATGCTCGATGCCTTCTACATATCCTGTTCACAGATCTGCTCCCAAATTTGTCTCCATTGACCCACTCCCCAGTCATAAAAATTACTTGCAATGTAAGGACACTCAGGCTGCTTGAGAAATCAACAAGTCTTCTAAATTAATTACACCTCATGTGGGTTTTTCACTGGAAAGGCCCTGAGGATTTATGGAGGCACTCCAACTATCTTTGGCACATCAAGACATGGAGGATGTTGTAGCTGGTCTTTCCTACTTTGAGGGTTCTTATTTTTCCCACCCTTTATCCCACTGGTTTCACTCCCTGTCACTAGGTAGGAGAGAAAGAAGGATGAGAGAGAGAGAGAGAGAGAGAGACAGACAGACAGACAGACAGACAGACAGACAGACAGACAGACAGACAGACAGAGAGCCCTGAATCTAATTTCTTCTTGTTTCCTCTTTAAGCACAACTACTAACAAACCACAACCAAACCCCATGAACGACCAACAATCACCTCTCCGGACTCTAGCATTTATATGCCCTCTGAAAAGTTTCCAAATTCCAAAGATCACACAACCACAGAAACTATCTGCTGCGGGCATAATCAGCCTTCTGCTAGGGCACAAGGCAAATCAGAATCAGCTGCTGTAGACAGCCAGAAGCAGCCCCATATTCCCACACCTGGGATTAAAACAAAACTATATTCTCACAGTATTTCTGTGTCTTTTAAAGAATAAAATAATTTCAGAATTCTCACAATAGGATGCCTGTCAGAAAATTGAAACAAGCTTTGGTATGTCCTGAGAACTTACCAGTTCTAGCAGTTTTTCCAATCAAGCATCCATTGGAAAAGTCATATTTACATTATTTAACTGTGTTCAGATACTTCCTATAGTGCATTTTAAATATTAATACATGTGCTTACCCTTCGCTTAATGCTTCTTCTCTGAGCCAGAATACCTTTGTCGCATTCCTCTTAATGATCATGATGGCAGTCATCACGAGGAAAGCCAGAAAAATGTAGAGACTGATCAAAAGCCCTTTTTTGTAATTAGCACCACGCCGCATGACAACCAAAGGTGTGCTTTTATCTGAAAATGTCAAAGTACCGTTGAATGTTTCAAAAATCATGACCGATGCAGACCGGCGATTTCAATTACGTTCCTTTGTTCTCTATGACGTTTCAGTTTTAGCTTTCATATAGTGTTAGTTGATTTTGAGTTAACTTTTATGGACAGCATACAAATTCCAAAGTTCTTCTGCATGGAACTATTTCTTCTCTTAATCCAGAGAGCAAGAAAAAGATGCCGCCTAAGCTATATTTTTTCAACTTTACTTTTATTTCATTTTGTTGTAAAAATCTTCACCCTTGCACTGAACTGGTTTTAGTTTTAATTTTATTCTGTTGTTTTATAGCTGTTGTTTCTGAGCCTATTCCACTCTATCCAACTACTTCACTTCTCTTTTTCATAATTCACAGAACTCTTTCTCTACCTACTCTTTTATTTACTTTTTAATTATATTTTTCCATAGCTTTATTGATTCTAAGACTCCATTTACTCTTAGAACAGCTCACTCCCTCTTATTCGCTTTTCCTTCCTCTATTTTTTTCTTTGCTTAAATAATAGCCCTAGCTCACTTTTTTCTAAACATTACCATTAGTAACTCATATCTTAGGATGTACTTGCTTTGTTTGTACCTTTATCCCTCCCCAGGTTAGTGGAGAGGGACAGAAGGTTGTACAGGACTAACTGACTTTTGCTGTGTCTTTATTAGTAAGCATACCCACCAACTGTGGCTTCTTCTGTAGTTAATATTCTACTATGAGTTGTATTATAAATCTTGCCCAGTACCCTGAAGGGTTAGTTATGGAGCTCAAGTCCAGAGAAAGGAAGAATGCTGCACCCTTACTAAAACTTAGCCACATGTGAACATTGCAAAATTTTCAACTGAAAGAACATGTGTGATTAAAAAAAAAAATCCAATCAATGGCCTACATCCAATGCCTAAGTCTCAACACAGAATCAGAAGAAAGCATAAAAAATCCAGGTGTGAAAATGTGTATTACTAATCCCATAGTGATGCCTTCTGATGAGAGTGCATTAGATAAACCCCCAAGGAAACAATTCAATAAAAGAAGAGTAAAAACATAAGAATATTCTGGGAATAAGTAACTGTTGAGTTCCCAGCCTTAAAGGGGACATTTATATCATACCCCTGCCCCAAAGCCTCAGAGAAAACAGGTCAGAGAGAATGTAAGAGCCAGAGGATGGCATGCTGGGAAATGTCTTCTGTGCATGGAATGTTACACTCACCAACTCACTGTAACTACAGTTACCTGCACAAAACCTGTACAAGATCAGCCAATATTCCAGCAGTCAGAGCATGTTAGATTCAGTTGGTTACAATAAAAATAAAGAAAGCAAAAAGTGGACATGAAGGTTGGAGGAGGATGTGCTGGGCAGTATCCAGTAAGAGTACAAGGGGGAAACTGTGGGTGAATGTGAGCAAAAACATTGTATATGTGTATGAAGCTATCAAAGAATAAACAAGGTACAACTAAAAAGAAGAGACGTCTTCATGAGGTCAAAACCACAGGCACGCGCGCGCGTGTGCACACACACACACACACACATACCCACACAACAAAATTTGCTGTGTTAACAACAATGTTGTTAACAAAAATTAACAATCATTTGTCATTAAAATCTCTCAACATCAATGGACTCAACTCCCCAATAACAAGGCACAGGCTAACAGAATGGGTATGAAAACAGGACCCATCATTCTACTACACACAAGAAACACACCTCAGCAGCAAAGATAAACAATACCTCAGAGTAAAGGGCTGGGAAAAGGTTTCCCAAGCAAATGGACCCAAGAAGCAAGCTGGAGTAGCCATTCTAATATCTAGTAAAATAGACTTTCAGCCAAAATTATATTAAAAGAGATGGAGAAGGATGAGAAGGACACGTCATACTAATCAGAGGAAAAAAATTCACCGACATGGTGTCTCAATTATGAGCATCTATGCCCCAAAGGAAAGGGTACCCACATTCATATAGCAAAAGACACTGTCAATAGGGCAAAATGACAGCCCACAGAATGGGAAAAGGTCTTCACCAACCCTACACCTGACAGAGGACTAATATCCAAAATATACAAGTAACTCAAGAAATTAAACAACAACAAACCAAATAACTCAATTTTTAAAATGGGGCACAGAGCTAAACAGAATTTTCCACAGAGGAATCTCTAATGGCCGGGAAGCACATAAAGAAATGTTCAGCATCCTTAGTCATCAGGGAAATGCAAATCAAAATGACTCTGAGACTCCATCTTACACCCATCAGAATGGCTAAGATAAAAATTCAAGTGACAGCACATACTGGTGAAGATGTAGAGAAAGGGGAACACTTCTTCATTGCTGGTGGGAGTGCAAACTTGTACAACCACTATGGAAATCAATCTGGAGATTTCTCAGAAAATTGGGAATAGCTCTACCTCAAGACCCAGCTATACTACTCCTGGGCATATACTCAAAAGATGCTCCGCCACACAACAAGGACATTTGCTCAACTATGTTCATAGCAGCTTTATTCATAATAGCCAGAATCTGGAAACAACCTAAATGTCCCTCAACTGAAGAATGGATAAAGAAACTGTGGTACATTTATACAATGGAATATTACTCAGCCATTAAAAACAAAAACATCATGCAATTTGCAGGCAAATGGATAGAACTAGAAAAGAGAGAACACATTTTAACAGCTTTCTTGCAACATTTTTCTTACTTTAACCTTGCAGTCTGAATTTCCTTTTGCACCAAGCTCCAAGATTGTTACTTATGCATGTAATTAGCTATTAATAAAATTGATACATTGAAATACTTGACTCCATACAGCAACTGCATATGCTGGCACAGAATTGTAACTGCATAAAACAGATCCAATAGAATCAATGGGCAGTGGTTGTTCATGACTTTCCCCAAATGTGTTTAAAAATGTTTAGTGACATATGATATTTATGAGCTGAGGATATAGAAGATTTGGTACTTTCCACATTAAATATAACAATTAATTTTAAACATGCCAGAGCTGAAGAGATGGCTCAGTGGTTAAGCATTTACTGCTTAGCTAGGATCTGAGTGTGCTTCTTTGCACCAACATTGAACCACTAATATTAGGCCTGTAACTCCAGATGCAGGGACTCTGGCTACCTCCGGTGCCCCCAAACATGCGTCCTCTGTCTCCTCCTGCCCCTTGCTCCCTCCCTCTCTGATACATACACACATTTTAAAGCATGAAACTCAGTTGTAAATTAGCACATTTTTTCTTATATAAATAATTCCCTTGGAAATGCAAACTAAAGTAGGTACCATGTTTTCTGAAACTCGTGTCTATTCATAAAACTATGCTATGACATAGAAATGTTCTGCAGGCCATGATAAGATTAGAAAAGGTGGGAGGGTGGGTAAGTTCTCACTTCTGGATTAGACTTAAAAGTAACTACGCATGTTTCTGTAAATTTAAATAAAGCAAAATAGAAATATCAACCCCTCGGTTGTACTTCCTAAATGTCAAATCTTCAGTGGCTGCAATGACCAGCAGGGGTGGAGTATACCTCTGCACATGCAGATCCTGCTCTGGGATACTAACCAAAGGGCAGCCAAAATCCATCGTCTAAGCTCCCTCCTGGAGATGAAGGTGTCATGTCACACTCTGGAGGGGCGTAACCAGGTTCGCACTGGCAGTTGTTTAAAATGTTGCAAATCTAAAACCAAATTCAAATGAAAACTGAGTATCCAAAGTGTTCAAATATCTATAAATATAAATTTTATTCATTACTCATAATGAATGTGTAGATTATAAATATATTGCAGTTTTAATAGTAAAGTAAAAATAATAATTGTCCAATTAGTGTGCCTGCCTATCTCTTTGCTAGTCATAGTTCTAAATAGAAGTTATAATGCTCTTGGTATAATTGAAATGACTTGTTCGAAAGGTATACCAACTATGAAGTTAGAAAATATATAATAGTGATTACGGTTTACTACTTTACACTAAAATAAACCAGCTGTGATGGGAGAAAATTTCTATGGAAGATGAAGGATAACACCTCTAGGAGCTGGTGGGCTAGAGGCAAATAACAGCATTCACACAGAAGCCTAGAAAGATGTTTGCAAAAATAAAAAGGAAGGTAAGGAGCGCAGGAGGGATCCCAGAGTCAGCCCTACAGAAAAATGAGCTAAACTAGGTGAACTCCAGCTCAATTGCTATAAAAAGCAGGGCTGTGAAGAAGATGCTGGTGACTCGTTTTAAACAAATGTGTGTGAAGAAAAATGTCCAGACTTCCATAACTCAGCACGTAATTTCATAACAGCAGGGAAGGTCACAGCGCCAGGAACAGGTATGACAGGCAGTATTAAGAACTGAAACAGCAATCACTAAATAAGGGTTGTTAATGATGCATTCAGCATGTCGGAAGAGACTCAACAGTCTCACCAGAATATGAGGAAATACAAGTTCTCATGCATGTTGTGTGGGCATAAAACTCCTCAGAAATGTTGCCTATATTTGGCTCATTAGATTTAGTTGCTTAAATTTTGGGAAAATAAGAGTAATTTGAATGTACAATGATGCCATTCCCCCCCACGCCCCAGAATTCCTAATAATTAAATGCTATTTGAAAAGCCATCAGTGTGTATATTCATGAGAGTAGCATAGAAGACATACAAGAGAAAATGACCTGCAGTTGCCAAAAGACAAACCTGAGTAGATTGAAAACTTGGATTTCTAAAATGCCAGATGAGAAGTAATGTATATATTACACCTACACTCCCAGAAAGCACACACATGCACAGGTGTGCCACATACGTATGATGCTTGATAACACACTGTTACACTTCAATAGTCAATAGTCAATTGTGATACTACGTCATGCTGTTGTTTTGTGTATCATTCAAAGCTCATTTGCTCATTTGGCCTGTAACAGTCTAATAGTACATACAAACCATGTGTGTCATGTAAATAGTATAGTCTTATGTTCCTTTATTCACTGAAATATTCTAAAGGGAATATCCACATCAAATAATTCTGAACCTGGTTGATTTGAATTGAAATTATCATAGTCAATGAAAAATAAGATGGCTACATACCCCATTTCCTTGGCATTTCTCCTCAGGCTCGCATTCCCTGTGTCCCCTATAGGCATGCACACGCAAGCATTTCCCTTTGATACAAGCCTGAAAGGCATATTGAAGATAAAGGTGCTGAGGTAAGCAACAGCAGAAACTGTAAATGCTGAAGAATTATATTTGCTACAAAAAAAAGTATGTATACAGATAGTGTACGTTTAATGGGTTGATTTACATTTCCTACCATCTAATCATTCCAATGAAAGAAGAGCATGCCTGCATTCTTCATAGGGTTTGCATTTTGACAAAGAGATGCAGGTTTCTTTTTCCTTGAGGCAACAGAGCCGTCCGCACAATATTGAATTGGCATGAGAACAAACACAGCTAGCCTGTGTCTGTGTGTGACAGAGCTTACTGATCACATTTTACCCCACTGATAAATAATGCACTACTTTCTCCTCTCTCTCTCTCTCTCTCTCTCTCTCTCACACACACACACACACACACACACACACACACACACACACACGCCTTTCAGCTTAGCAGTGTGGCCAGGAGTAAGTGGTGGAGTTCCCCCATAGATCAGTTTACATCATCTCTAAATTCAGGACTGTATAAGCTTACCTAGCATAGTAGGAGGATGCAATCGTTTCTTGTAACACAAATGAGCAACAGTAACATTTGCTGTGTAGCAAATACTCAGTTGACATTAATATGAACCCCGCATTCATGTTGGTATTGCTCTACCCAAAGTCAAGTGATTTGACGGTCTTTTGATGCATTTTCTAAGATGAGCTGCTGACTTTTCTCAAATGATCAGAAGGCATATTTTACATGATGATGGCCTTTGTTAGTGAAATAAACCGCGGCACAATTAAATGAAAGGTTTAATGTAAGTGAAGGGTAAAATTTGTGAGCCGGGCAGCTCCACACCAGAAGCTATTCCGATGGTGCGTGGTAGAACAAAAGAAGGAAGATAGCCGGGCGGTGGTGGCGCACGCCTTTAATCCCAGCACCCGGGAGGCAGAGGCAGGCGGATCGCTGTGAGTTCGAGGCCAGCCTGGACTACAAAGCGAGTCCAGGACAGTCAAGGCTACACAGAGAGACCCTGTCTTAAAAAACCAAAAAAAAAGAAGGAAGCTGTTACAGGTGGAGATAGAAGAAAAGGGAGAGGAGCCGCTGCTTGAATAGGCTGAAGGTCTCTAGCTCCATTTTTGTATCACGCTTTGGCGTGTCCTTCTTCAGTTAGGCAAGTTAGCTCACTACTTCTGCTTGTTTTAGCTTAAATGTCTATCCTAGGCACTTAATTTTAAAAATACCTCCAACTTTTATTTTGCTTATTATTATTATTTTTTTTACAAATCAAATAAAGCTTAGTGTCACTTAGAAGCCCCAACTGGCTTTGTATTCTTGGGGATTCTTTCATTTTTAATTAATTAATTAATTTTATAGCCCAAGTGCAATTTCTGGTCCCTCCGCTCCTCCTGGTCCTTCCCGACCTCCTCTCCCCCTCCCATGGACTCCTCCTTTTCTCTTCAGAAAAGGAGAGGCCTCCCGTGGATATCAGCCAGCCCTGGCATCTCAACTTGCAATAGGAGTAGGTGCACCCTCTCCTATTGGATCTGGACAGGGCATCCCACCAATAGGAGGAAAGGGTCCCAAAGGCAGGCAACAGAGTCAGAGACAACTCCTGCTCCCACTGTCAAGGAGTCCTACATGAAGACCAAGCTACACAACTATAGCATGTGTGTAGAGGGCCTAGGTCAGTCCATACAGGCTCCCTAGTTGGTGGTTCAGTCTCTGTGAGCCCCTGTGAGCCCAGGTTACTTGATTCTGTGTGTTTTCTTGAGGTGCCCTTGACCTTTCTGGGTCCTACAATCCTTCCTCCCCTTCTACAGGATTCCCCAAGTTCCACCTAATGTTTGGCTGTAGGTGTCTGCTTTGTTTCATCAGATTCTATTTCACATTGCATGTACACATATGCCTAAGTTACGGTCTTTCTGGCATCATCAAATATTCTGATGCCAACTAGGTGTCCCAAAAATCAGTTTAATTCGGACTTGACATCTGTGGGTGAGAACTCCTGGAATGAGGCTGTGTCTGCAGAGACTGGCTGGCTGATTAGAACTAAAGTGATATAGAGGAATTGGGATGTTAGAGACCTAGGTCCTGATCATCTTATCTGGGGCCACCTTTTCCTTGCCCATCTGTCTGCTAGAACTAACATCCCGTGACTAATAGATAAAACCCTTTTGAAATCTATTACCTTGTCAGACCACCAGCTTCTAACAACCTCATAGCTACCTCTCTGGTGTACCCACCAATGTATTTTGAAATTTCTCTCGGTTACTTTCTTTATTCTCTTTCTGTAAAACTCCATGGAACTGCTTCTGTGTGGGGACATGGAACTGAGGGAACCATGGGTCCCCTCAGTCACTCAAAATTGTCTCCAAAGTAAACTGTCTCTTATTCCCTTTGAGGTGAAAGCTGTAGGTGGTGTGTGTGTGTGCTCGTGCGCACACACACACATCTGTTAAGTTTTCGATAGGGCAAATGGTACAAGATGACAGAAAGCTGTATTACGTGGGATGAGAAGATTTTTTTAAAGAGTTATTAGTACTGACGTGGACAAGTAGACAGAACAGCAACAACATGGTAGGACTCTGAGAAAGGATCAGACCTTGGCATCAGAGACAAGGCAGCGTGGGTGTGGTGTCTCTGAAGAGAATCCAGGGTCTGTGTGACAAAAAAAAAAAAAATCTCTTCTTGTGTCTTTTGAGAGTGGGTAGAGGTTCAAAGCAAAGTACTGGGCCAAGATCTCTGATTCTCAGGCAGGGAAGTGGATGGAGGACATGGTACAGGCATCTCACTCCTGAAATAGACTCACACACAGCTCAGGTGCATGTAACACTGGCAAAATATTCTGTTTGGGGCATCATAGTGTTCTGAGGAAGAGCTGGTCAATACCTGGGAGCAGAGGCCTGGGGCAGAAGCTGAATCCTAACACTATGTTCTTACAATATCTATTTGATATTGTGGGCAATATATTTTTGTGGGCAAAAATAAAAGACCCAAGTCCCTCAAGACTTCCCAGATTGCAGACCACCCCCAGTTGCAAGTCTGTAGCAGCACGGTCTAGCGTCTTGTAGTTGATTGTTATTTTGCTCCCTGAGGTCTGCTTGCTGTCTTTTATGAGCAGACGCCCACCTACTCCAAAATGACGTTTGTAACCTTGCCTAAGAAATTATTCCTGACTGACTGAACAAAGGCCTACTACACCTAAGAAAAGCAAAATTGAGGGGCAGAACTGAGGTTTGGGGACAGACGAGGAAGTCAGGTACCAGAGGAGAAAGAAAGAAGAGTCTTCCTGGGATAGGAAAGACCCACGTGGGCCAGGAAGAAGAGAGAAACAACCCAGGGGAAGAGCACCAGCTGGTGTTTTGGGATTGTGGGTGGGAAACAGCTCGGACAGAAATGATTACAGCAGATGACATGGGATGGGGGATGAGAGATAGTGAGATCGCTTAGGTGGAAGTATCTGCCCAGCCCTAAGTAAAATAACACTATTCTAAATTTGATCAGGTTTCTGTGTCTTTATTGATTTGATAGCGGGTTAGATAATATCACCATAATAATTGTAGCCTATTTAATAAAAACATTATTAACCACATTTTATATTTACTACAACTCAAGTCTCAAATAATATGCACTACTTTTCTGTTTATAGTTTATATAAATTATTGCAGAGTAAATCTTAGCCTAAGAACAAAGTTTAGATTCTCAAGTGTGAGGAAACAAGTTTTGAGTATAAATAACCAATTTCTTAAGAAAAATGTTAACAAAATGAAACTTCCTTTGAGCAATAGCAACTCTGATTTTCCTTTTAAAAATGTCTGGTTAGCATGCAAATGGATATTGCTATGATATCTTTATAGTTATACACCATTATACTTTGTTATTGTGATGTAGCAAGAGAAATTGTGGATGTTCTTATGTATATGTGTATTCATAATCATAGGCATTCATAAATCCATTATAAACATATAGTACAGAAACATCAAGTAAAAGTGTATTTACCTGGCCATCACCACAGACAGTACCATCATGAACATAGGTGTCGTCGTTTTCTGCAGGGACTCTTAAATGTGCAGACACACACACCTGGTCTGCAAGGTAAATATACTGGACATCATATTTGTCTGTTTTAATGACTTCTGCAAAGTTCCAGTAACAAACCAATTTTCCACAAAATACTTCACTGGCAATAGAAGGCAGAAAAGTTATATATTTCCCTTAGCCATCTTATCTGTGAGTTCAGTTATAGTTCAATATATAAGGTTAATTCAAAACCTTAAGATAGACTGTAATAGCAAGCTGTCAAAAACATGCCTATTATGACATGCAACACCTGATAAGCAGTAGGTGTGCTTCTTTGTATTACACAAGCCATACATGGAAAATGTACAATTTGATGAGTATGTACCTATAATTACAGCGTCCTCTACAGTTTCCAAATTTGTCATTTTGCAAGTTCACTTCTTGTACACACAAATAACTAGGACCCTTAGCATCTGAAAAAAAAAAGAATTTCAAGTTTCTCATGCTAAAAACAAAAAAGTAATTTACAATACTTAAAACTCTAGAAAATTTATACTGAGACAATTGGTGTCTTGTAGTATAAATAGGAGCACTAGGGCAAGAATCAACCAAAAAAACTACTCAGAAAAAAATGTGCTAAGGAAAATTGTTGAAAAAGTCACTTTTTCTCTAAAGCCACACTCCAACTTTCTATTCTTCTTCCACCAATGGTCTTGACCTTGACTCATATCCTATGTGACTTCAATGTTATAGTCTTTTCCTTTTTGGCATGGAATGGATTTGATTTGATTTGATTCTCAAATGTGGGTATAGATCAAAATTTTATAAATAAGGCTACAGGATAGATTTCTGACTTTAAAATAACGGTGTGTGCCCCTCCCAAGATACAGCTCTTACATTTTCCAAACAAATCTGAGCATTGCCTATCCAGGTCTCGGCAGACCCCACCAAAGCAGTAGGCAGTGCTGTTGTTGCAGGGTTCCAGGTCGGCAGCTACAATGTCAGGGACACAGTATTCCGATGAGCCATTGCAGAACTCTGGGAAATCACATAGGTCTTTACTCCTTCTACACATTCTTCCTCTTTCAGCTATCTGAGAGACAAAGAACACACTAGTTTCCATCAGGGTGACTCAGTTTTTCTCTTCCTGGCAGTTAGGCAAGAGAGGTTTTCTCTACTTCTTTAAAAGATGATGCAACATGGACTAAAATCAGTTTAAAAAAAAAAAAAGATGCAGTGAGATACCTGTATGACATGGGGGGAAAAGCTTGTTTAAGAACTGTTTAAAGCCAGGCGTGGTGGCGCACACCTTTAATCCCAGCATTCGGGAGGCAGAGACAGGCAGATCTCTATGAGTTCGAGGCCAGCCTGCTACAAAGCAAGTCCAGGACAGACAGGGTTTCACAGAGAAACCCTGTCTCAAAAGGCAAAAACAAAACAAAACAACAACAAAAAAAAAACCAAGCAGAAATAACTGGTTTTTTTTTTTTCAGCAGACTTCCAAAAGATACATAGAACAAAACCTACAGGATGCAACTCTTCTACTTCATCTCAAGAATATTGTCTTTCTTGTCTGTACACCACAAAACATAATTATAATATGGTTTTCGTAAACCAGTTGTTTTCAAAGTGGCCTGAAAAAGCATCTAAGTGTTGGTTACAAACTTTTTTTTTATCACTAGAAGCTGTGGGTAAGGCAGCTGGTCCTATTGACGACCAGCATAGCTTTGTAGTTGGAGTTGTGTCTACACTAAAAGCATAAACTAAAGGAAAATGCTTGCATCAAATCTCTCAAATTTGGACAAGGTTTGGTAAAAGCTTGACTGTTTGCAAGAATACAAAGAAGACAGCGGGTCCTTCTAGACTCAGGGTGGACAAAGATGAGAAGAAAACATGTAACACCCGTGGGCAAAGCTCAACGTCAGTCATATCTGGCAAAATCAACATGCATTCATACAATCCCTTTAGTTTTTATCAATGGAGCTCTGCCCAAAGACCAGCGCCGTGATTTTTCACTCTTGAAAGATGAGCTTTGAGATATAAGTTAAGACTGGGGCTCTAGCAGTGGGAGTAACAATTGTCAGATGTGAAATCCCTGGGTGGGCCTCTCCATCCAGGTACCTTGAAAACAATCAACCTTAGCCTCTAGTCATCAGTTCTCAAAGAAGACAGCCTACCAGCGCCATGCGCCTCCATCCTTACCCTGCAGCATCTTGTGGGTTCATCGGCGCTGATCCATTTTTATGGTTTTCAGGGCAAGGTTTGCTGTCGCTGTTTGTCAGACAAACCCTGTTAGCTCTCATTTTGTTGTATGTTATTTGTTTGATCATAAAGAACCACGTTCAGATGGGTCTAAGAAAAATTCCTAGCACGACAGTTTTTAACGGCACTGAGGACTACAACGGGAAACGTCTTTGGGGTAGGTTGAAACACGTGAAAGAAAGCAGTGGTGAGAAAGTGACCCAACGGGCTGACATCAAGGACATTGTGGAAATCAGAAAATATCCTCAACATCTACTCCATAGAGAAATGGCACATTTTCTCAAAAAAATGTTCTCTGGATGGTCATCTTCTAACTTTTAAGACTTAGGCCAAAAGAAAGCTCTCCAAAGAGAATGCAAATTAGAACATTTGAAGGTTTTTCCCAGACACTTAGAAAAGAACACCACCAGAGAGAGGCTCCAGAAGGGGGTCCCTTGTCCCTTGTGTTTCAGGCTTACCTTGCACGTCCGTTTATTACAGCATTGCCCTGTACCGCACTCCGCAGATCCAATCAGTGTACATTCCTTAGGGTTACAGCACTTTGTATGAGAACAGTTCTAGAGAAGAAAAGGCAATCGAGGTAAATGTAGGAATTAGAAATCAGATATAAAGTGGTCAATAAATAGTTTTATATTCCTTTATGTGATACAAAAAGAAAAGAAATCAGATATATGATTTTTTTTTTTTTACAAAGTCTCCTCAAAATACAGCTGTGGGCCGCTCAACTGATATTCACTCGTTCCCCCCCCCCCCACAAAAAAATGCTCTAATAGCCCTGCCAACAACAGACCCTATTTAGAAAAAAAAAATATATGGCTTCATAAAGCTATACTGGAGCAAACGGTACTGTGGCTGACATTACTGCATGGTGCACAACGCACTGGTGTTAGGGATGAGCCTGCCACACGTGCAGCCACTGTCTCTGTAGCCCTACCAGTGGGACAGTGACCGTTTACCTAATCGTGGCAAGGTCTAGGCTCCTGTCTGTTTTCATCTTTGTTTTTGTTTTTGCCAATTTCTTTAAATAAGCCACGCGGATACAATCACTTCGTGCATCATCTTTCACGTTCAAATTGACCACATCAAAGTGTATATCCCGAAACACCTCCTTTGTGGAACGCTTACAAACGAATCTAATATTTCCTCTCCTAGAAACGACCTAGGGACAGGTACTTGACAAGTGGGGCCTACCTGTGAGGACAGAGCCATCTGGTAGTACTCGGGTTCACCCATCCCACTGCTTGCTGTCCCTGCCTGGCCGTTTTCTACTGACAGCATAGTAGAATCCCCGAACACACTCCCTTCCCACCTCTCACTTCTCAGCCAATGTAGTGCTTGCTCGGGATGCCCTCTCCTACCAGGCCTCATAAGGAATAAAAACTTTGTTCATGGGTAGGAAAAGGGCACACTGTGCAATTGACATTCAAAGACATGTAGCATCTTGGAATATCAGGTAAAATTATAAAGCACCTGATTAATTGCTTCTTCCTAAAGGAGCCAGGACACTTTAATTTGGAAAAGATAGGCTTTCTAACAAACGATCCTAGAATAATTGGCTATCCATCCAGAAAAAAAAAAAAAAAAAAAAAGAAAAGAAAAGTTAGCCTGACTCTGAAAGCTCTCATTTATTAAAACCTGCAGTATAGAAAGTGACTCAGATGATCAAACAATGACAGTGTGGTTGTCATAAGATCTCTGAAGTAGTTTACAACTAATGTTATGCTAAACCCATCATCCTGGAGGACAGAAAAGAAAATTTCTGCAATGCACTTCCAAAACTTACTAGATCATTCCAATACCTGTAGATTAGTATCATTTAATTATCTTTAATACATACTTTCTTATCTTATAGGATGATTCCTACACAGGAAGGGTGGTACTACAATGGCTATTAAAGTCTGCTGTTTTACAAGTTTTCTAATATATACATATAAGTGTAAATGGAGTTATACTACACAGATGGGCAACACCTATCCCAAATGCCATAGGTTATCAAACAAAAAGTCCAGTCTCCAGGAATAACTCCCTTCGAGTTGTTGGTTGGTTACTGGTCAATGGGTCTTAAAACGTCCCCCTAAAATATGCAAGTCAATAGAACTTGTCAGGACAGCCCTGTTTCTGAAGATGTCACATGCTTTGCTCAGAAGACGTGGAGAAATCAAGCTGGTACTGACCTAGAAGTTCCCTCCCTCTGTCTAGCTTTCCTAGTAAGGGGGCAGTGCTATGCAGGCTACTGGGAAAGAGGAGCCATTAGCACTCTTACTCACAGGGGTGGGGTGGGACGGGATGGGGGTCAGGGGGTGGGAAATGGAGGCAGCTGCTCTTTGACTGGGGCTGATGCCTCATACTGTGAATCACCATGTGGTTGCTGGGAATTGAACTCAGAACCTCTGGAAGAGCAGTCAGTGCTCTTAACCTCTGAACCATCTCTCCAGCCCTGTGATCGGCACCAAGAACTTACCTAAGAAAGACCCTGACTACCATCCTGCCAATTGGATAGACTATCAAACCACCTTCTAAATATTTTAATCATTTTATTTTTTATGTTTTTTTTTCTTTTCACATGTGGGTTTATTTTGTTTTTATAATAGTAGCAAAATTACAATAATGAAGTAGGTATGAAAATAATTTCATTTGGGGGTCACCTCAGGAACTATATTAAATGGGGCCACAGCATTAGGAAGGTTGAGAACCACTTATCTGGAGGGACTTGCAGGGGAAGAATATGATCAAAACATATTTGAATTTGAAATTTTTTAAATAATGAAAAATACTATAATAACAAAGAAAAATCCCCAAAACAATGTTTTGAAAAATAAAAAACATTAATTTTAACTGAGATGATAGTATAATTGCAACATTTCTCCATTCCTCTTTCTCCTTGCAAACACTCCGATAGAGGCCTCCTTGTTCTCTCTTTCAAATTCATGACCTCTCCTTCTATAAATAGTTATTACATGCATATGTGTGTGTATATATACATACACTCCTAAATATAATGTGCTCAGTCTATATGTTTCTCATATGTATGTTTTCAGGGCTGGACACTGGGATTAAATAATCAGTTGGTGTGCCCTTCCCTGGAGAAGGCACGTTCTCCCCGCCTCAGCGCTCCTCAGTTACAATGTATAGGGCTGAGGCCTCGTGAGCTTCCCCTCCACCACCTTTGCTTTTACATCTTTCTTGGTGCTTTCCTTGTTCAGCAAATGCTTAAGCAGCCATGTTGGTGAGACTTTATGGGTGCAACATCTGACATTACTAGGAGACACAGTCTCATAGCAAACTCCCAGATCTTCTCTTACAGTCGTTTCACCCTCTCTTCCACAATGTTACTATGTGCCAAAAACTCTTAGCCTCCCATATTATATGAAACTAAACCCCCATCCTCAAGGTAAATATGAGATACTAGCAAGTTTCTCAAACTCTTTTAAATAAGGACTAAGAACCTCGCTTGTATTATAAGGTCAACTACAAGTAACATTTTATCATTGTTTCAAGGAAGCATCTTTCCATACAGTCTAGGCTAGTCTAGAATTCTCCATCCTCTTGCCCTCATGCAAGTGCAGTATCACACCCAGATCTCTTCTCTAGTTACTACAATGGCCCATCATCTTTCAAAATGATGTCTTCCCCTCTTCTGATACATATAACTCTACAGAACTGTGTATGATGCATAGACCAAGTGTGGGTATAGCTGTGGAAGTTGCTGGCTAACCTCTGGAAGGCCACAGTCACACTGCTCTGGATGCTCCAGGATGCGGTTACCACACCTTGAGGTTTGGGGCAGGACAGCATGTTCTGGCACTGGCTTGTCCCTCAGGCAGTCTAGTTCCGGCTGTGAAACCAGATGCTTGAATCCATCCACACTACAACTGCTGAACACCTTTATGCCTTGAGAATGTCTGAAAATAAATTAATGTTTCTCAGATAAATGGAATGCAACTGCTATCTGAGTAGCATTCTTTAATAAAGCATATGAACCCCTGGATACTCACCTTACAGAAGAGCCACAGAAAAGAAAGGAGCTTACCTCTAGTTTTAATACAGTCATAACCACAGCAGTACAGTCGTTTCTATTTTAATTTGTTAGAATCAATACACAGAAGCTAGAGGGAATTACAGTGGGGCCACCTCAGCTTCAGGAGCATAAAGGTACCGTATTAGTTTTAACATCATTATTACTATAAGAGGCTCAAATGATAAGTAAGAACGTGGAAGAGGAATGTAAAGAAAATTGAGAGATAGCAAAGATAATTCTATTATTGGTGATAAAAGTAATGCAATAGTTTGATGCTTTTCAAAATAAATGACCAGCCTCTGGATATATATATGTATTCCTATCTTTCTTTAATAGTGATCTCTACCATCCAAGTTGGTCTCCTAGCCCCAACTGATTCTCATACTTCAGCCTCCGAAGTCTTCATGTTACCAAACCCTGTCACCTGCATTTCTGTGCATGTAACTGCAGGGTTCAGTGAACTTTGGTTTGATTTTTGTGACCTTCTCAAACTTTTCTCAGTGATACAAATATGAACCAAGAATCAGAGTTTGCTTCTTGAAAATAAATAAACCTGGGCTGGCAAGAATGATCAGCCAGTAAGAGTGCCCACCAGCCTGAAGACCTAAACTCGACCTCCAGAACCCACAAGATGGAGGAGAGAGATGACCCCCAAAAGCTATCCTCCGGACTGTACACATGCATGTGTTTGTATAAGATGACATAATAAAATCTTAAAACAAGAAAGCAGTGAGATGGTGGCACCGTGTCTTGACATACTTTATCCTAGGCGCTCTACATAGACATGACCTTGGTATGAGCTCACTATGGGTTTCCCAAAAGAGTGAAGAGTTAGCCTTTGTTAGTCTTGATTTTGTTAAGGTTTTGTAATCTCGGATGGCTTTATAATTATACTACCACTATTTTGTCCAATGTCCTTTGCTGTACAATGTCCTTTTGTGAAACAGAGAACTGTGATTATATCAGGCATCTGTGTAACATGACCACAGTAGGACTGATGTGTTCATTTCACTGTGAAATAAAAGTTGGTGTATAATTTCAATTTGCTCCATTACTATAAAAAGGCACATCAACTGGATGATTTCATTTGTGATAAAAGCTACATTAGCCGAGGAGTGCTTGACAGCCTTCAGTCAACTATGTAAGTTTTTCTCCTCAGTTTATAAATGTTTAGAGATTTATGGTTGTAATTTTATGTGAGTTGTAACCCATCCATGGTTGTCATTTATAATTTTCATTGTATTTATTCACATGACTGCATTAGCATTAAATCACTTTCTTTTCTCATTTGGTGGCATGCAATCCATTACTAGCACCGTTATCTTTGTTTTCATTTGACTGAAGAGTCAGAATTTCTCAGTTTGCTGGAGTGCTATTGCCCAGATGCAGCCAGTGGGCACTTGCTTTTGTGGCCCTATGGGAAATCCTGCCCAACATTTTCTGAGACACGTTTTTATTTTCTCACCTTTGGTCCCGGAATCAATCATTATTCCTTTCAAAAGACAAGAACATTTAAAGCTCAGTTTGGTGATTCAGGGTCTCATTTTTAGATTTCTTTATAATAGCCCAATGTCATATAAGTAGATGAAGATGCGCTCATAGCACCTTCATCCTTATCCACCAGCCACCCCATCATCCCTTGCGCCGCCAACATTAAGGGAGGTCAGTTATCAACAGTTTTAGAATTATAGCTTTTACATGTGAGCACTGTGTGTGTGTGTCTGTGTGTGTGTGTTGTATACATGTTTATACTGTTATATGTGCCTATGTACACACATGAAGAGGCCAGAGAGCCTTTATGTCTCTTACTCTAATATTTCGCATCTTGCTGCCTCATACAAGGTCTCTCTCTGAACCCAAAGTGCATCTCTTCAGTGGGTTTACTTGGCCAGTAAATTCTTGGAATCTGCCTGTCTCTATCTCCAAACTGGAGTTACAGACAGAAGCAGCCACACTCCACGTTTTTACAGGGGTGCTAGGGATTCGCATCCAGGTCCTTATAATGGCACAGCAAGCAGTCTTACCCACAGAGTCATCTCCCCAGGCCTCCCCTACTAGCTTTCTGAGAGTCCCCCAGTACTCCTTTTTGACTCTGCAATAGCCACTTGCAATGTGAAATTGTGTTATTACTGAGCGGCCTTGGACTGTTGCATTTCACTTTGGAGGATTTGCAGTATATTCTTATTTTTTCACTTTCCCCTAGTTTTTCCTAGAACTGCCCCTCCTCCCCTCCCCCTCCCCGCTGCATAAAAGACATTGGGAGACTGAAACCAATGCTTCTGGTTTGATACTTTCGTGCATTCGGCTTCCATCCTCTTCTTTGTTCATCATACCCACAATCCTCCCTGGGGAGGAGTGCATTCCCTCCCACCTGCGGCCCCTCCTCCTGGCTGACTGAACCCACTACCTTAAGCTTCCCTCTTCACCCTGTAACTTCTCTCAAAATTATCAGCACCAAATTCTGATTCTCCCCCGTCAGCTGAAGGTTTGTTCATTCTAGACCACTTGTCCCTGAGATCCAACCTGTATATGTGATATAACTGCATGCCTGAAAAGCTTAAGAACTAATAATAAGCCAGATGCAACAAATAAAACTGTCCTGGATAATTCAATACTTAGTAGTGAGTTGTGATTGCCAAAAGCATTTGAGTGATTCTTCGATACCCTCACTTCTCAATATTAAGAAACTTCTGTGGATCATTGTGACAACAGCCATCTCCCAAGATGACTTAAGAGACCGTGTTTGGCCTCCCTCTGGCACACTGTACATTCACTTTGCCAGGCACATTAAATTATTAATGCTGTGTCAATTGACTGTGTATTTTGTGAGTGTATTATAAAATCTCCCATTCTGCAAACACTCACTTTCTTTCCCAACACCTCAAGTTCTGCCCACACCTCCACCTCCTCTCTTTATTCATGCCCTAAGTCTTCAACCTCATTGCTGCACTTCACTTTCTTTCTCCATGCCCACAATACTCTTCTTTATAGTCTTAGCAGTTTCCAATTTTTCATAACCCCTTATCTTCCTCCACCCCAATGTACACAGCCGAATCTCCTTATCCACAAGTCTGTTTGCACCTCCAAGCTTTCTGAGACGGCAGCACTGTTGTGTCCATACAAACATATTAACAGTGCTGGCCAATGAACCTGTCAACACCACCCGCCTTCACTCCTTCACTCTGTATGCTAGCAGCGCGCTCACTGCTAACATGTTCGGAACTGGTAAGCACGTTTTCCGTAACACTCCAAGTCCATTCTCTTCTATGTCGTTTGTCCATATGCATTCATTGAAACTGTTCCTTGTCAAGTTAGATTATGACAAAGTGCACATCAAAGTGTACTACAAATATTTCCCGAGTGGCTATAGAAACCAGATTTGGGGAAGACCTTACATTGCTGAGGGATTCATTATGCATGTGCTTCCTGGGCAGAAGCAATTGTAGACATCATCGTATGTGAGTCCTAGGTTAATTCCCAGCAGCTGTGACAGGACAACAGCAAAGCCCTCCACAGTCAACATCTTCGTGTGCTGAACAGATAAGAACAACAGAATTATTGTATAAACCATCGTTGTCATTGTCATCATCCTCCTCCTCCTCCTCCTCCTTTTCTTCTGCCTGTTTGTTTCTCTCAGATTTTGTTTGACTGTGGTACCTAAACTAGAAGGCAAATTCAAGAAAATGTAATGTCAATACTATTTTAAAGTGTAAAAAAATAATTAGCAAATTGTGACTTTTTTTTCCCAAGCAATAATCCTTTAGTCTAAATGGAGTTGACATATGGGAAAAGTAAGGTTGCTATCTTTGTAAATTAATGGCATATTATTGAATAGAATTTAAATAAGTATAGAGACATTTAGGGAAGTAGAACAATTATAGTAATGTATTTTTTTCAGAGCAATAATCAGAGAAAATTTAAACCATGAAGAGTTAAATGGCAATCAACCTTTATTTCAGAGATGGCTTGAGGAAATCTAAACTGCTTTTTCTAAAGGAAAAACAGTAGTACTTGCTAAGGCCATGTCTACAAACACCTAGCAAAGAAGCTGCTTCGTGATATGCTACATAGCTCTATCAGCTCCCGTATTGTGACCTTCCATCCCTCCATCCATCATGGTCACTGTGTGTTTAAGCTCTCCTGGGTCTCTTGAGAGATGTTTCTTTTTCTTAAATTACTGGATAACTTTCTGTGGCTACAAAGTTTGTTAACTTAACTTGGTGAGATTTAGATTTGCCTTGGGAGTGGGGAACTCTGGGCATGTCTATGAAGTGTTATCTGGGTTAGGTTAATTATGGTAGAAAGGCCCACCCTCACTGTGGGCTGCACCATCCTATAGGCTGGGGCCACAGAGAGCATAATATAGAGAAATCTAGCTGAGCACCAGCCTCCACCTCTCTCTGCTGAGGATGCGATGGGACCAGCTGCCTCAAGGTCCTGCTGCCATGACGTCCCCACCATAATGGATTATACTCGAGATGCTGACCTCCCCCCCAAAATAAAACATTTCTTCCATAACTTGTTTTTCTTGGGTATTTGATCACATGTTTTGGGAAAAAAATAATGCATAGTTCATTGTATGGTTATACCAAAATGTGTTTTAACTACTCACTCACGAAAGAAAACCTTGCTTGGAGAGAGTGGCTGATTCATTCGAAATATTAAATAAAAGGAGCAAAATAGAGTGGATTTGGTGAAACAAATGTGTAATTCATGTAGTGACAAAATTAAGCATACCTTCTAGATGAGCCAAAGGCCATTTCTAATAAATCTTATCTGCAAGTATTGCTTATGGCATCATTATAGTTGGAAAGACACTGTACCAGGAAGTCATGCGAGGATGGTAACATCCTCTGGGAAAGTTAAAAGTGTGGACAAATTTTCATAATTTTGGAATATAAATTCATTTTTATATCTTGCAAAGTGTTCAAGGAATGAAAACAAAGACAAAGCTAGCAGTGTAAGCAATGAATATTCAACATAAAAGTATTTACTTTGGGATATTAATAATATAAAATAGAGTATATACCTATAAATAGTAGAGTTTTCTTTGTGAATGTAATAGTGTTACTTTTTTTTCCAGACAGGGTCTCCCTGTATCAGCCTTGCTGTCCAGGACTCGCTCTGTAGACCAGGCTGGCCTCGAACTCACAGCAATCCTCCTGTCTCTGCTTCCCAAATGCTGAGACTAAAGGTATGTGCCACCACAGCTGGCAATATTGTTACTTTTTAATAGAGTTAAGTTTTAGTTTATAATAGAGTTGAAATTTTACTTGTAATTACTTTATAATTGGCTTAAATTTAATACTTCAACCAAGCTTGGTGGTGCATGCCTTTAATTCCAGCACTCAGGAAGGCAGATGCAGGTAGATCTCTGTGAGTTCAAGGCCAGCCTGGTCTACAAAGTGAGTCTAGGACAGCCAGGGCTACACACAGAAACCCTCAAAAAAAATAAAACCAAAAAAATTGTTTAATATTTCATCCAAGTAAAAATGGCAATCAAAGAAATCTATGTAATATATATGTAATGAAAAACAATCAAAGGATATCATCAAAGTCAATAACACACACAGGATGGAAATTGAATACAGGAGGGGTAAAAACATCTAAAATCTATACAGTGCATACCTAAGGAAGACAGAAAAAAATCTATAGTATAGTAAAAGTTGCAGCATGAAATTTTTCCCTAACACCATCTATTTTCAAGGCCATGTCTTCAAAGATCCCTAATTAAGGCATGGATTAAAATTCAGAATAGCTACATGAAAAAGAGCAGTCACTCAGATCTTTATTCTTCCTGTATCAAAAGTGAGCTGAAAATGAATTCAAGACCTAAGCAAGAGAGTCACAAGTATAAGACAGAAGGCAGTAGGGGAGGGGTTCAGGACGCCGACACCATCGCCTCCCCACAGGATGGGAGCAAAGGCAACGACAGGAAAAGGAGATTCTGCCACGGTCTCATACATCCCTGTTTCAATGTCATGATAAAAGTAAAGACAGCCCCACAAAGGAACAGGAAAAAAACCTTTGCAGAACACATGTCTGGCAAAGGATTAATATCCATGATGCAGAGAACACCTACAACTCAACAACAAAGCACTAGACTGCTTCCCTATGTAAGAAAAGCACTCGACTGGCTGTTTCTTTGGCAACACGCACTGATGTCTACCAAGTATATGAACTGGTATTGCATCATTTGCGACCACAGCAACACAACCAAAAGCAATGAGAAATAACATCATGCACATTAGCCTGTCTCTACTAACTAAAACAAAACAAGAAATAAGTTTGGCCGACTATGCAGCTAATTATATGTTGGTGAAAGGAGTATAAACTGACATAAACTTTATTGAAATCAATACTATAGTCCCACAAAGTATTAATAACAAGACTGAAACAGAAGTCAGCTTGGGGTACACACCTAGACTATCAGATATTAATACCTCAAAGAGATATCCTCTATATTATGTGCGTTACAGCAAGGTGCATAACAACAGAGGCGTGGAAATAAACAAAAGGTCTATTCATAGAATAAATACATTAAAAGGTGATGCATGCTGACATTATTCAATCATTAAAAAGGAAACACTGCATGCAGTGACTCAGTCATAGACAGAAACAGACTGAATCACCCCACTTACACATAAACCTCAAAGTTGTTACAATAGAAACAGAACATAAAATGAGCATCACCTGGGACAGAAAAAGTGTTGTTTGCTTGATCTGTAGACTATTTTTAAAAGGTGGACATACCTGAAGACTTACTTCCCGGTAAGGCAGATCCAGTCAATACCACGGAGCTGGTGAAGACTGCAAATATGGGATGTATTCCCCAACCAAACCAACTCTTGTTTTGTTTTTCAAGACAAGGTTTCTCTGTGTAGCCCTGGCTGTCCTGGAACTCACTCTGGGGACCAGCCTGACCTGGGACTCAAGAGCTCTGCCTGCCCTTGTCTCCCAAGGGCCAGGATTAAAAGTGTGCACCACTACCACCTGGCAGAAACCAGCTTTTAAAATAAGTTATAACAAATTAAAAGCCTTTAAAAAAAAAACTGTTGCGAAAATTGTACAATAAATACACTCTGTGTCTTTCTGTTCACTGAAGTGACCCTGGACATTTCTGCTGAGGGGATGGGAATGCCAGAAGACATACCAGAGCAATTCCTGCTTTAAACTTTGGGTTGCAGGCTATCCCTTGATATGTCGCTCCCACATGATCAGGATGCTCTTTATACCTAAAGTAAAATTTCATATCAGTGTACTGGTTTCAAAATGTTAATAGAAAGGATATTTAAACAATGGATTTCTGAAACTTCTGTATCCTTAGACATGGTATTCATCATATAATATGCTTTCTGCTACCAGCCACTCATTAAGAAGTAAAAGCACAAGTATTTGTCCTCCATAACTCTATAGGAATTTAAGTTTTAAAATGGTGTTTTAAGATTCTATGATACATCTGGGAGCAGTGGTGCACACCTGTAATCCCAGCACCCAGGGAGGCAGAGGCAGGCAGATCGTGAGTTCGAGGCCAGCCTGGTCTAAAAAGGGAGTCCAGGACAGCCAAGGCTACACAAATAAACTCTGTCTTGAAAAAAAAGAAAGAAAGAAAGAAAGAAAGAAAAAATTTCTATGATACGCAATCCAAAACCTAGTATATCTATAACTTGTTCCTCAGGATTGCCATGAGTGGGTGAATATAGATTATAACATCTAAAAGCCAGTATTATTTATTGCCAAGCTTTCATGTACTGGCCAAATCTTAAAGTGTTGGGCCAGCGGCAAGGGAGAAGAGGTGCACCCAAGAAAAAAGAGGTAGTGTGCAGAAATTAACTCATCAGTGTTGCCTTCAAAACCCAGCCCTGGCCTTAGGACTTAACAGGGGGCAACAGAAGACATGCAGATACTTCTTTATTTCTTAAGACCTTCATGACTGAGTTCCTACTTATATGTAAGATTATTAGGCAATAGTAAAATCTACATAAAGACTCCTGAAACACGCAGACCACATAGCTAAAACTACAGCGCTAAGGTTGCTATAGAAATGCTGGAAGGTAGCATCGATGCTGGGAAACAGCTGGTACACTGTAGTTATTTACTTGTTTTAACCAGCAGCAGCATGGGCAATTAGTGCACTCACAGTGATAACATCATGTGGTAAACAGCCTGCAAAGTCTTTATCAACACAGTGGCCCATGGGCACCCTGCTGCTTTGCATGCTCCACCTTGGTGCTGAAGTAGAAGGGGGTGATGGGGCCCCAGGTTGGGAAGTGGAGTGGAGGGTGTGGGTGGGCACAGATGGGTTTGACTATGTAATCAATCGTCACATTTTTAGCTATGCTGGCCCTCTAGTCATCTTAATCTTTCTCAGAGTTCTGTTATAATTACAAATACAAGACTTTGACGTTTGGCGTTGATCAGTGTGAATAAAGTACTTACAAGAGTAAGTATGTTATATCCTTGGCTCTTTGGTATCCTTGATTTTGTTTCCAAAACAGAAACCTTTGCAGGACTTCATCAGCATACCCATTTGTGTCGATCTTATTTTGGTCTGACCAGACCTCCAGAGAGGTTAGTATCACCGTCAGCTTCAGCTGGGAGAACATCTGAAAAGATGGTGCTCAGTTTGGGTTGCCAATTACCCTGCCCCCGCCCCTCCTTGCTGGGATCACTCTGAGGAGATGACCCAGGCCACAGGTAAAAGTGCTGCATAGAATGTGTATTTCACAAAAAAGACACAGGCTGTGCGCACAAACTGTGTTCGTGGGTTAACATTAATCTCACACATTGATGGAAGTGCAAGTACTTACGGTGTTAATGAGACCAAAGATATGAACAGTTTTCTGAGTTGCAACTCCCACCTCAGAGCCCATATGGTCAAACTGAAAAACAAATTTGTTCTTCTATTACTAGTACAAATGATTAAACAACCATTTTTTTTAAAAGTTTTGAGTGTAAAGGTTAAAATAATGCAGTGTGCGACTGAAGAGGCAAAGTAAAAAAAAAAATGTATTAAAATTGATTGACAGTTAATTCTTCATGGTCTCTAGGTAGACTTTTCCTAATTATTGTCTTTACTGTGTTTTACACATGGCCCTAGAGTCTTTTTTATTATAATTTATTCAGATTACATGCCAATTGTTATCCCCTCACTTGTATCTTTCTGTGGGACAGCTGTGCAGCCAGGCATGGTGGCGCACACCTGCAATCCCAGCACTTGGGAAGGCAGAGACAGGCAGATTTCTATGAGTTTGAGGCCGGCCTGATCTACACAAAGAGAGTCTGGGACAGTCAAGAATACAAGAGAAACCTTGTCTTGAAAAAACTTTAAGGGGGAGGAATATCTATCATTAATTCCCACTTTCCAGGCATAGAAATTCTAATCGGATGTGCTAAGGTTATAGAGCATAGAACCGAGAAAGGCACAATGAAGGAATCTAGTCGCTGTCTCCCTATGATCACATTCGCTCTTCTATTGCCATCATGTCTTCATTCCAATGTAAAGCCCTGAGCATGTGTCCCAGCCCGTCGCATCCTTTCTGAAGGGAGGCCAGGGCACTGGAACAGTGAGCAGCTACTGGAGTATATCTTCATTTAAGAAAATAATAACCCTAACACTATCTATAAGTATTATTTATGATTGTATATTAATTATACTTATAATTTACAGGATTATTTTAGTGTCAAGCAAGTTAACAGTAAAGACATAGTTGGTTTGAATAACCAAGGCAAATATTATATGCATACTTAGAAACTTATAAAGAACAATGGCAGACATAAATGCATAAACTGAGCAATTCTTAGCCATGGTTTTTTACATATAAAACACAGCCAACAGGGCGTGGCAGTACACACCTGTAATCCAAGCACTGAAGGAAGCAGAGGCAGGTGGATCTCTGTGAGTTCAAGGCCAGCATGGCCTACAAAGTGAGTCCAGGACAGCCAAGGCTACACAGAGAAACTCTAAAGCCTTATCTCAGAAAACAAACAAACTAAAAACCTCACAAAAAAACAAAGACAAAAAACCACCACAGCCTCAGCAAAATCACACTGTGTGAACACAGTACAATGGAGTGCTAGTTTGTATGGAGGCCAGAATGCTACTATGTTTTTGTTCATAGTTTTTAAGGCAATCCCTGTGATGCAATTGAAAACTCACTTTCAAATACAAATGATGAAGGCAGCACAGATGCCAACAGAATACTGTGTGGCAGTGCTACAGAGCTAGGCTGCTCTGTGCTGTTCTTCTTGGTACAACTATCTGAAAACCTTTTAAATTTTTTCTACCAAAAACAAGCAAACAAACAAATAACAAAAACGAAAACTGCTTATGAGGTGAAAACGCTCAAAACTGAAAGGCAAAGATAATTTTGGATGAACAAAAGCTGCAGACATGTACACAAGCTCAGGGGAAAAAATGTGTGCAATGCATATGGGTTAGTAGTGCCTAAAGCAGTGTGTGAACACAGTTACCCCATAGAAACATGAAATGCAGATTCCAAAACTGCAGCGATGAGGATGTGTGGTGTCTGATATGCAGGGAAGAGACTGTAGAAGCTACCGGGAGCCACAGACCACCGTGGGAGCTAGAGATCACTGGGTGAGAGAGATCTGCACAGTATGGACCACGGGATCACGGGAAGGTCTGATGTCCTGCCATCCAGTGGCACATAGACGGCAGATCATTCCCCACAGCCTGGTCTGGAGCCTGCCTACGAGCTGGGAGCTGTGGCTTTGCTTGGCAGTGTGAATTTGGTAAAGGGGACTGAAATCATCCCAGCAGTAAAGCGTCAGAGCTCCTGGCCTAGGGAAATCTTGGGGAAATGGGTGTATCTGTCCTCAAACCCCTTCCACCTGCCCAGTACCAGTCCACAGAAAGCCCCGGTGCCACATGGGGGCCCAGAAGGCTGTGGTCACTTTGACCAGATGCAGAGCACAGTCTGAGACCTGAGATGCTACCGGGACCCACAGTTCAGGGGAGCTGGGGATCACTGGCTGAGAGAGAGTCACACAGGCAAGTCTGACTTCCTGCCAGCCAGCTGCACAAGGAAGAGGGTAGACCAGTCCCCACAGCCTGGACCAGAACTTGCCTACAAGCTGGGAGCTATGGCCTTGCTTCGCAGCATGAATTCAGTAAAGGGGACTGAAATCATCCCTGCAGTGAATCATCAGAGCTCCTGGCAAAAGAAAATCTTGGGGAAACACGTGGATCTGTCCTCAGAGCCCCCTCCACCCAATACCAGAAGCTACCTCCCAACATCAGAGATGGCAAGATGACTAAAGGCTAGCATAAAAACAAACAACAAAACCCAAAACAATATGGCATCTCCAGATCCCAGCTATCGCAAAGAAAGCAACCCAGAGAACTCAAACACAATACAAGAAAATGACCTCAGATTCTTAGTAATGAAGATGATTATGGAGGAAATGAATATAATTTGTAATCAAACATAAGGAGACACAACCAAATAGGTGGAAAACATGTAAGAGGCACTGGAAAAATTTCAGAAAAATACACACAACCAGATGAAGAAAATCAATAAAACAGTTCAAGAGCTGAAGGCTTATAAAAAGGCAATGGAAGAAACTCAGGAATATACAAACAATGAGATAAAAGAAATCAATAAAACAGTTCAAGATCTGAAGATGAAAATGGATGCAATGATAAAGACACGGACAAAAGTAAAACAGAATGAGAGAGCTTAGAAAGGAAGGCAAGCAACACAGAGATGAGCTTCTCTAACAGAATCTAAGAAATGGAGGAACGAATCTTGGGACTAGAAGATACAGTCATAGCTCCTGAAGCAACCACTAAAGAAAACACTAAATCTGAAAAATTCCAGACACAAAACATCCAAGAAATCAAGGGTACCATGAAAAGAAGAAACACAAGGATAATAGGCATTGAGGAAAGAGAAGACGCCAGACTCCAAGGCCCAGAATATATTTTCAACAAAATCATAGAGAAAAAATTTCCCAATCTGAAGGAGATGCATATGAACGTACAAGAGGCCTACAGAACACCAGATAGAATAGACCAGAAAAGAAAATCTTCCTGCCACATAATAATCAAAACACAAAATATACAGTACAAAGAAAAAATATTAAAAGCAGCAAAGGAATAGGGCCAAGAAACATACGATGGCAAACCTATCAGAATTACACCCACCTTCTCAGCTGAGACCATGAAAGCCAGAAGGGCCTGGACAGAGGTCCTGCAAACCCTAAGAGACCACAGATGCCAGGCTAGACTACTGTACTCAGCAAAACTATCAATAACCATTGATGGAGAAAACAAAATATTCCATGACAGAAACAAATTCAAAAAGTACCTATCCACAAATCCAACATTACAGATGTTACTAGAAGGAAAACTCTACCGTACAGGGATGAGTTACAACCAACACTATACAGGAAATTGATAACCACACCATCACAAAATCACAACCTCACAAACTCTCAATTGTAACAAACATCAAAATGAAGTGACTTAACAGTTACTGGTCATTAATATCTCTCAATATCAGTGGTCTCAATTCTCCAATAAAAAGACAAAGACTAACAGAATGGATGCATAAACAAGACCCAAGATTCTTCTGAATCCAAGAAACACATTTCACCCACAAGGACAGACATTACCTCAGGGTAAAAGGCTGGGAAAATACTCCAAGAAAATGGTCACAAGAAGCAAGCTGGTGTAGCCATTCTAATATCTAGTAAAATAGACTTTCAACCAAAATTAATCAAAAGAGACGAGGAAGGACATTTCATACTCATGAAAGGTAAAATCAAGCAAGATGACACCACAATTCTGAACATCTATGCTCCCAAAAGAAGGGCATCCACACTTGTAAAAGAACTATTAACAAAGCTTAAAACACACATTGATCCACACACATTAATAGTGGGCAACTTCAACACCCCACTTTCACTGAAGGATAGGTCATTGAAACAGAAACTAAGCCAAGAAATAACATCACTAACCAACACCATGAATCAAATGGATCTAACAGATGTTTACAGAACTTTCCACCCAAACACAAAAGACTATACTTTCTTCTCAGCACCCCATGGAACCTTCTCCAAAATTGATCACATAGTAGGTCACAAAGCAAGCCTCAACAGACACAAGAAGATTGAAATAATACTATGGTCTAAGGCTAGACTTCAACAACAACAGAAATAACAAAAAGCCTACTCACATGTGGAAACTAAACAACTTTCTACTTAATGGCACCTGGGTCAGGGAAGAAATAAAGGAAGAAATAAACGACTTCCTGAAACTCAATGAAAATGAAAAAACAACATACCCAAATTTGTGGGACACATTGAAAGCGGTGCTAAGAGGAAAATTCGTAGCACTAAGTGTCTTTAAAAGGAAATTGGAAACATCCCACATAAGCAACTTAGCAACATATCTGGAAGCCCTAGAAAAAAATGAAGCAGAAACACCAGAGTATATGTTTGGACATAATCAAACTCACGGATAAAAATCAATAAATTAGAAACAAAAAGAACAATTCAAATAATCAACAAAACCAGGAGCTGGTTTTTTGAGAAAATCAACAAGATAGACAAACAGTTAGCAAACCTGCCTAAAAGGCAGATAGACACTATCCAAATCAACAGAATCAGAAATGAAAAAGGAGACATAACAACAGACACGGAAGAAATACTTTAAAGGCATATATGCCACAAAATTTGAAAATCTAAAGGTAATGGACAATTTTCTTGATTGATGCCACTTGCCAAAACTAAAACAAGAACAGATAAACAAATTAAACGACGTCATGAGATTAATGAGACCCAAATCAAGGAAGTTTCAGGCTGGGCACTAGAACTCTTGACTAGTGGGCTGAGAAAGAAAGTCAATACTGGAGATGAATTAAGTACTCAGAGTGATAAGCTAGCCCAGTAAGGAAGAAAGGTATAGAGAGGAGAATGCAAAGGAACCAGGCTTCTAATGAATGACTGGTTCATCTTTGAAATTACGAAGCTTCCACTCAAGAGGCCAAGCAACTATGTAAAAAAGAAAAAAAGAGTTTGGAAAGTAAATATTTGAAATGGTTATCCAGTTTAGCTCTTAATAAAATAACCACTATAACATTTCCAGTATGATGGAAATGAGGTCTAGTATCAATAAGAAATGAAGGGCACCTGCTCATCTCTCTAATAACGTTGGCTCTTGGGTAGTAGAACCCCCGCATACAAAGCCATATGCCATTGCCACAAGCCCTAACTCCAGGATAAGGACAACTGATAATATGTCACTATGCCCTGCAACACTTTGGCACATTTTGAGGCAGAGGGAAAAAAGTTTATCTTTTGAAACAAAGTCCACTTATGATGGCACTGACTGGTAGGAAAGTTGGTCTTTCTGCCTCTCCTTCCTAAGTGTTGGGATTACTGGAACGTGCCATCACGAGGGACACTTAAACAGAGTGAAAACGTTTGCATTAAACCATGAAAAGTTGGTAGGAGAGAAGACTAAGCAGTTAAAAGCTCCTACTGCTCTTCTAGAGAGCCTGAATTCAATCCCCAGAACGTACTTGGCCGCTCACCGCCATGCTTAATTACAGTCCTTGAGGCTCCTACTCCCTCTTCTGGACTCTGAGAGTACTGCATGCATGTAGTGCACAGCCGTACAGTACAGGCAAAGCACTCATACCCATGGGGTGGGGGATGGGGGTAATAACATGAAAAAAGAAAACAGTTACAAGTCATATTCACATCCCTCCATGAACTTCCCTACAAAACAAAGATCTTGGGAAGACAGGTCATTCTTACCATGGCTTTATCCATTATGATCTTTACCCTCAGACTTCTCTTCACTAGTGACACATCCAAACCTTTCTGCAAAATATAAAATTGTCAGTAGGATGACTGATTTGGGTACTTATTTTAGTAACATGGACAATAGAAATTATCTCTACTCTCAGCATTCTTTAAAGTAAAAATATTCTCATGATGGTCTGACTGGGTAAACACTGTTCTGATAATGAAAACAAAGAAAATCTTGGCTATTTTAAAGGTACTTCATTTCAATGAGTTTTTCTATCTTTGATGAGTGCCTTTCAGTGCAGATAAGAAGTCTATGGAATTAGTCATCATTTACTTATAAAATAAAATATATTAGCCATACTATATCTTGTCATTATTGATTTGTCTTGTGGTTTCTTGAACTTTTTTTTGTAACATGGCTTATTCATCTCAATAAAAATTTAATACTTAGTGATATGATATGTGCATATATGTGTGTGTATATATGAGGTTCTTTTCAGCCTTCAACTGATTTGGCAAGGTCTTCTCACGTGCTAGAGTACACCCCAACTTGTCCCAAGTGAAGCAGTGATAGCCTGGTCAATGTTCAAAGATGCCCAGTACAACATTTTCCAACTCTGGAGTCTTCTTGGCCCACCTTCACTGACATGAACAATGAGCCACTGCTTGGGTGTGGAAGGATGGATATTGCCACTTATTGCCAATTGCCAATTATTAGCATACCCAGGGAATGACACCTAACAGCTGGAAAGCAGCTCCCCTCTGAGACAGGGGAGACAGCCTAATTCCCTAGTTTTTTGTTACTTCTGATTTATGTGAACAGTGAGATTATGTATTTACAAATTAACTTATTTAGCTACTAAATAATCAAATGTAAAGCTCAGCAAATATTGTAAAAGGAAAACATTAGGATACATACCAAAAATCTCTTTGACGGTATGCCTATTATTGGTGGCAATTATTTATAAGAATAGCTTATTCTTAATATTTTCTATACTCACCAAATTAATTTACTGATTAAAGAGAAAACTTAAATGTAAAGATGGCATAGTTGCATAAAGTATATACTTTTAAATTTAAGCCAGTATATATTTATATATTTATGTCAGAAACAGAGTGAAAGCACACAGCAAAAGAAGAGCAGTGCATCCCACAGCAGGTCTTAGCTGAATAAAATAATAATTTTGTCCATCCTTATTTTCATTTTTCCTTACATACTCATTTATTTCATATTTTAATAGATTTACTTGCCAATAATATTTAATTTAGGACATAATAAATGTAAAATAAGAAAATATATAAACATATTAATATAAAATTTTAAAAATTTAAGTAATAAACATGATTAAATTATTTTTATTTTAAAGAATCTGGACATTTATGAATGTATATTTGTCTTGAGGCATATGAGAGCAAACTCACCAAAGTTCTGGGCACCATCTTTAGATGATGAGGTTTGAGATGATTTCTAATTATTTTCATGACTTATTTTAATCTCAAAGTTTACAGCAAATAACACTCGTTTTTACAAAGCAAATGTATGACAACGAAAATGCAAAGTAGCAGTAAGTAAATCCACGACCATTGTGCTAATGGCTACAAGTTCCTACAAACAGCAGCTATGTGTTTACAAAGGCTCCATATGCAGCTATACCAACTGCTATAACAAGTTTACTTTATAAATGTACATCTACTTGTTTTTTTTCTAAAAATTATCTGAGGAAACCAATGATATCTTAACATAATTACTATCGAAGAGTTTAACTTCGATTTCCTAACATATCCAAGCTCAAAATTCACCATTAGTAGTTCATGTGAAGGTCGGACTTACCTCTGGTTTTACAAGAATTCGGTAAGATTGACTCTTATGCTGGGAGCTGAAGTTTTCTTTAAAGGGGTAATAATCAATTTTATTGTTTTTTATTTCATAAAGTATGTGTTCAAATGTTGCTGAAGATTCTAAGGGCTCAATTGCATAAGTGATATTCTCTAACTGCAGTAAGCCCCTACACACAGGAAGAAACCAAGAGGCAGTTACTACAGGCTTTAAAAGTGGTCCCCATAAATTCTACATCTAAGCTCTAAGAATCACCCAGTCTTACCCACTTTATACCCATCTTCCCTCCATTATGGCATTTTTAAGAACAGTTGGGGGCTGATGTGGCTAAAAAAAAAATGCAGATTCTCTTTCTAATAGCAGGGCCTTTTTCTGCTTAAGTTTTATGATGGCAAAATACAAAGAAGTCTCAACAAAGGACATGAAAGGACCAGAGGAAGAGGAGAGAGTGAAGGACCTGTCTATGCAGTGCCACCACAGCCTACAGGTCTGGGTTTTGTTTGTTTGTTGTTTTTTTAGAGTCAGGGGTGCCCATTCTATTCTCACAGAAGATGGTGGAAGCTGAGGGTTGGTGTACAATCCCACTGCACACATCCAGAATGGTACCTGAGGCCTGAGCAAGTGCTGAGTGTCACCATTGATGCTGGAACCTCAGCAACGTATCCGTGATAAAAGCAATGGCTCTACGAAGGAGCAGAAGACATGTTATAGCTGATTCCCAACCTCAGCCCTCAGGGTCATGCCCACTTCCCCAACAACAGCAAACAGCACACTGAGCCATTATGTTATGTGTCTGATGTTCAGCATCCTTCCCGTCTTCCCACACACGCTTCCTCGGCACCTCCCAGTGCTGCATTCGTCGCTACTGTTTTCCTCTTTCTGAAATATTCTTGCTACAACTTTAGTTTTTGACAGCTACTTACACTATTTATCCATATCATTTCTTTTTTAGCCAAATTTCCCAAGTGTACAGTTTATACCCATAAGGCTTATGATTTATAACATTTGGCTATGAACATTTCTTTCAACTTTTTGGGTTATATTCATTTATTTTACAGGTCTGCATGCACGTGCCGCAGTGGATATTCAGAGGGCAGAGTACAACTTTTGAGAGTCAGTTCTCTCCTTTCCACCTGGGACTTGGGGATGGAACTTAGGTAATCAAGCTTTGCAGGAAGAACCTTTGCTCACTGAGCCATCTTGCCGGGCTATACATATTTAACTGACATGTGTTCATCCTGCTTTCTCACTGGAACAATAATTAATCATTGCTAGTGCAAACATTCTTCCTTATTGACTTTACAAGTGTCAGCAGTTCCCAAGCTTGGTCACAATCACCTCTTTAGCGAGTTCCTCTTCCTCACAGGTCTACATGATAGTGATATCTATATTCCTTTTTTTTTTTTTTTTTTTTTTTTTTTGTGCCTATACTACGAAAGCTTTGCTGCCAGATCACTGCCTCCTTCAGAGGTGTCTATATATTAAAAGCATCCAGAGATGACTCTCCAATTTAGTAGTCACTAAAATGGCATACATCCCATCCCCAAACTTCATCTCCATTAGTTAGCCTAGCAGGCTGGAATTCCCTGCAAGGGCAGCCATTGGAGGCCAGATAAGCCCAACACACACCCTCAGCACAACGCCCCATCCACTCACACTACAGATCTTTCCCCAGACAGAGAGATCTGCACTGTGCTGCATGTTTGTTAGGCAGCAGGAGCAGCAGCATGCACCTGCAAGTGGTACCAATGGCTCTTCCATAGAAGATAGGAGGTAACTCAGGTCCCCAACCCACTCTTAACCTCAAGAGAGAAAAGTCGTTAGGGATCTGCTGGCTGTGCTTCCCTGTAAGGCGTCACCCAGTGTCACCCAATACCTATACAACAAGAGTCACTCAGACAGAAGTGAGACAGACAGCAAATCCCAAGGTTGGCAATTAATGAGAAGAAAGCCGATGAGAATTCTGTCTGTCCCACTAGCCTCACTTAATCTGTGCAGCAGTATATTATACTATCTGCCTCGGGGACATGCCCAAATCTTGAGACATCCCCACACCTGAGACACGCCCAAATCTGAGAGGAGAAGGTGGAGACCTGGCCTGAGAACAAGGCAGAAAGCAGAACTGTCCTGACTATGCAGGAAACCCTCCCTAAGCACGCAGCACAAGTACACATTCTTTCCAAGTGACCAAATCCGGTCACCTAGATCCATGCGTGAGACCAGAAAGCAAACAGTCATGAGTTTAACTGACAGTGTGCTTTAGCACAGTAAAAAACCAAAAAAAAAAAAAAAAAAAAAAATCAAAACAAAACAAAAGAACAGAAAGCAAAAGCCAACTGAACAGAACTCAGGAACACAGGCCAGACAAAAGTCTCTGGTAACTCATAAATCAGCAGGCTTCCTGAGCCAAAGAAGAAGACACAAGTGGGCGTGTTAATTCTATGTACCTCTGTATTACAGGAGATGGATCACATTGCTGTGGATGTGGAGGAACTCAGGCAGAGAGGCGCAAAGTGGCTCTAAAGGTGTATGACAGAAAAGAGGAAGGGGCCATAAAGGAGAAAATGCCAGGAACATCCTAATCAGGTGTGAGGAAGGAAAGGAGACACAAGAATTAGAAGAAATGTGAAAGTTAGAGAGCACAAAGGAAAGGGAGATTTGATTCTTTGATAAATTCAACAAACTAAAATAAATAAATAAAAATAAACCCATAGGTGAGAAGGGGAGAACTGAAAAGAAAGACACAGACATCCTCCCTGTGAGGTACTGAACACCACTGCACTGCCTGCTATCGCGAAGGGCAACAGGGAGACATTTCCAGAAAGACCGCATCATCCACCAGCACCTGAGACCATGAAAGGAACACAGGAAGCCTGGGGTCAGCGTGGCTAGTCACGGCAATTAGAAAGCCCCACGCCGGACCGGGCCACAGTTCTCCACAGGCCCAGGCACTTCTCTGAGCCACTCAACAAACATAGACTGTGTGCATCCACGGGAAAGAAATTACACTTCTCACAGTCTTACCAGTGTTGTCCTGATGCAAAAACTGGGCAAAGTTGATACAAAAGTGGGAAAAGAAAGACTGCCATAGACTAACGTCTGCATAGGACTTAAGAAAATTTCCTTGTAACCATCACCGATGCTGTGCCATATGTGTTTGAGAAAGCCTCTATCTCAAAACAGGAAATGCTTTTGTTTTGAAAATTACCAATTTTTTTTTAAAAAGTGAGATCTATGCTTAAGATTAAATTTATTTTTTCTTGGTATGTGAGATAATTTCAAAATATGATTATTAATCAGTCGATGCAATCTACAATGGAACAAAGGAAGAACGTTTTAGTGGTTTTATTTTTTCCTAGATGTTTGTTTTCTAATGAAAGAGAAGAAGAAAGTGTGAGGATTTGGAGTGAGGAGGTGGGGAGGATCTGGGAGAAGTTGAGAAATGGGACCCATAATCAGTATATATTACATGAAAAAAAACCTATTTTCAACAAAAGAGAATGAAAACAAACAAAACAAAGTTAGATCTACCATAAGCCCCAGCTACCCCCACTCTAGGCTATACGTGCAGAAGAAAGGAAACCAACATTTTAAAGATACCTGCACACCCATGGTTAGGGAAACACTTCATGATTGCTAAAATATGGAATCAATAGCAATCTCTTTGCAACTTATAAGAACACCTGTGACCACACACACAGAGTGGGGGATATCTTTGACAAAAATAAAATTAAATCTCATCACTCTAGTACAAGGAACGGAAGCGAGGACCTTACTTCCATTAGTAATAATCATTCTAAGTCATAATACTAAATCATCATAATAATAACAACAACAACAAGCCAAGGCCACTCAGACAAGTACCACATATTCTCTGTCGTGTGTGGAAGGCAGAAAGGTAAACCTGAGCTTAGAGCAGTGGTGTCTAGGAACTGGGGAGGGCTAGAGAAAATGGATAAAGGCAATCTGGATATGTTCATTGCACATGATATACAAGTGTTGAAATACCACACTAGACCCTGTTGGTATGCACAGTTAATAAATGCTCACCAGAATTAGTTGTAAAACGCAGACACCTAGTAGTTTCCCCTTATCTCTGATACTGCAGTGTGTAAGATGCTCTGAGATCTTTTGTTAGAACCCCCTAGTCTATACCTCACTATTTCCATCGGAGAGCTTCTGGATGCCAACCCATTTCTGCCGACCCACTCATTCCCCTGTGTTTATCTGTGTGCCATCTGCTTTTGGAGGCTTCTCTCACCATTTCCCGCTGTCTCTCTTTATGGTAATTCTTACAGTCTCCTCCTCTGTTCTGGGCTTGTGAGGCAACACTGCCCACCTTTCAGCATACCTTGCCCCTCTAAGCCTGCCTTTTCCTTTCCATCTCAAACTTCTGAAGGCTTCAGACATAGTTTAATTGTACTTTCAGATGAGTGGTTTCTGAGTTCCAGACTTCCAAAGCAGATATTTTATTCAGTATGTTTTCCTGGCAATTCACGTATTGGGTTTTGCATTTGTGATCTGTTTGACCAAAAGCACTGAGGATTAGAAAACATTTGTTTTTCCATCAGCAGCACCGTAAGCATATTAAAATCAATATTTTATCTAAGTTGCTCATGATACCACAAGCCTTCTGTTCCAACACTTATGAGTGGAGGCAGGAAGATTGTGATTTTGCCACCAGCCTAGGCTCCTTTGTGATGCCTTGTCCGAAAAATTATCACCACAGTTAGAAGGAAGGAACATGAGAGAGATTGGGTAGAGGGAAAATAAGGAGTCAAATAATACAGTATTTTAATTAAAAATCAATTTAAAATGTAAAAACCAACTTCTAGGGTAACATATAAATACATACATATATATGAACATATATAATCTATATATAAATTATGCATACTACTTTCTAAATTAAAAACTATGTATATATGGAAGAAAAACACCACTACATACTCTCTCTCTCTCTCTCTCTCTCTCTCTCTCTCTCTCTCACACACACACACACACACACACACACACACACAAATCTACATAGCAGAAACTTAAACTTACCTTTGTTAAAGAAAAATCTGTTTGCAGTTTCCCCAAATGATTATACGAATATGTCCCAAAAAGTGGATGTAAAAATGACCTATTTCAACCAAAATAATGATATTTTATTGTAATAATATCATTAATAACACTATATGGGGTTAATAGTTCATTATCAACAACACTTCCAGATTAACTAAAATGTAAATTTTACAAACCCAAATATCTAAAAATTAAATAGACTTGTCTTTTTCTTATATAGCTTGTGTTAATGGTATACTAGATAGATAACAACTTAAAGATAATAATTAAGACTAAAACCAGGGACTATGACAAATTATATATAGCAAATTAATGATCATAACCATATCATCTCATTTCAGTTTTAGTTTATATTAACCACAAATATACCTCATGGTATGATAATCTTACTATTTGCTAATAAATAGAATGGGTTAATTATGTATCATCATCAAATGCTTTCCATACAGTTACAGACCATCTCACAATTCTAAACACCCACTTCTATTTCATCTTTCTAGAACGCTGTTTAGTTTCATGCCCCATTTTAAAACCGTCGTTTAATTCCTTTTGTTTGCATATGTTTTAGTTTTTTATGTATCCTAGTTACTAATCTTCAGTTAGATGTGTAGCTGGCAAACATTTGTTTCCCATTCTGTAGGCCTCCTCTTCCCTCCAGTGACAGTATTCTTTGCTGTACAGAAACTTTAGGTTCATGAAGTCACATTCACTAACTGTTGGTTTTAATGTTTGCATTACTAGGATCCTGTTTGTACCAATGAGTTCAGATATATCCCCTAGCTTCCCCTTTATCAGATTCAGGGTATCCGTCTTATGTCAAAGTTTTAAAGCCATTTGGAGTTGAATTTTCTGCAGGGTGAGAAATAAGGATCTAGTTTTATTATCCTACATGTAGTGATCCAATTTCACCAGCAACATTTGTTAAAGATGACTGACATCTTTTCTCCAAAGTGCATTTTTGGCCTCTTTGTAAAAAAAACATCAGGTATCTTTACACGTGAGGACTTATACCAGAGTCTTCACCAAATGAGCATACCCAATGTTTGCAGGGTGTTTCTCCCAGACACTAAAGAATACACATTCTTCTCAGCTTCTTCCCATAGAACTTTCTCCAAAGTCAATTACATAGTAAGACACAAAGCAGATTTTATCAAATACAGGAAAATGGAGAGGACATCCTTCATTCTGTCCTATCACAAGGGAGATAAAGCTGGATGTCATCAGCAACAGAAAGTAGAGAAAGTACACAAACTCTTGGAAGCTATACAATGCACTACTGAGTAATTGAGTTGAGGAAGGAGGTACAAAACTCCCAAAAGCAAATGAAAATGGAAAATACAACATTCTAAAGTCCACAGAACATGGACTAGGTAGTCCTAAAGGGGCTAAGTTTATAGCACTCAGTGCTTACATTAAGATATTTGAGAGATCTTTAATACCTTATTGATGTACCTCAAGGCCTTGAAAATGTAAGAACAAGAAATACCTCCTAACCAGATGGGGAAAGATAATCAAAATCAGGGTTGACACTAATGAATCAGAAATGAAAAAAAGAAAAAGAAAAAAAAAGAATCAGTGAAATAAAGAATTGGTTCTTTGAAAAGATTAACACTGCTGATCATAAGTTATTATTGGTCTTATACAGAGAAAAAACTAGGCGGAACTCAGAGACGTGTCTCTTTTACTTTATCTGTCATCCATAGGTAAGGAGATGGGAGCTGAAAAGAAAGAAAGGGAGACATAGGAACATAGAGGGAGGATAGAACAAAAGCTAGATGATTGAGAATACTCCTTAACTCAAGGCCTTAATTGTTACTTATAAAGAGGGTTATGTCTAAGTCATTGGTACAGAATTTAGTATATTGATATAAAACATCGACATGTCAAATACTTGCCAGATTCTAGCACAAGAATATACATCCTAAGTCTGAGAGATAGATATGACTCTATCAATATATGAGGTAAAATAGTTGAATAAGGTCTTCAAAAGCCTCAGAGACACACAGAATATGGCATTTAAAGATGTTTTTAATAATCCTAAAGTTTCTTTGACAACAAGACAAGCTAACTCCTGACAACACCCAGCCGACCTCAAAGATGATGATGAGCATCAAAGAGCCTCCTTATGGAGATGTCTTCAAATGTGGTAAACCAGTCACTGGGCAAAATGTCCTCATTCCTACCACAAACCGAATTCTTCCTAAAGATGGGCATCTTAGATGCAGGCAGAGTCGATGGCCACACTCTGCCAAAACAGGGTAAGCAAGTCCTCAAGAGTTCCTGCCTTGCGAATAAGTCTGGCAGAGATATTGGGCCAGAAAGCCAAAGATGAGGTTCCAACGCTATAGAGAGTGTTGGGTGACTGTTCAGTCAGTCAATTTGTTCATTTTGAAAGCTGATAACCTGCACTGCTGGTTCACTCAGGAATTTAAGTTTTATTCCTTCTCAAGTCTCTGAGGGGCATTGAAGACCAGATAGTTTAGTTTTTACAATCAAGTTTAGTTGGTTAGGGGATAAGATCTTTTTAGATCAAGATAAAGGAGTTAAGTTATTAGAATTGAGATAGGAGAGATATTGAATTTCATTCAGAAATTTAGACTCAACAAGACAGGAAAGACGTTTTCTTCAAGTTTGACAAATACAAATACCCAAATCGCTATGAATATAATATTTATAGAACTCATGATTATCACATGGTTCTCCCTGCTGTATGTAGTTTGGTTTATACATGTGTAATAAAATAGATGTATATGAAAAAAGAGTTAAAAAAAGATTGACACTGAAGAAATTCCGAGAATCATAAGAACGCACTTTTCTTTTTAAAGTCTAAATTATAAGTGCCTTGCTACAGGAGACAACTTCCTGAACAGAACACCAACAGCCCAGGCCTTAACGTCAACAATTAATAAATGGGACCTCATGAGGCTGAGAAGCTTCTGTAAGGCAAGTGACACGGTCAAGAGAACAAAGCGACAACCTACAGACTGGGAAAAGATCTTCACCAACCCTACATCTGACAAAGGTCTAATATCCAAAATATATAAAGAACTCAAGAAATTAAACACCACCAAACCAAATAACCCAATAGAGAAATGGGGCTCAGAATTAAACAGAGAATTCTCAACAGAGGAATATCAAATGGCTGAGAAACACTTAAAGAAATGCTCAACCTCCTTAGTCATCAGAGAAATGCAAGTCAAAACGACACTGAGATTCCATCTTACACCCATCAGAATGGCTAAGATCAACAACTCAACTGACACTACATGTTGGTGAGGATGTGGAGAGAGAGGAACACTCCTTCATTGCTGGTGGGAATGCAAACTAGTATAACCACTTTGGAAAGCTATCTGGCGCTTTCTCAGAAAACTGGTAATAGGGCTTCCTCAAGACCCAGCTATTTCACTCCTTGGAATACACCCAGAAGATGCTCTGCCACACAACAGGGACATATGCTCAACCATGTTCATAGCAGCCTTATTCATAATAGCCAGAACATGGAAACAGCCTACGTGTCCCTCAGTAGAAGAATGGATAAAGAAACTGTGGTACATTTACACTATGGAATACTACTCAGCTATTAAAATCAAGGAATTCCTGAAATTTGTGGATAAATGGATTGAACTAGAAATTATCATAATGAGTGAGTTCACCCAGAAGCAAAAAGAGACAAACGGTATATACTCACTGATATTGAGACACTAGTCCAAGGGATACGTCCCATGAAAAACTTTACTTATCAGGAAAGTGGGTCAGAGGAGAAGACATCCTATTGAGACTTAAGATGAGAATGGCATGGAAGAATGGATAAATAGAAGGATCCACAGGGTCCTGGAAACCTACAAGAAGAACTTTATGACAGGCAGATCTGGGTCTTGGGGTCCTCCTCAAACTAAGGCACCAGCCAAGGAGAATATAGGCAGTAAACTTCGAACCCCTACCCAGACCTAGCCGATGAACAGGACATTCTCCACCGTTGAGTAGAGAGTCAGATCTGACTCTCACACGAACTCTGGTGCCCCTTTTCTGACCACGTCCCCTGGATGGGGAGGCCTGACGGCACTCAGAGGAAGGATAGCAAGTTACCAAGAAGAGACTCGATACCCTAAGAGCATATATAAGGGGAGGAGGTCCCCCTCAGTCACAGACATAGGGGAGGGGAGTAGGAGGGAAGCGGGAGGGAGGGAGGAATGCGAGGATACAGGGATGGGCTAACAATTGAGATATAATATGAATAAATTAATAATAAAAAATTTAAAAAGAAAAGAAAAATAATTGCCTTGCTAACCAATTGTGCCACTGGAGCTTAAATACCAAACTGGAAATCTAAAGGAAATATTTGGAGCCAGGTGTGGTGTCCCACGCCTTTAATGCCAGCACTTGGGAGGCAGAGGCAGGCAGATCTCTGTGAGCTTGAGGCCAGCCTGGTCTACAAAACAAGCCTAGGACTGCCAAGATAACAGAGAGAGACCTTGTTTCAAAAAACTATATATATATATATATATATATATATATATATATATATATATATATATATGGCCTAGAAAAGCTAATTCAAGATATAGTCTTATACATCTAGTAAGATAGAAACAGTAATAAAAATCTCAAAAAACAAAACAAACAAAAAACCTAGGACCAGATGGTTTCAGTTCAAAATTCTCCCAGACTTTCAAAGAAGAGCCAACACCAATATTCCTAAAATTGTTACATAAAAATAGAAAATGAAGAAACATTTATGAATTACTTTTATGATCACTATTGCCCCGATACCAAAATGGGCATAGATAGATAAAATGCAAAAAAAAGAAAATTATGGGCCTTTCACTGATGAACCTAGATGTAAAATTTTTCAATAAGATACTTGGAAACCCAATTCAAGAGTACATAAAAAGATTACCAGGCATGATCAAGTCAGCTTTATCACAGAGATGCAAGGATGATTCAACATACATAAATAGACTTAAACCATCTCATGGGATGTAAAAAGGCCTTTGATAAAATCCAACATCCCTTCATGATAAAAGTTCTGGGGAAATGTAGGGATACAAGAGACATATCTTTATATAACATAGGCAATTTACAACCAGTCTACTGCCAACATCTTGCTAAACAGAGAAAACTTTAAAACATTTCCACTAAAATCAGGGATAAGACAAGAATGCCCAGGCTCTCTGTTGGTGTTCAATATAGTACTTGTACTCCTAGCTAGAACGGTAAGACTGCTCAAGGAAATAAAGGGGGTACGAATTGGAAAATGTTAAGAAAAACATCTTCATTTTTAGACGATATGATCATACACTTAAAAGACCCAAAAGATTTTATCAGAAAGCTCCTATGGCTGCTCAACAGAGTCATCATTTAGCAGGGTACAGAATCAACACACACGCACCAAAATCTAACCGACCAAACAAAAACAGTAGCCTTCCTATAAACAAATGACAAACACCAACAGCAAATTAAGGAAACAAGACCAATAGCAACAATAGCCTCAAAAAAAGTCTTCAAATAAACCTAACCAAAGAAGTGAAAGACTTGTACAATAGAAACTGAAGCCATTGATGAAAGATGAAAACAACATCAGAAAATAAAAAGACCCCTCCCCCATGTTCATGGATTGGTAGGATTACTATACTGAAAATGACAACCCTACCAAAAGCAATTTACAGATTCAATATAATCCCCCACAACTTTCACAGAAATTGAAAAACACAATCTTAACATTTTATAAGGAAATAGAATAGACCCAGGATTGCCAAAAGCAATCCCAAACAATTAAAAAAAAAAGCAAGCAAACAAGCCTTGCTGGAGGTATGACCATCCCAGATTTCAAGTACATCCCAGATGTACTACAGAGCTATGGTAATAAAAAAAAAGTATAGTGCTGACATAAAAATGAACACCGGAGACTTTTAAAACCTCTTCTATGTGACTCAGCTTCATTTTGGCCAATGTAAATATCAAGAGTCACAACTCAGCAACTTAATTTGTAGGAGCCAGAAATGAAAACCAGTGCCCCTTATTCCAAAGCTTTAGAAGGTGATCAGAGCATTCAGTAGGCTGCTGTAGTTTGGGTCTGCAGTGTCCCCCAGAGACTATGTGTCAATGCCCAGGACTACTGGAATGTGGTAGAGCCTTTCAAAAGTTGGACCTCACCCTAGTTTGTATTTTTTATTGCTTTGATAAAACACTGACCAAAACCTACTTGAGGGTGAAAGAGTTTATTTGGTTTAAATTTCCACAGCACTGTCTATGGTTAATCAAAGTCAGGGCAGGAAATCAAGCAGAAATCTAGAGGTGTCAACTGAAGTGAAGCCCATGGGAGAAGGCTGCTTACAGGCTTCCTCTCCCTGGCTTGCTCAGTTTATGTTCTTACCAGGCTCATGTGGTGGAAGTGACATCACCCTCAGTGGGCTGAGTCCTCAGACATCAACCAGCAATCTGAGGAAAGTAAATCCTCAACATAGATTCCCTAGTCCCAGGTGTATCTAGGTTAGTGTCAGGTGGACAAAAACTGGCGAAGGCACACCTACAGGGGATGTTCTAAATGACTAGGAGAGTGTGCCCCCTGAAGAGAATCCTTCCTCCCCCCTATTTCCCAGATAGGCTGGATGCCAAGTGTCCTTCCTAACCACAGACCCGAAAGCAACAGGGCTAAGGAGTCATACAGGGAATGACTAATGACAAATCTATCAGCTAACACAAATACCAAGTTTTTGTGTTAATAACTGGTCGCTAACTAGCACATAGGAGTGGGCCTCTTCTTACAATGTTGCCCAATGGCACAGGAGTGAACTCCCATAGGAGGATTGCAGCTGAGAAGTTTGGAATGAGGAAGACACTGCATCTCTTCATAGTAATCCCAAAGTGTCAAAGAAGAGTGAAGAACTAAAGTCATCACGCTGTGACAAGGCGATGATTCTTAGGCAATATTATGCCATTTGCATCTATTTATGCATATACTCATCACTTTGGAGTTTTGATACATGGATCTTAAATGTGGCACAGAGGGGCCTATGTGGTATCATAATTTTATTACAACCGAGGATGGGATACAGAGTCAGATGTAGCCAAGATCTCACCTTCATCTCTGTTCGTCTTAGACAAAATGCCAATCTGAGCTTAGCAGGAACCTAATTGTTATTATTTTCAGAATTTAGAGAGATGGTCTCCATAAAGGACCCTTTTAACTATTATTCTATATACTACAAAATTATACACTGGATAATGTTAAGATCTATACCCACACTAAGAAAGTGCCCCTGCACACTAGCAAATAAGAACTGATCATTTTAAATCATTGTAAACATTTGTGGGGAAAGTTTTTTATCAGTTTCTTTAAGTTCTATATAAAAACAAATATAGGCAATGATTAGAAGGTTGTATGCAAAGCTAATACCATTGGCTTCCTCACAGAATAAAGGGAGAAAGGAGGAATTGGAAAAGGTCAAAACTGGAGCAAACTGGGAGAAATACAACTGTGGGTTGACAAAACTATTTGAACATGACAGAAATGTAAAGAGTGAAATTCAAGAACCAGCACCACATAGCTGGGGATCTAAGACACAGGAAGCAGGAGCTGGTGCTAGAGCAGAGAGGGGAGGGAGGGGCTGGTGCTGGAGCAGAGAGGGGAGG
>OU015752.1:40835080-40870887 GCA_907169655.1 Acomys percivali | reverse complement strand
TTCTTCTTCTTCTTCTTCTTCTTCTTCTTCTTCTTCTTCTTCTTCTTAAAAGGCCAGTTTCTCATGGTTACCTCAGAGCCTCTTCTTGGGTAATAACACTCGAGGAAGTTAGAGAGTGATGCTGTGGGAGAAGCCAGACAACAAACAGTGAACCCATGCTGCTCAATTCCTTTTGCAGCTAACCTATTTCCAGTTGATTTTAAAGACAGAGGTCAGTGAGGAGGAAAGATTAATGCCCCCATTAAGTTTAGAAAAACAAAACAGTTATCTGGTTCCATACCACCTATATTCTGCCCTCCTTCCCTCGAATCCTCTGCCATCACCTCAGCCTCTTACTACCCTCTTGACTTCCATCAGGACTCCCAAGTTAAATGCATATGCTTAAATAGCTTATGCATATAAGAACATATGATGCTTGTCTTTATGGTTCTGTGCTGTCTAACTCAGAATGATTTTTCCAATTCCATTTATTTGCCTGAAATTTTCATTTTTTTTCTTTACTGCTATACAATTCCATTGCACATTTTACCACATTTTTATTACCCATCAGGCAGTCCCATTTCATGGCCATTGTGAATAAGGCAGCAGTGAACATGAGTGAGCAATTATCTTTGTAGTGTTCTTTGTTAACATGCCCAGAAAGAAGTGCTATATCTGAATCATATGGTAGATATATTTTAGTTTTAGGGAGAGCAGCCACACTAAATTCCATATTAGGTACACCATTTTGCACACCCACCAGCAGTGGCTAAGTGTTTTCTTTTCCCTATATCTATGCCAGCATTGATCGTCAGTGGTTTTTTTTTTTTTTCTTTTTTAATATTAGTCACTCCAGCTGAGCCAGATGTGATCTCATAGTATTCTTAATTTGTATTTTCTTAATGGCTAGCGGATGTTGACCATTTTAAGTTACATTGCTCAGCAATTCATATTTCTGCTTTTGAGTAATCCGTTTAGTTCTATGTCTCCATTTTTAATTGGATTATGTTCTTGGTTTCTAGGTATTTGAATAAATGAGGTAATAAGAATCTGTCAGATGTGTATCTGGCAAGAAATGTTACTCATTACGTGGGCTGCCTCTTCATTGTGGCAATGGTGTCCTTTGTGTTTTATGGGGTCCCATTTGTCAATTGTTGGACTATGCTACCAGGTTCCTATTTTTTAAAGACATCCTTTCCTGTGACTGTAGATGGAAGCATGTTCTCTGCTTTCTCCTTCACCAGATTCGAGATGCTGAGTTGAGGTCCTTGTTCCATGTGAAGGTGAGTTTTGAGAAGAGCGAAGGCTTTGGATCCAGTTTCATTCTTCTACATGTGTATCTTTGCAGTTTGGTGAGAATCATTTGTTGAAGTTGTTGCCTTTCTTCCAACATGTATTTTTGGCCCCTTTGTCAGAAATTAGGTGGCTGAAGGAATATGGCTTGTGTGTGGGTATTCAGCTCTATTCCATTGGTGAATGGGCCTGTTTTTATAACAGTACCATGCTGTTCTTATTACAATAGCTCTGTAATATGATCTGAGATAAAGGGTGGTGATACTCCCCCCAAAGTGTTTTCACTATTTTGGATTGTTTTTACTATTCTTGGTCTTTTGTGTTTATGATTGTTTTGACGACTCTTGGTCCTTTGTGTTTCCATATAAAATCTACAACTATTTCTCACTTTCTGTGAAAAGTTTCATTGGATTTTTGATGAGAGGTGCATTGTGTCTGTAGTGGTGCTTTCATTTAACTTGGAATCCTGATGGAAATAAAGAAGGTAGTAAAAGGCTGAGGTAAGGGCAGAGGATTTGGGGAAGGAGGGCAGAATGTAGATGGTATAAAAGGAGAAAAGGAATAATGGAACAGGAAGAGTTATGTACGGTGGCAAATGAAAGAGAGGAGTATAGAGGAAGGAAGTGGGGAGGGATACCAAACATCTTTGTATAAGTCATATAGAAACTTACTACTGTAGAAGCTTCTACACACACACACACACACACACACACACACACACACACACACACTGATTTTAAATGGAGTTACCCTATAATGGGTGTGACAATGCCCCTCCCAGACACCAAAATCTATCAACAAAAGCCCACCATCATGTATGGGTTACCTCTTTCTGAGATGTTGGATGATGGAGTCCCATAGACACTCCCCAAACATTACAGGCTGGTGCCATTGCTCTGGGTTTCTCTCCAGAACTTGATGGTAAGACTTCTGTTGCTGGCCAGGGTCTAGCCCCGGGAGAGGACAAGGCCCAAAGCAGGGTAGATGCAAGAACAGTAAGGGAGGAATGAGTCAGGCACTGGGGCCCAGAGGAGTTTTACATCCTGACCGATTGGCAGTCCCAGTACTTCTTTATTTATACAGATCCCAGCTGGCAGGGATAGATGTGTATTGGTCCAAAACAAAGATCATATCATTGTTTTCTCCAGACATGTGTTTTAACTTCTTCTTGATCATAAGTTTAGGCATCGTTGATAAACCATGGCAGAATAGATTATCTTTTACAATCATTTTCCCTTTATCAACCCTATAACCCAATTTTTTATAACATTGAAGTTTCAAGGGCATATTCTGCCAAAGCACGACAGCCTGCAACTTTGTGGTTTCAAAGGCACTAAACAGAAAGAAAAATCTCCAGGCCAGCCTGGGCAGATTGGCATGTACCAAGCAGTGTATTATCAACTTTGAATAGAGAGTTATTGCCATTAGGACTAAGAAAAGTCTTCAGGCTAAGGATGCTGCAGTATTATTCAATTTCTGTCATAATGCAATGCTTATATTTTATTTATTTGTAGAATTTATTTATATGTCTTATCTTGGTAATTTTTGTTCCTTGGTCACACAACACCACAGTGGCCCTATATGAGTTAACTTTTTCTAAAACAAGAGGGGCCTTTGGGGTTTTCTTTCGTTTGTTTGTTTGTTTTTCTCTTTTTGAAGACAGGGTTTCTCTGTGTGGCTGTGGCTGTCCTAGATTCACTTTGTAGGCAAGGCTGGCCTCGAACTCACAGAGATCTGCCTGCCTCTGCCTCCCGAGTGCTGGGGTTTAAGGCGTGCGCCACCGCACACAGCTGAAAAGAGAGGTCGTACTGCTTCATTCTTTTATCATTTATCCACTCCATTCTCTGTCCATCAATAATAGGAAGAAGCTTTTAATTTAATCTGCTAGAATGGGAGGATACAAGGGATGGGATAACCATAGAGATGTAACAAGAATAAATTAATTTAAAATAATAATAATAATAATAATTTAATCTGCTGTCAACGTCTCGAGTCATGTTTGTCATTTAAAGTTTACTTTGCTCTGAGTATCTGTTCCTGAGTAAGTGTAGGGACGGACGTGTTAATAGTATCTTGGAGTCAAAGCCTCATAAGGTTGTCTCTGGCATCTTTACTTGAGTCACAACCTCCAGAGTGCAAAAAAGGCGTTCAAGTAGGGCAAGATAAGGTGTCTCCCTAAAAGTGGGAGGGGTATTGTGGTCAGGACAGTCCTGGGGAAGCTCAGAAGCAGTGCTCCTGGAAGAGGGCATAAATGATTCATAAGAAATTTTCCATCAATCCAATATCCCCAAGTTGTACAAATAATAAAAGCCCCCCAATCATGTGACACATAGACATCAAGATCAAGAAGTGGGAGACCGCACGACAGTGAATGTATCACTTGTCTCAGCTTTGCTCGATCTTTGTCAAATAGCTGTGCTAGTTTTGTGACTTTCACTGTTCCCATTAGATATAGCTGTACCAGTTGCTGAAGACACTACATACATAAGTCATAAGACATGGAGAAATCAAACTGGTACTGACCTAGAATCTTCATCCCTATTGACTAGTGTTCATAGACCTGGAAAGTTCTATTTACATTGTCAGGGAACAAAAGCATTCAACAATCTTACCCAGCTATGATCCCTAAGATCGACAATAACAACTGGCCTGGGAAGATATGCCCACTGGTGTAATAGTGGCATGGATGTTATTGGAGTAACCAACTACTTGCTTATTGGATTTAAAGTCTGATGCCTTTAACTGACCAAAAGAATAATGAATGGTTAATTCATAGACCCTCAAGGAGAACCAAATGCTATCATTCTGCCAATCGACATGGTAATAAACTGCCCCCCTTAGCTCTTATTGTTATATCCATACATTAGTGCATCTCAACCATTATTAGAGAGCCTTCTTTTTTACAGTAAATGGTTATTAATACAGAGGCCCACAACTAATCACTCAGAAAACAAAAGACCATGGAGGTGATCAGTTCTAAACAGGACATTAATAGTGCAACCCCCTCTTCCCAAGGCTCAGGGGCGATTGAGGAAGAACACACAGAAATATTTTAACAATGAGGTGCTGAGCATCTGCTACAAAATGATATTTATTCAACATGATAACATGGTGCACACATTAGCCTACAGAGGCTGTGGCTGCACACACAAGGCCTACATAAGATCAAATAGTTAAAATCTAGCATGGCTGATATAGGAGCTTGTGAAGTCTAACCCTTAGCTGAAGATGAGGAAGAACCAAGTTTTCTTTAAGAACGCAGTTCCTGAGAGGTTACTGTGCTCATGCCTTAGTAAATGGTGCTACACCTATTCTACATATAAGTAGAACCTTTGGGTTTTAAAAAAGAGTATATGACATTGAGAGGGAAAGTGGTGGGTAAATAGGAAATGAATGAGAGGCAGGGTAAATTTTACAAAGCACATTATATGCATACATGAAATTCCCAAAAATATAAAAAGGAGAAAAGGTAGCACCTTCAATGAATAGTGCTGGCCAACCTGGATATCTGTATCAAGCACTATTAAGTCAGCTGCTTATTTCTCACCTTGCTCAAGTAGAGAAACAAATTCAAGATATAGACATTGGTGAGGACTGCCTCAACTCTAGGCACTCAGGGAATGAAGCCAACTGCCACACCACTTCCAGTAGATTCTGTGTGACAAGTTTCACAGACTGAGGCATTAACTTCAAAGGAAGGAGGTTTCCTGGAATTGGTTGTGAAACTCTTGGCCAGAGAAAAAATATTGAGCTGTAATTCTCATGGCGAATCATTAATTCTGTTCCTTTTTTTATTTATTTACAAGATGTTCCTGATAGGCTAGGCTGAGATTTTCAATGAGAAACTTAGATAAGAGACCATCCCTTGAGATAGAGTCATTAGCCATGACCTTATTTCTGAGAGAACCAGCACTTTACTTTACAAATCATTTACAAAATAAAGTTATGACTGAAAGTTTTCTCAACAATAAAATTCATATGGCTACAAGTGTGTAATCGAAAGTGGGCTTTGGTATATGGTTAAGGGAACCTTAAAAAGACTTAAAATAATTTAAAATTATACTTTGAAGATTCACAGTAATATAGGTTACATATTACTCACCATAAGAATTTTTAACCTGTCCTTGGAATTAATGTCATTTGCCTTGGATGATTTTGTACTTTCTTGTGTCAAGTAATAATGATGTTCCTTGTTCTGCCTATGATTGCTTCACTACACACATCTTCTGTGATTTACCCACAATGCATCACTAGACACATCTTTTAAGAGTGGTAATGCTTGTTTCATTCTGCATAAAAATCCTTGTTTGAGAGCTGTAAAATACACTCAGAATTCAAACTGCCTCTGTGTTTGCTTTCTGTTTGTCATCACCTAGTCTTTACCCACCGACTTCAGGGCCCTCGTCCCAGGGACCCCACACCCGGCTGGGTGGTCCGTGGCAGCTGGCACCCAACATGGGGCCTGAAGCAGGACAGCTTCCTAAAAAGTATTTTTTCAGGTAAAGATAGGACCTCGCAAGAGTACTGAAGACTCCTCGACAGAGAGCTATCGAGTTAAAGTAAGAATCACGGGACATTCACAGTCCAGGAACAGAGGCTTGTTCCTGGCAGTATTGAGTCAGATGCTAGAAAGTAGAGGTGTTAAAACCTCAAAGAAGAGTTTGACAGAATTTTATAACTTTGTACTTTATAACTTTGTCAGTCCCTGGTTCTCAGAGGAAGGAAGCCTGTCTTTAGAAAATTGGAAAAAGGTAGGACAAGGGATGAGGAGATTTTATGAATATGATGGCCTTAAACAGGTCCCAGTTCAGGCATTTTCATTACGGGTACATATTAGAGACCTCCTCTCAGAAAAGGCAGAGGTGGATTTTTTTTTACAGAAACAGCACCCTCAGAGGATGAGGTAGTTCCTCTGAGGACGGAAACTAAGTCAGATAATACTTCCTCATCTACTACTAATCTCCTCAAGACACAATCAGGGGCCGATTGGTTGGATGATGAGGAACAACTAGAATATGGTCTTAATAAAGAAAGGAATCATTTTCATGATAAAAATCCTTTTAGGACAAAAATGGATGATATCTTTGCCTCAGCTATTGCTCCTTCCACTTTTAAAACAAATTCAACTAAGTTTGAAAGGAAGATGCCAGCAAAAAATGGAATTTTTAGGGGCTATAAAAGAAGCCAGACAAAGAGGAGACTTGTAACTTTGTTTTCCAGTAACCATTTTCAAAGGAGAGACACTCAAATGGGAACCCCTTCCTTTGAAAACTCTTAAAGAACTTCAGTATTCTGTTAAGAATATGGAGACAAGTGTTCCATACGTTTTTTAGATTGTAGAAATGCTGGCTAACATGTGGCTAACCCCTTATGATTGACATCAGACTGCAAAGTCCACTCTTAACCCAGGACAATTTATAGTATGGAGGACTGAATATGGAGGGAGGGCAAGGGAAGTGATTCAAAATATATCCTTCAAAAAAAAGATAGATAAACCCACTATGTCATTGCTCTTAGGTAGAAAAGATCATGCTTCCCCACCCCAGGAACAGGTTGGCTTAAAAGGGGAAGTACTAAAAGACGTTTCCAAGGTAGCTGTAGCTGCTTGGAGGATGCTCCCTCCTGTAGACAGTAAGACAAAAACAGGATGAACATTCTGAAGACTTTATTACTAGATTGGAAAAAGCATTAGGCAAGATTCTTCCTCCCTCTGAGGGCTCGAACATGTTATTGAAACAGCTTGCATGAGAAAATGCCAATATTCTCTGCCAGGAACTAATTAGACCAATCAAAAACACAGGGACTGTACAAGATTACATCAAAACATGCATGGATGTCTTACCAACAGTGGTCCAGGGAATGGCCTGTGCTACAGGGATACAATGACAATATTTTCATGCCTATGTTCAGAACTTAAAAGGAGAAAGAAGTCAGAAAGTGCCATGCTTTTCTAACGGTCAACAAGGACATATGAGCTGTGACTGTTAAAAAACAAAAAAACAAAAAACAAAAAAAAAAACTTCAAAAAATGAAAATAAGAAAAGCCAACCTCCAGCACTGTGTCTTCAGGGTAGGAAGGAAAAGCATTGAAGGAATGAATGTAAATCAAAATTTCATAAGGATGGAACCCCTCTGAAAGATGAAAAGACAAAAATGGAATGAAGGGCAAATCCTCCACCCCAAAATTTAAAAAAAAGAACAAAAACAGGAGATAGGTAAAAGTACACTGAATCCTCTGGCTCCTGAGTTTAACATCTTAAACTTACCAAAAACAACCCCAGGAAGTACAGAGTTAGATCTTACAATAGATAAAGATTATTTACTTTCTCTTTATGAAGGGGTGCAATTAGCAAATACAAGATTCAAAGGGCCACTACCATCTGGCACCTTTGGTGTTATAATAGGGAGAAGTTCGAATTATATTTTTCAAAAAAACTTTAAAATACTTCTTGGAATAATTGATTCAGATTTCCAGGGAAAAATAAAAATTATTATTAAACCATTAAAAAAAACACAGTTACATAGGAATCAACGGGTAGCTCAGGTATTAGTGCTCCCTTATATACAGCTTCCCAATCCAATATTAAAACAGACTAGAGGGGAGAAAAGGTTTAGTTCCATAGAAGTGGCAGCCTGAACTCAAGTGGTTACTAGACAAAAAACCTTAAAAACTATAAAAGTAAAAAAAAAAAAAAATTCAAGGATTACTGGATACAGGAACAGACAGGTCTTACATTGCAGGAAAGAACTGGCCTGTGACATGGCCAATAATACAAACCACCTCTACTGTGGTGGGATTGGGGCTGGCTTCCAATGTAGCTCAAAGTTCAAAATTTTTAAATTGGGTATATGAAGACAAAGTGGGTACTTTTCAACCTTACATTATTTCCTCTTTACCATTCTCCTTATGAGAACGAGATATCTTGGGGAAAAATGAAAGTAATATTAACAACTGATAAAAAAAATGAAATGATCAACATTTTTATAGGGGTTACTGATAAATTATATACAGATAAAATTTCATGGATCAATGATGAGCCTGTTTGGGTGAATCAGTGGCCCCTAACTCAGGAAAAGATACGGGGGGGGGCTCTAAAACAACTAGTGAAAAACCAATTACAATTAAGACACATTAAATTTGGAAGCAGCTAGTGACACCCAGAGCCAAGAGCAGAGAGAATGTGGGTGTGTGCTCCCTGTTCTCAGTGCTCTTTCTCCACTTTTAGTGGACAGGAAATGGTGCTCTCCCTCCCCGTGTAGTGAGGGAGTCTTCCAACCTCAGTTAACACAATCAAAATAATCCTCCCCAGGTGTGAACAAGGACCAACCTGATCTAGATAATCTTTCATTGTGCCTCCCTCTAGGTGATTCTAGACTGTGTCAAATTAACAGCAGAAATAATCATCATGATGCCTAAGTTAGACAAAAGTACCACCGAAAAGTAAAGTATATGAGCCAATACCCTAATTAAAAATTGATGCAAATTTTTCAATAAAGCCAAAAAGTAATTGCTTACACCTGCAATCCCTGCAAGTGAGAGTCATGGTGACCCTGCTGCTTCATCATCCCACAGGCTGGAATTGGAAGTATGCACCACCATAGATGACAGAGAGAGAGAGTTAGAATTGCAGCCCCCAGGTCTTCAGTAGATAGAGGATAACTGGCTGATTGTTTTCATATTGCATCCTGTGAGGCTAGAGATAGGCGTGTTTGGGGAAGGACATATTTTTTATCTAATTATTTTAGTTTACTAACTTTAAGTTCTTCTAATGCCCAGAAAATAAAAATAATGCCATTTTACATTAATAATCCATATCATTTCTCTTTTGATTTAAGTTATAGTCTCATTTGTATACATTTTATGTGCTTTTCAAAGAATCATATTTTGTCTTTGTTTACTGCTTCAGTTATTTTTCTTGTATAGATTTGTTTCTACTCTTCTTTCCATCCAGTGTTGTTGAATACAATTAACTCATCTTTTTCTTTGTTGTTAGGGTTTTCAATAAATACACATATTTTATGTAGTAATTTCCTCCAAATTAAACATTCTTACTAGAGGGAAGAAGATTTTTTTATGACTCAGGAAGTTGTAAAGATTAAGACTTAAGATTCAGGAAGTAAAAGAACTTACAAGTCTCAAGGTCCCTAAAACTTACCTGACACAAAGACTCCTCCCTCCCCAAGATTATATGAACAGTAAGGACTGCTGAGGAATTGCCCGCACATCATGTGTGAAGAAAGAGCCAGGGTTCCGGGTTTCACTAGTCATCATCAATGTTGGAGTCAGCTTTTAGTGATACAACTAGCTAGCTGCCATTAAGTCATTTTTTAAGTCCTGTGACTAAACGTTTTGTTCATATTCCTGTAAGTCACTGCAGTAAGTTCACCATTTTATCAAAACAGGCTTTAATAGTATCATTACCTTGGTCTGTCATTGGTTCCTTATGTGGGGCAAGCCCACATGTATTCATCCTCCCCCCCCAAAAAAAGTTATCACACAACATATATCTCCTTGTAATTCAAATAAAAATCTGCCAGGTTTTTGTAAATTGTAAAATAAACTTCTAACAATAGGATGACAATGGTAACTGCTAGTACATAACAGTATATCTCTTAATTTTCTCTCAGCTTAGTAATTTATCTCAAGATTTTGCTGACTATACCACCACACTCTATAGCCTCATGCTACAATGATGGAGAACTGAAAATAACCGTAGATTCTTCATTAAGTAGTCTCTCTTCCTATATTCTACCTGTTGTTTTGTAAGGGAAACTTCTATAACTGATGTAGTTGCCTAATTCTTACGATTGATTTATTTTTCCTTCTCTGATATCTAACTCTATTTCCCTAGATGGAGTAAAGAACAAAACTGATAGCAACTCCAAGGATGCTCCTACACTCGTTTGTTTGAGATAATCTCGTGACTATGCATGTATAAGGCATCCTTGCCGGACATCTTTTTATATGACGGTAACATGTTTTCAGGATATAGATTCTTTCCTCAACCCACAGTTGATAGTCTCATGTGTGCTAGCATGGAAATCCAACCATCATTATCCTCGACAGATCAGTGGGAAAGGCCAGGACTGCATGCAACCATGTTTCAATGCATACTATTATGAAACAATCTATGATGGCAGCCACAGAGATCATCAGAAAGAAATGTGTGTGGGCAGTACACTAGCCATTTTCAGCGGTCCTAAAACCCAGTCGCCACAAGTGGCTAATTGTATCATCCCATGCTTACCTTCCTTCACTGGGGGTCAACTTGGTGTTAGTCCCACTGTCTTCCAATGTAGATCTATAAAAGTGATAAACTTCATTTTAAACTGGAGAAAACAAAATCTCAAACACGAAATACGAAGACTATTGTCCAAGAAAACAGCATGATTCACATACATGAAATGTAATTTTCCAGTGTAAACAGGTGCCATTTATGCATTGGAACAGGCCGTTTACTGATATTTTCACTTATACTATTGACCTATATCTATATAGGGAGCCCTATCTATGATATTCCCTGAGTCATTAAGTTGAATTAAGGCAAACTCATTAGCAGTGTGCAAAAAAAATCAAGCTAATCAAAACATACTGCCCCATAAATACATAAAGTTTTAACATTTCTGTGAATCTGCCAAAATAAGTTTGGATTTCAAATAACCTTTAATAATCATACAATACGTATTTAACAAGTTTGAGAAATTTTGTTTTATGTGTCTATTTAAGCAATATCTGTGATTTAAAATTTTATGTTAAATCACTTTTAATTTAGAGGCTAGCAATCTTATGTGGGTAGATGTGTGTTTCAACCAACTCACAAATGATAATTCACAACAAATGACAACAAATGGAAAGCATTTCTTGAATGCTTGTGAAAAAAAGAAAATATATGTTTGTATGCCTGTTCATGTATGTGTACTTGTGTGTGGTGATGTCTTTTTAAATCACTCTACAGCTGTTGGGGTGTCGGGGGACACAGAGTCCCTCTCTGACCCTGGATCTCATTAATTCAGCTGGACTGCCTGGGCAGCGCCTCAGGGATCCTCCTCCTGCCTCTGCCTCCCAGGTATTAGTATTACAAGGACAAGCCACCACACTCAGGGTTTTAAGTGGGGGCGGAGCACACAAACACAGGTTTGCACGGTTGCATGGCAAACATTTTCCTCACCGAACCATCTGCCCAGCTCAATGGCAAGCTTTTCTATTTCTAGGTACTAGTCAGTAAAAAAAAAGTTTACTCTGTTTATTAGATACATTTATAGTTCTGGGGAAAAAACTGGTATTTTTTTTCTTTTTAAACATTTTTTTCTTTATCATGGAAAATACTTCCATTGGGTCTTCCTATCAATTCTAAAAAGGTAAAACCAGAGGAAAATACTATGGCTAAATACTCTGAGGTACACACAGGAGTGCAACATAAAGTTAACCATCTCTGTAACTGGTTCCAGATAGTAGGGCTATTTTACTTACTAAATATATGTTCCTAAACACTTTGAGTACATTGGAAATCCTTCTTCATTTCATGCTTATAGAGCTACTGAAAATCGCTACAAGTATACAGAGGTCACATCATTTGATCAAGATATCATAGTTTTGCTTGCGAAACTTGAGACTTAAAATGAAGTCTTCTGAAGTTAGGTGTCATTCGTGCTGTCTCCTGTCTCTCAGTCCAACACTATTAACAGTTCACTCAGTTACTGTGTGAAATAGGTAATATAGAAGTTTTAGACAATAAATTTAGGGTTTTAAGTTTTTTATATTACAATTCTTCATGATGTAAGCCCACGTATGTGATAACATGGCTAATTGACAGGGCCAGTAAACTAAGAGGCTAAATTTCCTTCCAAGACGCTTACAGCAGCATTGTCTTCTTCAGGGATGCTGGTGATAACCTGAGTGATTTGGGGGATGGAAATACACATAGAAATCAATCCAGTTTGCAGTGTATATCCATGCCTCTCTTTGTATGGCCTTACCTATAATCTTATTTTTAATGAAGGAAAAAGTTTTGTCTTAACCAATTGATATAACAATAATAAATATATTTGCATTTCTAACATATACCTGTTGCTTTCACTTCCTTCTCTGTCACATAGCTGTCTCAGCTTCTTTAGATTTATAAATACAGCTGTAATAATGAAAACTATGGGCAGAGATATATAGAAAATGAGCTGAAGCTGGTGTTTTGGAAGAATATCAGAACTTGGATGTATATAGCTTTTACCTAGAATGGAAAACACCAGTTTTAAATTATGTCTGAGATTTTACTAACCAAATGGAAAGGCAGAAAAGACATCATCACCAGGATTATGCCCTGACATCAAACATCTCATCACATATACTACGGTATGAAGCATAAATTGAGGTGTTAGCTCTTTTTTAAATCAATGTTTCCCTTTTGAGATTATAGTTACCCCATTTCCTTTTCTCTTTCCTCCATTCAACCTCTCTCATGCCATCCTTGTTTTCTTTCAAATCATTCTCTCTTTTTTATTAATTACATGTGTGTGTGTGTGCGCGCGCACATGCATGCACGCGCACATACATCCTATTAATTATTTCAGTGCATGATAATTTCTTGTAAGGGCCTGATTAAGTTATTTAGGGTATACTTAAAAATAGGACTTAGGTACTAACTTGAAATGTATGTCTGATCAAGGCTTACCATATTTTTAAGACCATAAGATGCATCTAGTTTTTAGACCAGAAAAACAGCAACTGGGCCATAAGACACACCAAATTCTCCCCTACACACACACACACTATTGGTGGGGGAAAAGTGCCTCTTATGGTCCAAAAAGTACATCATCTAAATAATACACCATCATTTAAAATGGCAGGCTTGTGCAACTGACCCTCTGGTGTCGAAGGCCAGTTTCAACAGGTCAGGGGAGACAGGGAAGGTGTGCGTAGAGTCAGCAATTAATCACTCAGCAGACTTCTCTGTGAGTGTCTGGGGCCAATGAGGAAGAGACCAGGGGGAAGACTCACACACTTGCACACACACATTTGGTGGATGAAGCAAAGCAGGCTCCAACAACTGCTTATTTCTGTCCTAGGCTTAGCTCTGTCCTAGGCTTAAAGCAAAGCTCTGTACATCAGAAGAAAAATTATCTCATGGCCATAAAAGCAATTATCACAAAGACAAAGCAATATCTATTTTTATGTCATAGGGCGATGAGGTTTTAACCAAGAAACAGCAGGTCTATTCTGTGTCTTATTTTGAAGTCTTGTATAGTTATTTGTGGCTTTTCTAATCATGGTGCCCACTGAGACCCCTGATCTCACCTCTAGGTCTAACCTTGAATGAATGTTTTTTGTCTCAATCATAAATCTGTCCCAAGCCTGTTTTTCTTCCAATTTATATGCTTGTGACACAAGAAGGCTCACAGAACTTTCTATGCAGCTTTTGCTACTCTGCAGGAGGGCTTTACATTACTTGAATTGAATCAGGAGTTGTATAAATTCTATAAAATCATTATCAGGAATCACAAAATCATCAATTAATCTAAACAGCATTATTTCATGAAAGTACATCTTCATATTGATCTGCAGGAAATTTGCCCAACAGAGTGGGCTAATACCCCAGACTACTGCAGGCAGTGAGGGTCGCCCCACGGCCTAGTAACACCATGCCAGATATATGAGGATTACAGAGATGACAAGCATGGGAAGGCACAGCAGCAGAAGGAGGCACTCCAGAGACAATCCCCCCTGGTGGCCACGCCTCTCCAAAGTACACCCATTGCAGCAATGCAAGATGGTGGACCGTCTCCAGGAAGCTCCCTTGCTCCTTGCAGTTCTCTTTAAACGTCTCTTGCCACTCTGGGTTTTTAATAGCCATGTGCCTGGTTAAAAGCCACGCCTTGTTATCCCCATCTGCTCCTTCTTAGAAGCTGTGTCCTGCTTTTTTTTCTCCTTTCTAGATCTCCCTGCCCACGTGATCCCTTTCATTTTTTCTGGTACCTGTGGCTTTTCCAGGTTATATACACACCCCCAAAGATCAGAGCTAAAGGCTGCAAATACAACAGGACATGCAGTGTTTGTCTTTCTGAGTCTTGGTTATCTCACTTCATGTGATGTGCTCTGGTCCCATCCATTTACCTGAAAACTTCGTGATTTCATTTTCCTTTTAAACTGTAGTCTATCGTGTACATGCACTGCATTTTCATTATACATTCAACAGCTGAAAGACATTTAGGCTGTTTCCATTTCCTATATACTGTGAGCATAGCAGCAACGGGCAAAGTTGAGCATTGGTGGAGGAAAATGTTGAATCCTTCAGGCCTACACTAAGGGGTAGTATAGCTGCTTAATGTGGTAGGTCCCCAGAATTTAAGGGTAAGTCACTACTGCTAAAGATACCAGACTCTTCAGATATAGCATAGAGCTTGGAAGAATAGCATTGGATTTTATCCAGAAGTCTCTTCTGTGAGAACTAGCTGTTATGGTACCAAAGGAACTTTGCAAACTCCCAAGAGAAAGAAAAAGCAACCAGTGGTTCTACCCTATGAACCACAACAATGACCAAAATAACAAAATATCTCTAAAGGTACAACATTGGCACTAATGTCTGGGAAGTAATCAGCCCATGTCTAACTAAACACAAGGCCTGTTTCATAGAAGAAAAATCACCTATGAGACTGTAAGCCTACCCAACTATCCATGGCTAGTGAGGCTCTGGAACCTAGAGTTCAACCTATAATTACCACTTTCCAAAACCAGTTTAATCTCTACCTGTGTCCTTAATACTTATCGTCATGCCCAAAGATAAATAAAGCTCTCACTGTACACTCATCAAAGAAGCTTCTTTTTGGAGGTTGGAGACTGTTATAGAAAGCCACAATTTGTCAAGATGCAGAAAATAGACAACTGTATGGTACCCAATCTATAACACAATGCATACTATTAACTTGCTCTATTATTTAGATTAAATGATTACATTTATTTGATTCAAAAGCAATTAGTATAGAATAATATAAATTTCAAATACATCTACTTTCACATATCTTGTGAAATAAATATCTCTCTCTGTGTGTAGCTACTGTTATATATCATATCTCAAATTATTACATTTTTATTTTAGCCTGGCATGTAATTTGACATAGTTGTACATCCTCTTTTAAAAGCTGGTAATCTTATAATATCCATAGAGAAGTTCATCCAAGACACCCAAGAGTCTGTGGGAGGTCCCCAAAAGAAGGAGGTAAAAGACTTCCATAAGTGCCCAGTTATTTTAAGTGAGCTGAACGCTACTACTAGCTCAGGAACTCTTAGTTTTCCCAGCCTCGTCCATGCTTGTTTCATCTTAAGATACTATTTGGGCATAGTAGAAGGCAGACATCAAATAGGAAATCTCCACAGAGTACCTTTACAGCAGGAGAAAAACACCCAATTTTTAAGTCAATTGGAAGAAAAGGCAGCCTGGAAGATTGCAAAACAAAACAAAACAAAAAATAGCAGAATAACTGATGCTGTCCTGAAGCAGGACTTCCAGAGACAATGCAATGCCAGCAGCTGAGGTCAGCTATTCAAAGCATATGAAATGAATTCCTACATTAAAATTGCTGACACTGGGCATGCTTTTACCCTAGTATGCAATCTCGGTACTGATAAGGAAAAAAAGAAAGAATCTAAGAAACTGTACAGCCCATTTTCTTTTACTCTTAAGAAAAGCCCTATTTGCTACATTAGTTCCTATGTAAAAAAGACTCGGACCTTTAATTTCTCCTCTTACTGTTACATTTATTCAATAAGGTCTTAGGAATGCTAACCTGAAACATAATATTGGTGTCCATCATCTACGCTTCCAAACTGTCCTTTCATTTCTTCACAAAAAGGAGGGTTAAATCCTTTTTCACAGTGGCAATGTTCAAAATTGTTGCAAATCTGGAAAAATTAAAAAGAATAATTCAGTACCACATAGCACTGCAGTCTAGGAAATTCAGTTTAAATAGACAAATTCACCAAATTTCCTCTTATAACCATCTCTACTTTAGAGAGTATAGTTAACCCTCTGTGGCCACATTGGCTTTTTTTTTCTAATTTTTCAACTTCCCCAAAACCACACCCAAGTATCACAACTACCAGTATCATCCAACTAATTATCACTTAATACTTGCTTCACGGGGCATCCCAGACTTGAGCAAAGCTAGCAATGGCTTTCTCACATCATTTTTTACTGTCTCTTGCCTTGCTTCTATAAGCAGAGGTTACCCACTTCTATGGTCACATGGGAATACACTCCGTGTACATTCTCCATTCCACATATCCACCAAACATTTTACAAGTTCAGAACTGTCTTCTGTGGCTGGTGTGGCCAGAGTTACAAATTATAATGAATATAATAAATATGCTATACTCATATTTATAACATGTGATATTATATATATTTAAGTAGATATATTAGATAACATATGACATAATAAAATATAATTCTAAGTATATAATATGATACATTATACCATACACAATAAAAGTGGCAAAAATTCAAGTCAGTTGTAATGTCTTGCTTATTGAATTGCTAAAGCCATATTGCTGAAATAAATACTTACCCCATGTTGATTGCAATCTCTAGAAGCATTGCATCTCTCATAGCTTGTTAAATATTTAATTTCTCTGCACTTTGTTTGCAAACAGTACTGAAGCAAAGCAATATAAAGATAAAAATAAAGGCAGTCAGACCATGAAACTGAAAGCATAACCAAACACAAGACACTTTTTAGGAGAACCAGAATTCATATTACCTACAGTTGGAATTCAAGTCTATGAGAATACAGCCAAAGAAAATGGTAATTGTTATTATACACTGCAGTGAGCTTTGTGCCTTGGAGACTGAATCATGCAAAGGCATTTGAGTCTTATTTTCAAATCATCTGTCATAAGAAATCCTCCTGCAATAGATAAAGGGCTGGTAGGAGGTAATAACCATTTCGACCACAAGTGTAAAGGAGGCTGTGTCCTGAAGTGAGTGAGATTGCTACAGATATGTCATCTTTGTAATTATCTATTATCAAAGGTAACTAGCACATAAAATTGGTATCAGAAGTGGGGTCATTGCTGGTATAAAGTTTTTTTTTTTTTATAGGCCTTTAAAAGTGACTTGCAAAAGGGCCATGGAAGATCTGGGAACTGAGGGCTAGGATCTAGAAAATCCCTAGGATGTTATAGTAAAAGCTAAAAAGGCCATTCTGGTTGGAATATTGAAGCTCAGCATGCTGAGAGGAATGTGGGCAGTGGGGACCTGGCTCCTTGGGTTTTAAAAGACGGCAGGGACTATTGCTAGGAACTTGGCTACAGGCTCGTATGATATTCTTACAGAGATTCTGGCAGCATTCTGTCCACGTTTGACAACTCAAATGAAGTTAAATTCTATAGTAACAAACTAATTTGTTTGGTAGGAGACATAGAAAGAGAAGGCCATTCAGGCTGTGCTATGGTTACTGTTAACTGCACCCTGGTTAAAGTTAGAGAGAGGAGCAAGCATAATTGGGAAATGTGCTGTTTTTCAGGGAAGGTGTGGGTTTGATGTTGCAGACAAACCCAGTACTGGGAAGCAACTTCAATCCTTAAAAATTAGCATCATGAAGCTGACATCTGTTCAAAACGGGCATAACAGAAAAGGTTTCCTGAGGGAGAGACCCACCCTTCAAAATTTTGATCTTGTGAAAATTCAACTTTATACCCCTACCCAGATCTAGCCAATGGTCAGAACAGTCTCCACACTTGAGTGGAGAGTGGGATATGACTTTCTCACGTATTCTGGTGCCTCACATTTGACCATGTCCCCTGGAGGGGGAGACCTGGTGGCACTCAGAGGAAGGACAGCAGGTCACCGAGAAGAGACTTGATACCCTATGAGCATATACAGGGGGAGGTAATCCCTCTCAGGAACAGTCATAGGGGAGGGGAATAAGGGGAAAATTGGAGGGAGGGAAGAATGGGAGGATACAAAGGATGGGATAACCATTGAGATGTAACAAGAATAAATTAATAAAATTAAACAAAAAAAAAAAGAAAATTCAACTTTATTTGAAAAGAAGAAAACCTAAGCATAGAATGTAAACGAGAGAGTTTTCTTCTCAAAAACACCTCAGGCCAGTATTTCCCTAGGCCAGTGGATCTGTGGTCCAAGAAGGTCAGCCTACATCTCAAGCTGGCAGCAAAACTTAACAGCATCATCCACCTAGCACGATTTTTATGGCTGTTCTGAGTGCAAGACTGAGGGGCATCAGAGACCTGTTCTATAGCCACAGCGAGCAGGAAATGCTAGGCAATGTGAGGTGTGAGCAGACTTGTTATGGGAACCATGGAGAGGTCACTGCAAGAAGCTTTAATGGTCAAATCTAAGTTGCAATTAGACCCTAAGATCGAGGAGACATCCAGATGGCACATATGGCTACAGGCACAGACTGGAACTGGCCCGAGAGAGGGGCTGTGTGTGCTACAGATACAGAGCTGGAGAAGTGAGGGTCCCAAAACCCTTCAGATGCCATTTGTTTCCATCATGGGTGCCAGCTGCTCAGTGGGCAGCTGCAAGATTTGGTATTTGCTGGGCTTTTTGTCTTTGTTTGGTTCAGAATTTTCCTACTATACTCCCAATCCCCATAACTCGTTTCTGAAATGGGATATTTATGCCACTGTAAACTGGAAGTGTATGGGTTTGTTTTGTTTTGTTTTTTAATGTTATTTGGGTGATGGGTAAGAGACTGCCTGTCTCAGAGGAGACGCAGCACTTTCACTTTTAAACAAAATTGGAATTGTAACGACTAGAGAGACTTTTGAAGTTGGACTGAGTGCATTTTGCACCAGAGTCACCGATGAGGCAAGTCTCTGGTTGTATTCCTGAAGGGGTTTCTGCATTTGTGTTGAAGGAAGAAGGTAAGCCCTACTCTGACAGTAGGCTGAATAGAAGGAGGAGAAAGGGAGTTAAGTATGCACAACTCTTTGCTTCCTGACTCCAGGTGCAATGTGACCCACTGCCACCTTGCCTCTTTCTTGACATGATGGACTATGGAGCCGAAAATGAACTCTTCTTTAATTTGTCCCAGTCAGATAGTTTATCACAGCATTTTTTTAAAAAAAGGTAACTAACGCAAGGCTTACCAGCAGGAATGCAATGATGATTTGCCAGATACTAAGCTTTAATAAAGCATAATAAAGTGTCGGAGTTAGGGTTTCCATTGCTATGAAGAGACACCATGGCCACAGCAACTCTTATAAAAGAGAATATTTCATTGGGGATGGCTTAAGGTTTTAGAGGTTTACTCCATTTTAATATCTTTTTTTTAATTTATTTATTAATTTATTCATATTACATCTCAATTGTTAGCCCATCCCTTGTATCCTCCCTTTCTTTCCTCCCTCCCGTTTCCCCCTCTACTCCCTTCCCCTATGTCTGTGACTGAGGGGGACCTCCTCCCCCTGTATATGCTCCTAGGGTATCAAGTCTCTTCTTGGTGACTTATTATCTTTCCTCTGAGTGCCACCAGGCCTCCCCATCCAAGGGACATGGTCCGATATGGGGTACCAGAGTTTGTGTGAAAGTCAGATCCCCTTCTCCACTTAATGGTGGAGAATGTCCTGTCCATCGGCTAGACTGGGTAGGGGTTCGAAGTTTACTGCTATAATATCTTTTATTTAATCACTTTACATCCTGATCCCAGCCCCCTCTCTCCTCTCCCTCCAGTCATACCCTCATGCCCCATTCTCCCTTCTCCTCCTCCTCAGAAAAGAGGAGGCCCCCAAGGGTTACTAATCTACCCTGGCATTTTGACACAACAGGCCTAAATGTATCCTCTTTCACTGAGAGAGATCTGTACACTGTATTAGCCCATTTATTGCTTGATAAGGTGGAGTTTTGCTATTTAACTTTTGGAGTTCCTTACAGGTTTTAACACTTGCAGGTATTTTCTTCAAGAATTCCAGGTAATTGCAGCCTTGAGATACTTGTATCGTTGTATGTAGCTTCACTCTTCCCAACAGTTCAGGAAGGACTATCTTAGTTACTCTTCTCTTGCTCTGATAGACTAGCATAACCAAGACAACTTATAGAAGGAAGATGGGAGGGTTTTTAAGGGGTGGGGTGTTGTTTTGATTTTAGCATTTTCTTTCTTTCTTTCTTTCTTTCTTTCTTTTTTTTTTTTTTTTTTTTTTTTTTTTGATTCACAGCTGTAGGGAAATCAGAGTCCATCACATGGTAAGGAAGCATGCAGCAGTCAGGCATGATGACTAGACTATGCTCAGTCTACAGTTTACACCATAAGCAGGGAACAAGAAAGGAAATCTGACAGTGGCACCTAAGGTGCTGTTGTGGCTCTTCAACATTGGACGTGAACTTGGTACCACTAAATTACACAACTCTGGTTGGTTAAAATGACAATCTTTGTTAAAAAGCATTTTACCGCAATGAAGACATTGTAGAAAATAGAGTGCTTGATATAGTGTCAAGATGAATATGACCACAAAAAAAATTTTTTTAATCAATTTAAAGTATCTCAAATTACCATTTCAGGGCCACAGATAGTGCCATCTTCTACGAAGGTTTCATCTCTTTCCTCCATGTACTTATATGTTGTAGGTGTCTGCTGAGGTATCCTCCCACTTTTATACATAGCTACACATACATCATCTCGTATGTGTGCATAAACAGCAGATATATTGGCCTTCATCAGTAACTTCTTGTATGGCCATGTACAGACTAACTTCCCACACAGAACATCTCTGGAAGCATAATGGAAAACACCTCTTAGCATTTATCTAACCAAGCAGCTGATAATACAAGTTAGCAACTGAGGTTCCACATTAGCAAAATCAGCAACTGTAGTCCCGCCTTCTCAACCTTTTTTATTTCTGTCTATACAATACGAAAATAAAATTTATTCTTTTTTAACTTAGTATACATCTAAATTTAAAATAATATTGTCTCACTGGGGTGAAGAGGGTAACAGAAGGACCAGGTGTGGGGAGAGCTGGGGTGGGGGGACTGGGATTGAGAACAGAAATCGGTAAAGGGGGCATCTCTGGGACAGGGCACATTCCCAGAAGTCTATGAGGATGACCCTAGCTGAGACTCCTACCAGCAGTGGTTATGGAGCTTGAAGTGGCGACATCCTGTAGCCAGGTGGGACCACCAGTGGAGGGAGGGCACCACCAACCCACCCATAAAACCTTGGGTCTAAAATTTGTCTCAATTACAAGAAGTAGAGGGTCAAAAGATAGAGTAGATATTGAGGGAATGGCAAACCAATGAGTGGCCCAACTTAAAACCCACACCATGGGAGAGAGGCAACCCCTGACGCTATTAATGATATTCTGCTATGCTTACAGCCAGAAGGCTAACGTAAGTGTTATTTGAGAGGGGCTGGAGAGATGGCTCAGAGGTTAAGAGCACTGACTGTTCTTCCAGACGTCCTGAGTTCAATTCCAAGCAGCCACATGGTGGCTCCCAATCATCTATAATGTGATCTGATGCCCTCTTCTGGCCTGTAGATGTACATGTAGACTACTGTATACATAATAGATATTTTTTAAATGTCATTTGAGAGGCTTTATCCAGCAGCTGATGGAAACGGATGCAGAGGATATGCAAAGCTGAGGGAGGGGTTGTGGAAGAGAGGGAAGAAGGATTGAGGGAGCCAGAGGGGCCAAGGATTCCACAAGATGACCTACAGAGTAAACTAACCTGGGCCCATCGGGGCTCACAGAGACTAAGCTACCAACCAAAGAGCACACACGGGCTGGACCTAGATCCCTTACACATATGTAGCAGATATACAGCTTAGTCATCATGTGGGTCCCTTAACAATGTGAGCAGGGGCTGTCTCTGACTCTGCTTCCTGCCTTTGGATCCCTTTCTCCTAGCTGGGCTGCCTTCTCTGGCCTCAGTGGGAGAGGATGCGCTTAGTCCTGCTGCCTCTTGGGGTGCCAGGGTGGGTTGGTACCCTTGGGGGCCTCCTTTTCTTTGAGAAGGAGGAGAGGGAAGATTGTGGAAGGGGCATGAGGGTGAGACTGGAATCAAGCTGTAAAGTGATTAAATAAATAAACACAATAAAACAAAAAAATAATGTCTTACTAATTTAAATCTAGGTCAAGCCATTTTTCTCCATAAAAACGTTAGCATAACTTATGGCTCTTTTTTTTAATGAGGCAATTTAGAAGTAAAAAAAAAAATGATAATCATGACACACTTATAGCTCTTTTATGCCTTGTTCTAACTACTGAAATTTGGACAAATGACCATTGATTATCAGGTTTTTTGTAAGTAAAACAAGAGAATTTTTATTAGTTATATTCTGTGAGGTATATCACGCTTACCATAAATATATAATATTATATATGTGTCTATAATATATATATCCATCTGTAGAATTGTTTCCAGTTTTAACACTGTAGACACTGGACAGATGTCCCCATAGCATGGGACAACAACAGTTCAGTTGAAAAAATGCAACAAAGGAACTCTGGCAAAGTACCCCACTGCGGCTCACACAGAATAATACACTTTCGAATTTGAGAATCTACAGTCTAAACAAAAGAATAATTTTCAAAATACATACTGAAAGTGACAAAATTTTTCAACGCAGTTGCCGAATCGATCACCTTTGGAATTCATCTCCTCGTAGCACCAGAAGGGAGCCCCTCTCACATCTAGAGACAAAGACAGGAAGAACTAAGATGGCTTAGGAATTCAAACCACACTGCGAAACTGACAAGAGTCGGACCGGAAACTGCAATGTGACTCCTCAGCATCAATACATTGTTGGGACTGAGATACTTACAAAGAGATTTCTGGATTCTAAACCAGCCTAGTAGACTGATCAAAAAAACGGATGGAGGGATGTAAGGAAGAAAGAGTAATGGGCTTAGATGCTTCATATTTTAAAAGAGAGAGAGGCAACTGTGGTTCCCTTTATTCCCTTTGAATTGTTTTCTTTCTTAGTTCGTTATTTACTGGGAAGATGCAGTTTATCCTTTATAGTAGAGCCAAGTGCAGCCCAGGTTGAGCTTCCCTTCCGGGCTTTGTACTAGAGTCCTCATGCCCATGCCTGTACACCTGGTAAGCATAAAAGAGGTATTGAATTTTCAAAGTACAAAGGACACTACCATTCACCTACATCAACCCACACACACGTGGACAGGTCGAGGGGTTGGGAGGGGTTGAGTAGTCATGGCTAGTCTTAAAAAAAAAAAATAGCAAAAATTCAACTACCTGTGCCAGCTGCCCCCATCACTTTGACTTGAGGGTTTAAGGGTTGATTGCACTGTTCAAGTCAGTCATTTGGTATAAGAACTAAGATCTTTGCTTTCATTGCTAGTCATCGACAAGAGACCCCTCTCTTCAATTAACGCACAAGTTTTCATACGTGCAGGGACTGATCTATAGACATCACCTCCAGAGGGACATGAACTATGTATAGATACACATGGGAAATAATCTACTACTGCCACTAAGTTTTTTCTTGAAAAGAGCCTTCTCTAAAAAGAAAAAGAAAAATTAAACAAACAAACAAAAAACAGCAATGAGTTTTTGTTAAGCCTGTCCCAATTTATGGATGCTGTAAATCTAATCTAATTTAGCCCCAACCCACTAGAATCTGGACAAGAATTGAATGGTACAAAACTAAAACTAAAAGGGATGGGCAGAAATTCATGAATTTGGGTTTTTGGGTTTTTTTTTTAGAAAAACTGACAGCAATCCTCCTGCATCAGCTTCACTCAAGATAAACACAAGAGTATTTATTATGCATGACTAGCTGAGCTTTTTAGCAGGAACAGCATATTGGCGTCACAGCATTGAGAACTGCCCCGTAGAGACTCTGTGGCCAGGACACCCTACCATCCCAGCCCTGAGCCAGAATGCTTTGAACAGTCAAATGCAGAATGCTCTAAGGCAGCGGCTCTCAACCTTCCTAACTCGCAATCCTTTAATACAGATCTTCATGTTGTGGGGACCCCGGACCATGAAATTATTTTTGTTGTTATTTTTGTTGCTACTTCATAGCTATAATTTTGCTACTGTGATGTAAATACCTTTGTTTTCCAGTGGTCTTAGGTGACCCCAGTGAAAGGGTCACTCGGCCACCCTCAGAGGTGTCGTAACCCACTGGTTGAGAACCACCATTCTAAGGGGCTTCATGGATCCCTACACACACACACTTACTCAACACTTATCACCTCCGCATTTTCTTTAATACCCTTTTCCTTCCAGGTTTTTGTGGCTGAGGATAACAAACCGGATGACTTTGTTTTCTTGATTACTGAAACATCACAGCTCTGATGTACCCCACTTCCACTCCCAGTGCCCTAAAGCCAAGATTTTCTTCGCTCCTCACCCACTCAGAAGACTGACTGAGTTTTAGATATATAATTTTCCTGGTGTCCTAGGGGCAAGGAATTAGGGCTGCTGAACAATAGCTTTTGTATTTCTGCCTCGATTTTTGTATGCTTTGAACTCGGGGCTATCTAGAGCTAAAGTACAAGTCAATAAGGGAGTTGACTGACAGCTATCTCAGGAACACTTCTAGGTATATCCTGGCTCATCCCAGCTGTGCCGTAGATTATCATGGCTCTTCAGACTCCAGGATGCACAATGTTGGAGATGTAACTGTAGTCATGTGCTGTAAGAATGTTCTCGAAAGAGATCGTGAGAGTGAAGTTGGTGGGGATGACGGTTCTTGTTTGGCTCTTCCTTTTTGCTTTGCCTTGCCTCCAGCAGGTAGAAAGTGTGCCTACATAGCCAGTTCCAGCCTGCCCCAGACTATACGAGAGCCTTCCTTAAAAAGATAAACAACCAGACAACTATGGAGAATGCCCTGTCCATTGACTAGATCTGAATAGGGGTTCAATGTTCACTGCATGTATTGTCCTTGGTTGGTGCAGTAGTTTGAGCAGACCCCGTTAGCTCCAGATCTGCCCTTCATGATGTTCTTCTTGTAGGTTTCTAGGACCCTCTGGATCCTTCTATTTCCCCCATTCTCCCATACTTTCTCACCTCGAGTCCCAATAGGAAGTCCCTACATCTATTCCAATCTCCTGGTAAGTAAAGACTTTCATAGGACATCCCTTTTGGGCTAGTGCCCAATTATAAGTGAGTATATACCATGTGAGTCTTTCTGAATCTGTGTTAACTCACTCAGTATGATCACTTCTAGTTCCATCCATTTGTTCACAATTTTTGGGATTTCCTTGTTTTTAATAGCTGAGTAGTACTCCATAGTGTAAATGTACCACAGTTCTTTATCCATTCTTGGACTGTGGGACATTTAGGCTGTTTCCAGGTTCTGGCTATTATGACTAAGGCTGCAATGAACATGGCTGAGCTATGTCCTTGTTCTGTGATGGAGTATCTTCTGGGTATATTCCAAGGAGTGGAATAGCTGGGACTTGAGGTAGCCCTATTCCCAGTTTTCTGAGAAAGTGCCATATTGATTTCCAAAGTGGTTGTACAAGTTTGCACTCCCACTAACAATGAAGGACTGACTCTGACATGAACTTTGGTGCCTCGTATATGACCACTTCCCCTTGGTGGGGAGGCCTGGTAGCACTCAGAGAAAGGATGAGCAGGCTACCAAGATGAGACTTGATAGGCTGTGACCATCTGGTGGGGGAGGAGGGCCCCTTCTCTCACAGACCTAGGGGAAGGGAATAGGGTGAAAGAGGGGAGGGAGGGAGAAACAGGAGGATACAAGTGAGGGTATAACAACTGAGATGTAAACTGAATAAATTAAATTTAAAAATTTGTTGATTTCAAAAAAAAAGATAACCAAGTAGTGCTGGCACTCACCTTTATATATACATATATTATATACATATATATACATACACATATATATAGTTTGTTTATTTTTTCCAGATTTTTTACTAATTCATTTACTTTATATCTCAATAGTTATCCCATCCCTTGTATCCTACCATTCCTCCCTCCCTCTTGCTTTTCCCCTACTCCCCTCCACTATGACTGTGACTGAGGGGGGCCTCCCCCCCCGTATATGCTCATAGGGTATCAAGTCTCTTCTTGGTAGCCTGCTATCCTTCCTCTGAGTGCCACCAGGCCTCCCCATCCAGGGGATATGGTCGAATATGGGGCATCAGGGTTTGTATGAAAGTCAGTCTCCACTTTCTGCTCATCTGTGAAGAATTTCCTGACCATTGGCTAAATCTGAGTCAGGGTTCGATGTTTACTGCACGTATATTCCTTGGATGGTGTCATAGTTTGAGCAGGAGCCCTGGGCCCAGGTCCGCCTGTCATAATGTTCTTCTTGTAGTTTTCTAGGACCCTATGGATCCTTCTACTTCCCCATTCTCCCATGATTCTCTCACCTAGAGTCCCAATAAGATGTCCTCCCCTCTGTCCCACTTTCCTGATAAGTGAAGACTTTCATAGGACATATCCCTTGGGCTAGTGTCCAGATATAAGTGAGTATATACCATTTGACTCTTTCTGCTTCTGGGTTAACTCACTCATTATGATCATTTCTAGTTCAATCCAATTGTCCACAAATTTTGGAATTCCTTGTTTTTAATAGTATTCCATAGTGTAAATGTACCACAATTTCTTTATCCATTCTTCCACTGAGAGACACTTACGCTGTTTCCATGATCTGTAGGCCTCTTGTATGTTCATATGCATCTCCTTCAGATTGGGACATTTTTCCTCTACGATTTTGTTGAAGATATTTTCTGGACTATGGAGTCGGGTGTCTTCTCTTTCCTCAATGCCTATTATTCTCAAGTTTCTTCTTTTCATGGTGTCCTTGATTTCTTGGATGTTCTGTGTCAGGAACTTTTCGGATTTAGCATTTTCTTTGATGGTTGTTTTGAGTTCTACAATTGTATCTTCAAGTCCCGAAATTCCTTCCTCCATTTCCTGGATTCTGTTTGAGAAGTTGTTGATTTCTTCTTTATAGCCTTTCGGTCATGTTTTTCTTCTGTGTGTTCCTTTATCACAGATTCCATTTTTGTCTTCAGATCTTGAAGTGTTTTATTAATTTCCTTCATCTGTCTATTTGTATTTTCCTGAAATTCTTCCAGTGCCTCTCTATATGACTCTTTTATGTGCTGCACCTGCTTGGTTGCATCCTCCTGCAGTTGTTTACAAATTTCATTCATTTCTTCCATTATCATCTTCCTTACTAAGGACTTGAGGTCCTTTTCTTGTATTTTGATTGTGTTTGGGTTCTCCAGGTTGTTTTCTATGGGATAGCTGGGATCTGGAGGTGCTGAGCTGTTTTGTTTTTTGTTGTTTGCATTCTTACACTGTCTCTTAGACATTTTGCTGTTTCTATTAATGGAATGTGGCTTCTGGTTTCCTTCACTGGTTGTTGAGAGTTGATACTTGGTGACGTGCTCTTGCCTGTGGGGATCAGGGAGTTTCTCCCTGACACAGGCAGGTGACCTAGTTTCCACTCCTGGAGACTTTGCTCTATACCTTAGGCTCTGAGCTGGGTCAGCAGAAGTAGGCTTCTGACTGGTCCCTTTCACATTAGTGTTGTTATTCAGGCCAGCTGTTATGGGGTCTCAGATCGAGGCTGGCAAGCTCTGGCTGGGCAAGATGTTCCCAGTTGCCTGCACTTCCCTCAGACCTGTAGTCCAGACCTCGCCCGGCGCAGTCCTACTGAGCTATATGTGCCGTTTAAACCAGTATATAGACACCTTAGGGGTGTCCAGCCTTTCCCGAGAGGGTGGGAGATCCTGCTGGGGCTGTGTGAAGTGTCCAAGCTGGGTTCTAACTGCTTGAATCTGCAGGCTCTGTCCCCTGTGCTCTGTTCCAATGTGGGCCCGGTTTGCTCCCCACCCCACAGGCTGCGGCCTGCTCTCTCTGAGCTAGATGGACCCAAGCAGCTCTGTTCCAATGTGGGCCCGGTTTGGCCCCGCTGGCTGCACACCACTCTCTCTGAGCTAGGTGGACCCAGCCCCGTGGGAGATCCTGCTGGGGCTGTGTGAAGTGTCCAAGCTGGGTTCTAACTGCTCGGATCAGCAGGGTCTGTCCCCTGGGCTCTGCTCCAATGTGGGCCCCGCTTGGCCCCTCTGGCTGCGCTGCTCACTCTGAGCTAGGTAGACCCAAGCAGCTCAGTATCCTGACCTCTGTTGCAACGTGGGCCCGATTTGGCTCCGTGGGTTGCAAGCGCTCTCTCTGACTTTCACAGGCCAGGGGCTCCAGTACTGACCCACACACTGAATTCGGGCTTTATCTGCCAGCTGCAACCCGCAGGTGGGTTCCATATGAGCGTCCGGAGAGTGGGTTCAAGGCCTCCATGGACTGTTACTTGACCTGGGCCTAGGTCTGTGCTATGTGGGACCCCACTCACATAAAGTTCTCTGGATTTAACAGTCTGTGGCTCCATTCAAGTCCCTAGTCTCCGTGCAGTAGATCAGATACAGTGCTTGCTGGGCGCCACCATCTTGAGGATCTCCCAGCACGCGCCTTTAATCCCAGGACTTGGGACACAAATGTAAACAAATCTCTGAGTTCCAGGATAGCCAAGGCTACACAGAGAGAAGCTGTCTCAAAAACAAAAGCAACTCACCCCCCCTCACCCCCCAAAAAAATCACTAGACAAGAGACATTTACTCTGTGGGCTTTATACATAAATGTCCTTCCACCCCATTAGCCAGGCTACCATGTGAGACGATAAACAGAAGTGTGCAGCAGATGTCTGCACTTAGTGGCATGAACCCTTCCTAAATGTGGCCCTTTTAGAGGACTCAGAACTGAAATGTAGAGCAAATAAAAAATATTTTTTAATCATCAATATGAACACCCACTCTGACGTCAGGACATCAGATATCTGGTATAGAAAGCAGATAAAGATAAGCTGAGACAGTGCCAAGAAAAAAAACTGTCACTAAAATACGATATAGCGAACTGGGGACTGGCCTAAGATGGCGTCGACCAGTAGGCACCATAGCTGATCTACTCCGAGGAGACCAGGGACGTGAATGGAGCCACAGACTGCTGGATTTTGAGAACTGTAGGTGAGTGGGGCCCCAAACGCCACAGACCACCAGGGGGTCTAACCCCGGGACAAGCAACAGTCCGGAGGAGCTAAACGCACTCCCCAAACCCTGAAACGGAATCCACAACTAAGCTACAGCGGACACATAAAACCCAAACTCGCCATTTGGGGAGGGGATTCTCCGGAGCCCCCAGCCTGAGGAGTCTCAGCAAATAGGGTGAAACCACCATTGAACCTCTCCATCCACACCACGCCAAACTGCGGAGGTCACTTGCCTAGCCCGGGAGCATTCGGGCTAGAAGATACAGGGGACTCCCGCCAGCGGCCTGAATCGCCATTGTTGCCAGCTGCCCGCCCGGGCTGCCGGCACTAACCCGGCACTCCCTAAACAACAGAACATAGCTGGGTCCATTCTTGCGGGCCCGCGACAGGACCTCCTATAATATAGAGAGCCTGGGGTCGACTTGCAGGGTCTATCTGCTGACCTAAAGTGACTTGGGAGCATTCAGGCTTTCACTGGCGGAAAGAGAAGATACAGGGGACTCCAGCCAGCAGCCTGAATCGCCATTGTCGCCAGCTGCCCACTAGGGCTGCCGGCACTGACCCGGCACTCCCTAAACAACAGAACCTAGCTGGGTCCATTCTTGCGGGCCCGCGACAGGACCTCCCATAATATAGGGAGCCTGGGGTCGACTTGCAGGGTCTATCTGCTGACCTAAAGTGACTTGGGAGCATTCAGGCTTTCATTGGCGGAAAGAGAAGATACAGGGACTCCCGCCAGCAGCCTGAATCGCCATTGTTGCCAGCTGCCCGCCCGGGCTGCCGGCACTGACCTGGCACTCCCTAAACAACAGAACTTAGCTGGGTCCATTCTTGCGGGCCCGCGACAGGACCTCCCATAATATAGGGAGCCGTGGGTCAACTTGCAGGGTGTATCTGCTGACCTAAAGTGACCTGGGAGTGTCCTGGCATATAGGGGCGTGGAAACTGCTGCCTCCTTGGATATTGCCAGTGGCCTGAAACCATACTGTCTCAGGCCCACCAGGCACTGATCCTATAATTTCCAACAGGCAGATCCTAGCTGGGTCAGCTCCTCCAGACCCAGCAAGAACTCCCAAATTCATGGGAGAGGCTGGACGCTCCTAAAGAGTATAGAGGCAGAGCTAAAAGACAGCTACAACTCAGAAGATCTGATACACCTGTGGTCTTGGCTACAAAGTAACAGGAAAGACAGGCAGCTGGGATCAACCTACATAACCAGAGAGCTTGTGTGCTGACCTTACTCTAGATCCCAAAACTGCTGATCTGAATTACAGCAATAAGGTGAAAAGGCCCAAACAGAAACCTACTTTGCATGACTCAGCCTGGTGCCTAAGGTGTTGAGAAAAATCTCCAGGAGTAGAACCTGAATCACCTGCCTGGTCCCGGGAAATATTCCCTGATCCCCACAGGTAAGGGCACCCTACCTATAATCAGGCACCAACTATCCACTCCCAAACAGGGAAGGTCACTACAAACTACCTCCCAACATCAGAGTCACCAAAATGACAAGGGGACAACGAAAGAACGCTAACAAAAACCAAAACAGGATGGCATCACCAGATCCCAGCAATACCAATGAAAACAACATGGAGAACCCAACAACAATTGATATACAAGAAAACTACCTCAAGTCCTTAGTAAGTAAGATGATAATGGAAGAAACAAATAAAATCTGTAAACAAATGCAGGAGGAGGCAAACAAGAGGGCTGAAGACTTAAAAGAGTCATATAAAGAGGCATTTGAAGAATATCAGAAAAATACAAATATCCAGATGAAGGAAATCATTAAAACAGTTCAAGACCTGAAGATAAAAATGGAAGCTATCATAAAAGAACACACGGAAGAAAAACGTGATCGAGAAGCTTCAGAAAAGAAAGCAAGCATCTCAGAGGTGGCCTTATCTAACAGATTGCAAGAAATGGAAGAACGGATATCGGGACTTGAAGATACAATCGCAGAACTGGAAACATCCGTCCAGGACAATGCTAAATCTGAAAATTTCCTGACACAGAGCATCTGTGAAATAAAAGACAACATGAAAAGACGAAACTTGAGAATAATAGGGATAGAGGAAAGAGAAGGCAACCGACTCCACACCCCAGAGAATATCTTTAATCGAATAATAGAAGAAAATTTCCCCAATTTGAAGAAGGAGATGCATACGAGCATACAAGAGGCCTACAGAACACCAAATAGAATAGACCTGAAAAGAAAATCTTCCCGCCACATAATAATAACAACACAAAATATACAGAATAAAGAAAAAATATTAAAAGCGGCAAGAGAAAAAGGCCGAGTAACATATGAAGGCAAACCTATCAGAATTACTCCTGACTTCTCAGAAGAGACCATGAAAGCCAGAAGGGCCTGGACAGAGGTTCTGCAAACCCTAAGAGAACACAGATACCAGGCAAGAATACTTTACCCAGCGAAATTATCAATAACCATTGACGGAGAAAACAAGATATTCCATGACAAAAACAAATTCAAACAGTACCTAGCCACAAATCCAGCTTTACAGAAGTTACTACAAGGAAAACTCCACCCCAAAGAATCAAACTACAACCAAAACTACATAGGAAATAGGTAACTATACCATCGCAAAATCACAACCTCACAAAATCTCGACTGTTACAAATACCAAAAATGAAGGGACTTAGCAATCACTGGACATTAATATCTCTCAACTTCAATGGTCTCAATTCTCCAATAAAAAGACACAGACTAACTGACTGGATACATAAACATAACCCAACATTCTTCTGCATTCAAGAAACACATCTCAACCACAAGGACAGACATTGTCTCAGAGTGAAAGGTTGGGGGAAAATATACCAAGCAAATGGTCACAAGAAACAAGCTGGGGTAGCCATTCTAATATCTAATAAAATAGACTTTCAACCAAAATTGATCAAAAGGGATGAGGACAGACACTTCGTTCTCATCAAAGGTAAAGTCAATCAAGAAAACATCACGATTTTGAACATCTATGCTCCTAATACAAGGGCTCCCACATTTGTAAAAGAGTTATTAACAAAGCTTGAACCACTCATTGATACCCACACATTAATAGTGGGAGACTTCAACACCCCACTTTCACTCAAGGATAGGTCCTTGAATCAAAAACTAAGCTGGGAAATAACTTCATTAACCAGTGCCATGAATCATATGGATCTAACAGATATCTACAGAACTTTCCACCCAAATACAAAGGAGTATACCTTTTTCTCAGCACCCCATGGAACGTTCTCCAAAATTGATCATATAGTGGGTCACGAAGCAAACCTCAACAGATACAAGAGGATTGAAATAATACCTTGTATCTTATCAGATCACCATGGTCTAAGGCTGGGCTTCAACAACAACAACAGAAATAACAAAAGGTGTACTAACACATGGAAACTAAACAACTTTCTCCTTAATGACACATGGGTCATGGAAGAAATAAGGGGAGAAATAAAAGACTTCCTGAAATTCAATGAAAATGATGGAACAACATATCCAAATTTGTGGGACACATTGAAAGCAGTGCTAAGAGGAAAATTCATAGCACTAAGCGCCTTTAAAAAGAAAATGGAAACATCCCACATAAACAACTTAACAACACATCTGGAAGCTTTAGAAAAAAAAGAAGCAGAAACACCCAAGAGGAGTAGACGCCTAGAAATAATCAAACTCAGGGCTGAAATCAATAAATTAGAAACAAAGAGAACAATCCAAAGAATCAACAAAACCAAGAGCTGGTTCTTTGAGAAAATTAACAAGATAGACAAACCGTTAGCCAATCTAACTAAAAGACAGAGAAACACTATCCAAATTAACAAAATCAGAAATGAAAAGGGAGACATAACAACAGACACCGAAGAAATACAAAGAATCATAAGAACCTACTTTAAAGGCATTTATGCCACAAAATTTGAAAATCTAAGGGAAATGGACAATTTTCTCGACCGATTCCATTTGCCAAAATTGAATCAAGACCAGATAAACAAATTAAATAGCCCTATTTCTCCTATAGAAATAGAAGCAATCATTGATAGTCTCCCAACCAAAAAAAGCCCAGGGCCAGATGGTTTCAGCGCAGAATTCTACCAGTCCTTCAAAGAGGAGCTAATACCAATACTATTCAAGCTATTCTGAAAGATAGAAATGGATGGAATATTACCAAATTCATTCTATGAGGCCACAGTCACATTGATACCCAAACCCCACAAAGACGCAACAAAAAAAGAGAATTTCAGACCAATTTCTCTTATGAACATTGATGCAAAAATACTTAACAAAATACTCGCAAAGCGAATACAACAGCTTATCAAAGACATCATTCACCATGACCATGTAGGATTCATTCCAGGCATGCAGGGATGGTTTAACATACGAAAATCCATCAATGTAATCCACCATATAAACAAACTGAAAGAGAAAAACCACATGATCATCTCTTTAGATACAGAAAAAGCATTTGACAAAATCCAACACCCATTTATGTTTAAAGTTCTGGAAAGATCAGGAATACAAGGCACTTTTCTAAACATCATAAAGGCTATATACAGCAAACCAATAGCCAACATTAAATTAAATGGAGAGATACTCAAGGAAATCCCTCTAAAATCGGGGACCAGACAAGGCTGCCCACTTTCCCCATACCTCTTCAATATAGTTCTTGAAGTTCGAGCCAGAGCAATAAGACATCAAAAGGAGATCAAGGGGATCCAAATGGGAAAGGAAGAAGTCAAATTATCCCTATTTGCAGATGATATGATAGTGTATATAAGTGACCCCCAAAATTCCACCAGAGAACTCCTACAGCTGATAAACACTTTCAGCAAATTGGCAGGATACAAAATAAACTCAAAAAAGTCAGTAGCTTTCCTATATACAAATGACAAACAGGCAGAGGAAGAAATTAGGAAAACTACTCCCTTCACGATAGCCAAAAGCAATATAAAATACCTAGGAATAACCCTAACCAAGCAAGTGAAGGACTTATTTGAAAAAAACTTTAAATCTCTGAAGAAAGAGATTGAAAATGACATCAGAAGATGGTGGGATCTACCTTGTTAGTGGATCGGGAGAATTAACATAGTAAAACTGGCCATTTTACCAAAAGCAATTTACAGATTCAATGCAATCCCTATCAGAATACCTACAAAATATTTTGAAGATATTGAAAGAACAATTCTCAACTTCATATGGAGAAACAAAAAGCCCAGAATAGCAAAAACAATCCTATACAATAAAAAATCCTCTGGAGGAATCTCCATACCTGATCTCAAGCTGTACTATAGAGCAACAGTAATTAAAACAGCATGGTACTGGCACAGCAATAGGCTAGTGGATCAATGGAATCGAACTGAAGACCCAGAGATGAATCCGCACACATTTGGTCACTTGATTTTTGACAAAGAAGCCAAATCCATTCAATGGAAAAACGACAGCATCTTCAACAAATGGTGCTGGTCTAACTGGATGTCTACATGTAGAAAAATGCAATTAGACCCCTATTTGTCACCATGCACAAAAATCAAGTCCAAGTGGATTAAAGACCTCAACCTAAAACCAGAGACATTAACCCAATTAGAGGAAAAAGTGGGGAAGAGTCTGGAACACATAGGTACAGGAGACAACTTCCTGAATAGAACACCAACAGCCCAGGCCTTAGCATCAACAATTAATAAATGGGACCTCATGAGGCTGAGAAGCTTCTGTAAGGCAGGTGACACTGTCAAGAGAACAAAGCGACAGCCTACAGAATGGGAAAAGATCTTCACCAACCCTTCATCTGACAAAGGTCTAATATCCAAAATATATAAAGAACTCAAGAAATTAAACACTACCAAACCAAATAACCCAATAGAGAAATGGGGCTCAGAACTAAACAGAGAATTCTCAATAGAGGAATATCAAATGGTGGAGAAACACTTAAAGAAATTCTCGACCTCCTTAGTCATCAGAGAAATGCAAATCAAAACGACACTGAGATTCCATCTTACACCCATCAGAATGGCTAAGATCAATAATTCAACTGACACCACATGCTGGCGAGGATGTGGAGAGAGAGGAACACTCCTTCATTGCTGGTGGGAATGCAAACTAGTACAACCACTTTGGAAATCTATCTGGCGCTTTCTCAGAAAAATGGGAATAGGGCTTCCTCAAGACCCAGCTATTCCACTCCTTGGAATATACCCAGAAGATGCACTACCACACAACAGGGACATATGCTCAACCATGTTCATAGCTGCCTTATTCATAATAGCCAGAACATGGAAACAACCTACGTGTCCATCAGTAGAAGAATGGATAAAGAAACTGTGGTATATTTACACTATGGAATACTACTCAGCTATTAAAAACAAGGAATTTCCGAAATTTGTGGACAAATGGATTGAACTAGAAATTATCATAATGAGTGAGTTCACCCAGAAGCAAAAAGAGTCAAATGGTATATACTCACTTATATCGAGACACTAGGCCAACGGGTACGCCCCCATGATAAACTTTACCTACCAAGAAAGTGGGTCAGAGGGGAGAA
>OU015752.1:40773158-40811975 GCA_907169655.1 Acomys percivali | reverse complement strand
GTGTGTGTGTGTGTGTGTGTGTGTGTGTGTGTGTGTGTGTGTGTGTGTGTATTTAAATCATGTTCTCACTAGGGGTTATATTTATTCTAATGATTTCACTCTTAATAGGCTACAGATGTTTCCTGGTCTGTATTACACTTGGCCACCTAATGGCTCTATGGCACCCCAGGTCTACACAGCTGAGTTCGAAAACAGCCCTTCCTCTCAACTGACCTGAGAGACCTGCCCTTGAGGGTTCACCTGTCTCTTTCTGGTTGACACCTAAAATACCCCTTTTCCACAAAAAGTAGCCAGATCAGTCATCCCCAGCACCCCTACGGCAGCCAGCATTGCAGAGAGATGTGAATAAAGGAGGGTGAGGATGACTTTGGCCAATGTAGAAAACAGGGATTGGGCCTTTTAAGAAAAGCTGGACTCCAGGCGAGAGTGGTATGGAAGAATGGGGAGACAGAAGGACCCAGAAGGTCCAGGAACCCCACAAATAGACCACCAAGGCTAGTGGCTCTGGACCCAAGAGTCCTGCACAAACTGCTATACCAACCAAGGACAGTGCATGTAGTGAACCTAGACTCCCCTGTTCAGATCTAGTCAATGGACAGCTCATTCTCCATGGTTGTGGGGAGAGTGGGGGACAGCCTCTGACATGAGCTCTGGTGCCCCCTATTTGACCACTTCCCCTTAGTCGGGGGAGGCCGGTGGACTCCCAGAGGAAGGGGAAGCAGGCTATCTAGATGAGATCTGATAGGCTGTGGTCATATGTTGGGAAGGAGGTCCCCTTCAGTCACAGGCCTAGGGGAGGGGAATAGGGCGAAGGAGGGAGAGAGGGGGAAGTGGGAAGATACAAGGGAGGGGATAGCAATCAGGGTGTAATCTGAATAAATTATTTTTTAAAATTAAATTGAATTTAAAAAAAAAAGAAAGAAAAGCTCCTCCTTGCTCCTGTACCAACCCTCAGTGCAACTGTTAGAAAATAGCCAGCAGGGGAAAGGAATCTATCCAGGGCTAGGAAGGACATTGCAGGAGGAAGGCAAGTCCCTGAGGGTGGAGGGTTCCCAGGAGTCTAAAATATTGGATACAGATGAAACTGTAGAATGACAGAAGCTTAATCGCATGAGAACCCGAGCAGTGATGTGACAAGAACTGATCTTTTTGGAAACTTCATTAAAAAATGGTTCTATAAACAAAACACCACTCTTTGCCACTGGAATTATCCGTCTTCTTGCCACTTGTCAAGAACCCATTTAAATGGCTCTTTAACCCCCTACACCTTAAGTAGTGTGAATCAACTGGAGTTGCCTTTTAGTCTTCCCTTTGCAAATTTGCTCTACACACTACCCCATTCCCAACCACACTGTAGAGTGACATTCCAATGGGTAAATGAAGGAATCGTGAGACTAGAGGCTAAGACTCTATACCACCTGGACGGCAGCCCACGGAGTGATGCTATGCGCATGCGCGGTAGATCCCTGCCTCAATGACCATGATGTAGCTAATCTGTCACGGATGCCGGCCAGAAACTCATCTCCTTGAGAGATGTTAGCTCTTTTCCAGTATGCAACACAGGGCAGTCTGCAGCTTTAGCTATTTATGGGAGGAGGTGCTCGAGACCAGCTCCCGTTACAAAGTCGGGGAAGGGACATAAAGGTTAAGGAACCACCTCTTGTCCTTCAAGCAAGTGGCCCCAAATAGCTTGGGCTCTCTTTATTTATGCAATCACAAGCCTGCTTGTCCTTGTAGTGGCATCATTGGTTGTTTAAAGAAATCATAGCCTCTGGATCGGGAGAATTAACATAGTAAAAATGGCCATCCTACCAAAAGCAATCTACAGATTCAATGTAATCCCTATCAAAATACCCACACAATTCTTTAAAGACATTGAAAGTTCAATTCTGAACTTCATATGGAAAAACAAAAAACCCAGAATAGCTAAAACAATCTTGTACAATAAAAGGTGCTCCGGAGGAATCTCCATACCTGATCTCAAACTGTACTATAAAGCAATAGTAATTAAAACAGCATGGTACTGGCACAGCAACAGGCTGGTTGATCAGTGGAATCAAATCGAAAACACAGCTATGAATCCACACACATATGGTCACTTGATTTTTGACAAGCCAAATCCATTCAATGGAAAAAGGATAGCATCTTCAACAAATGGTGCTGGTCTAACTGGATGTCTATGTGTAAAAAAATGCAACTGGACCCATATTTGTCACCTTGCACAAAACTCAAATCCAAGTGGATTAAAGACCTCAACATAAAACCAGAGACATTAAGTCACTTAGAAGAAAAAGTGGGGAAGAGCCTGGAACATATTGGCACAGGAGACAACTTCCTGAACAGAACACCAACAGCCCAGGCCTTAATGTCAACAATTAATAAATGGGACCTCATGAGGCTGAGAAGCTTCTGTAAGGCAGGTGACACTGTCAAGAGAACAAAGCGACAGCCTACAGACTGGGAAAAGATCTTCACCAACCCTACATCTGACAAAGGTCTAATATCCAAAATATATAAAGAACTCAAGAAATTAAACACCACCAAACCAAATAACCCAATTGAGAAATGGGGCTTGGAACTAAACAGAGAATTCTCAACAGAAGAATATCAAATGGCTGAGAAACACTTAAAGAAATGCTCAACCTCCTTAGTCATCAGGGAAATGCAAATCAAAACAACTCTGAAATTCCATCTTACACCCTTCAGAATGGCAAAGATCAACAACTCAACTGACACTACATGTTGGTGAGGATGTGGGGAGAGAGGAACACTCCTTCATTGCTGGTGGGAATGCAAACTAGTACAACCTCTTTGGAAATCTATCTGGTGCTATCTCAGAAAACTAGGAATAGGGCTTTCTCAAGACCCAGCTATTCCACTCCTTGGAATATACCCAGAAGATGCACCAGCACACAGCAAGAAAATTTGCTCAACCATGTTCATAGCAGCCTTATTCATAATAGCCAGATCATGGAAACAGCCTAAATGTCCCTCAGTAGAAGAATGGATAAAGAAACTGTGGTACATATACACTATGGAATACTACTCAGCTATTAAAAACAAGGAATTCCCAAAATTTGTGGACAAATGGATTGAGCTAGAGATGATCATAATGAGTGAGTTAACCCAGAAGCAGAAAGACTCAAATGGTATATACTCACTTATATCTGCATCCTAGCCCAAGAGGCATGTCCCACGAAAGCCTTCACTTACCAGGAAACTGGAACAGAAGGGAGGACATCCTATTGAAACTCTAGATGAGAGAAGCATGGGAGAATAGCAAAGTAGAAGGATCCAGTGGGTCCTAGAAACCTACAAATAGAACATTATGATAGGCAGATTTGGGCCCCGGGGTCCTGCTCAAACTAAGGCACCAGCCAAGGACCGTACAGGCAGTAAACTTTAAACCCCTACCTAGATCTAGCCAATGGGCAGAACATTCTCCACAGTTGAGTGGAGAGTGGGGTCTGACTTTCACACGTACTCTGGTGCCTCATATTTGTCCATGTCCCCTGGAGGGGGAGACCTGGGGGCACTTAGAGGAAGGATAGCAGGTTACCAAGAAGAGACTTGATACCCTATGAGCATATACAGGGGGAGGAAATCCCCCCCCAGGAACGGTCATAGGGGAGGGGAATAAGGGGAAAATGGGAGGGAGGGAAGAATGGGAGGATACAAGGGATGGGATAACCATTGAGATGTAACAAGAATAAATTAATAAAAAAAAAAAAAAAGAAATCATAGCATCAGCACTAGATAAGCAGCCCCCTCATTACAAAAGGCCCCCAATAGTTTCCCTTCCTCCTTCCCACCTCCCCGCTGGGTCAATCACGGCTCAAGTGTGTTTTGCACTACAAAGCACAATTTCAGCAAGCCAAAAATAAATTACTAGCCAGGCGTGTCCTGTGGACATGAGCACATGCCCAGCTGGTAGCAAATGCAGTTACATAGTTGTGCAAAGTGAAAGACGGAGTAACCATTTGTGATTTAAAACCCATTTGTCAAATAGCATCCCTTTGTCACAAAACTTTTTCCTTTGAGGCAGGGTTTCTTTGTGTAGCCTTGGCTGTCCTGGAATAGCTTTATAGACCAAGCTGGCCTCAAACTTGCAATGATCCGCCTGCTTCTGCCTCCCAAGTGCTGGGATTAAAGGTGTGCCACCACCGGCCGGCCACAATACTTTTTAAATTGCAGACAGAGACCTGTTTTGTACCAAGCAACCTTTGCTGATATGCACCCATCAATTTCTGATACCATTTTTCAAAGAACCTTTTTTCAAGTTTCTCTCAGAAAGAGCTCCTCAGAACAGTTATCCAAGTAGGACCCACTGCTCTCCACAAACGCCACAGGCTTACTTGGTGTGACTGCAGCTGTTTCTCTAGGGGCTTGATTACGTGTCACAAAATTCCCAGGATTAATGGTCATTTCTGGAGGATCAAAAGAGGCAGAGAGACAGAGGAGGCTTTATGCCTCATAAGGGTGTTGAGAAGAACACAGAATCATCCCCAGGGCTTTGAGCCTGTATGATCCAGCCTCACCCATGACAAAGTGAAATTAAGTATTGCTACACGAACGGACAGCATAGCAAAAGCAAGAAGAGCTCATAGTGCATCCAACCTATGTAATAAGCACAGAGGCCACCAAAATTCACTACAGGTCCTTGCCAAGTGGGAAAGGGGTCTCCAAGGGCCTTACCACAGTAGAGTCCCATCAGTGAAGCACTCGTATGCTGTTCCACGCACATGCTGCACGGCCACCAGCAAGGAGGCTTCTGGGAACCCACCATCCTTGTCATTGTCTCTAGGTTCCTGGCGACTAGATGGTCTGGCAAGATAATTTCTGAAGCTTACCTCCCTGTGTGGATGCCTGAAGCTATGAGTTTGGGCACTGACAAGGATTGGGATGCCAGAGTTTTTCTCAGCTACTCAGCTATCCAAAACAAGGAAATCTTGACATTTGCAGGCAAATAGATGGAACTAGAAATGATCATCCTGAGTGAGGTAACCCAGACCCAGAAAGACACACATGGTATATACTCACTTACAAGTGGATATTAGCTCAACATAGATGTCCTCTGGGAGATTCCAACCAGTGAGGGATCGGGACAGATACTGGGACATGCAGCTGGACTCTGGGTGAAGAGCTGCAGATGCTACGGAAGAGTAGGGGGATGGAAAGATGGGGGTTGCGGGGAGAGTTGTCAGGAGCTCCCCAATGAGACTATCAAGGCTGGTAGATCTGGACCCAAGGAGGCCTTCACCAACCAAGGGCATTGCAAGCAGAGGACCTAGACCCCCTGATCAGATGTAGCCAATGGACAGCTCATTCTCCACACTGGGCATGAGGAGCAGGGGTACTGCCTCTGACAAGAACTCTGGCGCCCTCAGTTTGAACACTGCCCCTTAGAGGAGAGGCCCTATGGGAACACAGAAGAAGGGGATGCAGGCTATCCAGATGAGACCTGATAGGCTGTGGTCAGACGGTGGGAGAGGAGAACCCCACCTGTCAGAGGTGAAGGGAGGGAATAGATCAGAAAAGGGAGGGAATAGATCAGAAAAGGGAGGGAGGGTGGGAACAGGAAGATAAGAGGCGATTACAGTCAGGATGTAATGTGAATAAATTATAATAAGGAAGAAGGAAGAAAAAACTGGAGTGCCTGTGTTAGTTACTTTTCTTGTGACAAAATATCTGACAAAAGTGATTTAATAAAGGGGGTATTTGATTTGGCTTACAGTTTTAAGAGTCACAGTCCATCACTGTAGAGAAGGTATGGCATTGTGCCTATAGGCAGGAAGGAGAGAAGTGATCCTAGCATTCACCTTGCTTCTTTCTGTCTATCTACCCAGGGGTACAGGGTACCCACATCTAGGATGGTTCTGATTCAGGCAGTGTACCTGGAAGGCCAGGTTGCAAAGCTGTGGGTGCTGAGAGTAACAGGAAGATCTCAGGGTATCAGTGAAGATGACCCACAGTTGTTGTAGTTAATTTTGAAGTAGGACCTAATGTTTGTTATCAGCCCTATAATTATTATTACAGTGGTATTTTCTAACCCACTAGCAATCGATGAAAAATGCAAACACCTGTTATATTTTAAAATACCCTTGGTTAACCTGGGGCAGGGAGGATATCAATCCCCTAAGCTACCTTCTATACCTCCCTGCCCCAATCCATGCCATTAACTTCTAATAATTTCTTACAAGATGCCTCCCCTCCATAATCTGAAATACTTGCTAAAGCCCTTCATCTGGGCCAAATCATCCATCCATGCTAGCCATGCGCTTCGCCTCCACCTAACCAATGGCATGGCCTTCCTTCTCCTCTTCCTGTCTCATCTCTTCTCTCTCCTTTTCCGGTCTCTCTCCCAAAAGCCTGGGAGCCACACCTATCGCATTTGACCAGCCAGAGCCTGTTGTCCTTTTATTGGTCAAAGAGGAATAAAAGTGCTTAGGCAAGGTTACAAACATTTTGGGGTACATGAGTCTGCTCATTTGGGAAGCAACCAGATCAACCCCCAACACACAGTTGACACCACTGACTGCCCCCTCCCCAGGGCACTTGCATGGCCCAACTACAGTGGCCCATGGGCTCAACAGCAAAGGCAGAGGAAAGGCACAGAAAAACAGACAAGCAAGCCTGCAAATTGGTCCACATTCGGTTTATTAGCTCCTTTAGCTGTAACCAAGGGAAGAACATGGACTCTTTATTTCTCAGCGAGACCCTGGGTGCGATCGTCCTCTTCCTTCTCCTGAAGGGATAGCTAATAACTGCAGAAGAAAACAAAGCACAGGTCAGAGCAGTACCTCCAAGCACAGTCCCATTCAAAGTACAAAAGGTGCTGCTAAGAGGCTTGTGCGCCAACAGGAGCCTTCTGGAACAATGATTTGAATTTTGTCTGTCATGTTGTTTTGCCTACAAGTAACTGCCTTTGATTATTTTTCTGTTTCTATTTTAATTTTGAACCAGAAATCACTTATAATGGAAAAGCATTTAGAAATTTCACATTTTCCACATACAGTGAAATACTTACAGTATGCTAATATATCTACATTTTAACTTTAAGTATTTTTATCTTTCCATATCTTTTTTTTTTTTGCTTTTTGTGCTCTAAACCATGTTTTAAAACTGTATTTGTTTACTCTGTTAAGTTGGTTCTCCCGTAGTCCGGGATGACCTTGAGCTCATTAAGTAGCTGAGGGTGACTCCGAGCCTCTGAGCCCCTCTGCTTCTACCTCCCAAGTGTTGAGATTACAGACCTTGTGGCACCATGAAAAGCTATCTCATTCTTTTTTTATTATTAAAATATAATTATACAATTTCCCTCCATTCTCTTTTCTTTCTCCAACTCCTCCCATGCCAAGATCCCTTGCTCCCTCTCAAATCTCTAGCCACCTCTTCTTAAATTCTTATTGTTACATATATGTACATTATGTACATAATAAATACAACCCACTAAGATGATTCAGTGTTGTAGCACGCACATGATTTAAGGGCTGACCACTTGATATTGGGTAACCTTATGCTTAAGGTTAGGACTATGTAGATAACTTTTGGCAGTGGGGGAGAGAGGGAAAGGGTGAGAGAGAGAGAGAGAGAGAGAGAGAGAGAGAGAGAGAGAGACAGAGACAGAGACAGACAGAGACAGAGAGACAGACAGAGACAGAGACAGAGACAGAGAGAGACAGAGAGAGACAGAGAGAGAGAATGTGTTGTAGAAGAACGTTAAGAACATGGCTGTTCTGACACAAGATCACATCCAAAGATCTTCTAGGCCTGTGTGATGCAGCTGGAATACAAACACACCTTTAATCCAGGAGACAGAGGCAAACAGCTCTGAGTTCAAGTCCAGTCTGGTATAAAGAAAATATCAGATAAAGAAAAGCTTAGACCCAGGCATGGTGATACATTTCTTTAATCCCAAACAAAGGCAAAGTTAGTTTGTAGAAGGAAGGACCCATGTTTGAAAGTGATGTCTAATTGAGTGGGAGAAAAGGTGATGAATCAGAGAAGATTTGACAGAATAGGATATGCCCAACTCTCATGAGAAGAAAGAGGAAAGGGAAGCTACTTAAGAGGCAGTTTTACAGAGAGAGGGGGGTGTTTTACCAGGACAGTAATAGGAAGATGGGTTGCAGAGAGAAAACTCAGGTGAAGATGTAACGAGCCAGAAAATGAGAAGAAACCAGAAGATTAGAGCAGATTGCTGAGTTAGTTTGAGGCCAAGAAGAGCAATTCTGGGCCAAGAGAGAAGCCAGATTAAATAAGTCAGCTGGGAAAGGAGATTGAGCCAGAACAGCTGAGTTGAACCAGCCAGCCCAGAGCTCAGAAAGAACAAGTAAAGGTGAGCTCATTAAGCAGTAAGTCTCAGAGGCTGAAACATTCTAGGCCTAGGTTAGATTGTACAGAGGCTAGCCTCTCAGACAATAATAGAGCCAGGATAATAAAAGTTACTTTTACAATGTGTGACATTTAGGCTAAACTAAACTCTAACTCCAAATCTTCCCACATGCAGAGATTAGCAGTGGTTCTCAACCTGTGAGCCAAATGACTTTTTTACAGGGGCCAAATATCAGATATCCTGCATTTCAGTTGTTTGCATTATGATTCATAACAGTAGCAAAATTAAGCTTTGAAGTAGCAACAAAAATAATTGTATGCTTGAGGGATCACCACGATATGAGGAACTGTATTAAAGGATTGCAGCATTAGGAAGGTTGATAACCCCTGGGTAACAGGCAAATATAATCACACCTATATCCTAAATCAATATTTTGACCACTAAAAACTCATGAATCATAAATACTGCTGCCTCCTGTACCTTACAGATAAAATGGTCCATCATAGTTTTTGTTTTATAAAGCAGTTTATGTATCCTTAGAGCTTATTAGGCCCAATTCCTCAACTCCACTCTAATGATAAGAGCAAGTTCCAGAACATTTAGAGTATTTCTAACATGGATAAGACATATTAAATTATTAACATATTCATTAGCAACAGCAACTTTAGATTTACATATTTATTAGCAATAGACCATTAGTAAATATAAGTAGTTCATTTATTGGTCCAGTATTTTAGCCATTTATTTGATTAAATTGAGTCTTAGGAATTAACCAGCCATGGATTACTAATGTCACTTTAAGTGTGCTCATCTTAATAAGCTTTTCCTAAACACATTTACCTGCTGGCGGGTGTTGCACTGCTTGCCTGGGATTTTGATCTAAATAAATAAGAAATCATTCTTTTAGGTTCACAAGACACAATCCGTGTAAACTAATTGGTTCTTCCTGCAATCTCTTCCTTTTCCCCTTCAGAATGGTACGTAAAAAAAGAGAAAACTGTATGGCAAATTTCTATTTTTTTATCATCATACCAAAATACCAAAATTCAGAATCTTGAGTGTCTTATCCATTCCATAACCACCAGACTCCATATCACTAAGCCACCGAATGAAATAGTGAGAAGGAGAAAGGAATGGACGCGGCCTGAGAATCTCAGAGAACACAATGCAGTAACACAGTGGTGTAATCTCACCGTTCCTGTCCCACCTTCTGCTTCCAAGAAATATTTTTACCATTCTGACCAAGAAAAATATTCCATTTCCCAAAACTCTGCCTGCATTCCCAGAGGCCTGGCAGCACCAATCCAAACAATATCTATCCACAAATCCATCCCTATAGAAGATCCTAGAAGGAAAACTCCAGCCCAAGGAGGTGAACTACACCCAAGAAAACACATGAAATAATTCCACACCAGTAAAACTAAAAGAAGGGAAGTATGCACACACACACACACACACACACACACACACACACACACACACACACCACCACCACCACCACCACCACCATCAAAATAACAGCAATTAATAATCATTGGTCTTTATTATCTCTTAACATCAGTGGACTCAATTCCTTAATAAAAAGACAGATTTTCAGAACGGATACAAAAACAGGATCCATCATTCCACTGTATACAAGAAGAACACCTCAACATCAAAGATAGACATTACTGCAGAGTAAAGGACTGGAAATAGATTTTTCCAAGCAAATGGACCTAAGAAGCAAGCTGGAGTAGCCATTCTAATATCTAATAAAATTAACTTCCAGCTAAAATTAGCCAACAGAAATGGAGGACAGTTCATACTAATCAAAGGAAAAATCCACCAAAATGACATCTCAATTCCAAAAATGCTCCAAACATAAGGGGACCCACTTTCGCAAAAAAAAAAAAAAAAAAAAACTTTACTAAAGCTTAAATCACACATCGAACCCCACACATTAATAGTGAAAGACTTCCTAACAGTGGAGAGGTTATCCAGACAGAAGCTAAAAAGAGAAATAATGGAACTAGCAGACGTTATGACTCAAATAGAACTAACAGATATCTGCAGAACATTTTATCCAAACCCAACTGTACCGCTCCCAGGCATATGACACCAGAACTACATCCTACACCTTGCTCGTCCATGTTCATTGCTGCTCTATTCACAATAACCAGAAAATGAAATCATCCTAAGTGCCCATCAACAGATGAGTGGATATGGAAAATGTGGCACATACACAAAATGGATTTATTCATCTGTGCCTTAATCATTGTTTTATTGCTGTGGAGACACAGCATTACATCATGACCAAGGCAACTCTTATAAAGGGAAATATTTAATTTGGGACCTGCTTATAATTTCAGGGATGTAGTCCATTATCATCATGGTAGGGATCATGGAACAGGCATGTGTAGCTGAGAGCTACATTCTGATCCATAGGCGGGGGTTGGTGGGTATGGCATGAGCTTTTGAAATCTCAAATCCCACCCCCAGTGACACAGTTTCTCCAAAAACGCCACAGCTACTTCAATAAGGCCACACTTCCTAATCCTTCTCAAATAGTTCCATTCTCTGGTGACCAAGCATTCAAATATATGAGTCTATGGGTTATTCTTATTCAAACTACCACGTTCTATAAGAAAGTAAAATTGTAAATTTTTCCAGGCAAATAGATGAAACAGAGATGGGGAAAAGGCATACTGAGTGAAGTAACCCAGACCCTAAAAGATAAATGCTGTATGCTTTCTCTGTCATCTGTGAATTCTACCTTCAAATTCCTATTATTTAAGTTTAACTTATATAACCAGTAAAAATAGGAAGCTAGAAAAAACATGCTCTGATGGGAGATTTCTTAAGGAAGGGGGATTAGCATAACGTCGGTGATTATCAAAACAGACAACTGGTACTCACTCGGGGCTTGGAAAGTTTAAGCAGGGATGGAGATTGGAATATGAGGTAAGGAAGAAAGTGATAAAGTTAACCAAAATAAAGTGTAAAAAGCCATATCAAACTTACTTTGTAAGACAATTAAAAATATAAATTAAAAGAAAGAGAAGGGGGATACCCCACATGTTAGCTACTTCTACTCCTGAAGGCCTTGGGTTAGTAAACAAAAACCCCAGTTTTTATTTAAAATATACTTCCTTATGAGTTGCTGGACAGAGAGATATATTCAAGAGGCCTCCAAAAGGATGCAGGCTATTGCCAATGCCACTAGGCTACCCACCAGAACTAAGTAATAAGACCATATTGGTTAAAAAAAAAAAAAAAAAAAACACATATCTTGGTTGCAGCATATAAAGAAACTAAGATGTAACCAAGTTGGAAGCTTTCACAGTGAACCCTACCAACTACAGGACCAACGCTGTAGACAAGGCATATCCACTGGTATAATAGTGGCAAGACTGTTCTGAAGGTAACCAACTGTTCTGCTTGCATTTGAGACCTGCTCCACAAAAGTAAATTCATACCTGGTACTATAAATCCGGTCCAAAAAAAACCATGGTGAAGAGATCTTAGGCCCTGGGGATCAAACTTCCTGTTGTTTAGCTAAAATTTGGTGCTGCCAAGCTACCGTCCAAATGTCTATTACACTCATAGACAAATGTTATCTCTAGCCTTGAGTGGAGAAGCCCCTCTGTGTAATGTACAATGGTGAATGCAGAAACAGAGGAGGGCTGCTCAAGAGGCTAAGAAAGTGACTTGCAGCCCTAGACAAGACATTCACACAACCTTTTCTTGTTAGTCAGTGGAAACAAAGTAACCATAATAAGGAGAAAGGCATCGGTTCCTTTACCTAAGCAGCACACTAATAACGCAGGCTAGATAGCGCCTAGTATTAGATACCACTTTTCCTTATGCATTACACATATCCTCTGTTAGGTTTGGCACTTAATTTCTTAGATTTTTGCAGGCAGTGGGTGGGGGGCGGGGAGACTTTCAATAAATTAGTAAATAAATGAAGGACTGACTAAAAGTGAAACTATGGCATTTTATTAGCCTGATTTTTCAAAGCACTGCCTTACCAACTGAAGTTAAGATGCCTACAATTTAATTATGATTATAATTAATTTATTGTCAATTTCAACATGTATTTTTACACCATCTTTTAATGTACTCACCTGCTGACATAGCTGTAAGTGTTGTCCTCTGATTTGCTTCTAGAAAGAAATGTAAGATAGCATGTTAATTAGTAGTAAAAAAAAATAAAAATCTAAATAACTTTGTGAATATATGTTGGACTATTGTATAAGCAGTATTATCTCTTTTTAATGACCAGTTCCCACTAAATAAAATAATACACAATGGGATCTGAGAAAAGGTTAGAATGACCTTTTTCAATGTAGCTGAAAGGGAATACAGGATCTTTTGTAAGGTAGGTAAGTGTTCTGCCAATAAGCAATATCATCATCCTCACAAACGATAGGTCTGTCTTTTCACATACCTCAGCCACACAAAGACACAGATTTCAAGCATGCAATGAAGAGAACATAAAATTCCTGGGTTTCCTTTTGTTTTTCTTAACCCTATGGTTTTGTCAGAGAGAGAGAGAGAGAGAGAGAGAGAGAGAGAGAGAGAGAGGTGTGTGTGTGTGTGTTTGTATGTTTGTGTGCATTTGTGTACATGCATGCATGAGTCCATGTGTGTATGTGTACATTTGTATGTATGTGTTTGTGTGTGTGTGTGTGTGTGTGTGTGTGTGTGTGTGTGTGTGTGTTAGAACTGGAAGTATAGGAGTCCAGAGAAGCAAGTGGTCACAGGCAAGAAAATCAGACACAAAAGGAGATGTCCAGGGGGAGCTACTGAGGCCAAGCCAGTATTGAATCCCGACCCTTTGTTGTCTACTCTGTACACAGAGCACATACATGCACACACATGAAGATGCTCCGCAGCCAGAGTAACCACGCTCATCCAGAACAAATGCATGAGAACTTCTTATGGCTCACACGGGGACATAACTGATGATCTCACAACTCGGAGGGACAGTCACATGCTTCTCAGATGCCAGGTAGATAGAATTGTGAAAGGCCAACACACAGTATCTGCTGTGACTGCAGAGGGGCTGTTTAACGAGGGTTGGAAACAATGGTGCTACACAAAAGATGGTTTTCAGTTTATAGCGCACAGCGTGGGATAAAGTGCAGGAGGAACCCACACATGTCAGCTGGCCTTGGACATGTGTGCTGAGCAGTGAGAGAGCGATAGCTCCTTTCCATAAATAGTGCTGGGAAATGGGGCACAGAACACTACCCTGGACCCTCTTCTTATACTACACAAAATTAACTCAAGAAACTCAAGAACACACTTTACTAAGGCCTGAAGCCTAAAAATCCCCAAAGAAAGCATTTGGGGGCGATTTGTTTCACCTTACACTTGGCAACCATCCACATGGAGAGAACATAATCAGTGAACAAAAGAGCCCAGGCAATCACTTCAAATCCTGAGAAAGCACAAACGTGATAAGGAATGAGCACCCAACTACAGAGCCAAGACTTACAATGAATCCATGTCAATAAGACAAAAGCTCAACTGACATCTGGCCAAAGGCTTTATTCCAGCAGCGGAAGGCTAAGGTAGTCAGACCTCCGTGAGTTCGAGGCTGGCCTGATCTATAGAGAGAGCTCCAGGCCAGTCGGGGTGACATAGTGAGACCCCGTTTCAAAACTAAAATAAAATATGCCTTAAGGACTTGAATAAGCAGTTTTCCAAGGAAGGTACACAGATTTTCAATAACACAAACCTCCTTCTGTTGGAATAGCTAGAAAGAAGCTGAGAAGCTGAGAGAGGAACCATCTGGAGAAACGGAGTGCTCATGAGGATGTCAATGGATATGTGGTACAGCTGTGCTGGGTGATGGTCTCCCTGGGGATCTAAAAACATAACTGCCATCCCACCCAGAAGTCCTACTTGGAGGCATTCTAAGTTGGGATCTCAAAGTGACACCTACACCCCACGCTCATTAAAGTGCTGTTCACAAGATGTGTGGTACACCTCTGACTCTGTAGAATAAAACCCAAACTGCAAGTTGGAGACAAATTGAATTTGGGGCACCCTCTCTTGTGCAAATGGCCAACAACACAGCAAAAGGAGGCTCAGCAAACTTGAACTTAGGGTACCATCTAGAGCTCAAGAGTGGAACATGGCCAAATTATAAGTTTTGGGGGAAACAAGCTATAAACAAAACCAGGTTACGACATTTGAAATAAATATCTCAGTATTTGGCGTGCTGGTGATATCAAGTACGAGCGCTTTCCAGGGCAGCGTGGGGAAGTAGATTGCTGCTCAGACAAGCATGAGTTCTTGAATTCAGATCCTCCACACCCACGCAGCGAGTCTAGCACACGTGTAGCCTTGCAGTTATCTGGGGCAGGTACAGGAAGATGGCTGGACTAACGCAACACTAACTGTCTCGAGTTAACCAGCACTCCCAAACTGGTCATCTTTGTGAAATTGCTCACCAAGTAGGGTTTTCCCATAAGCCCCACACAATTAGATAAGACATTGGGATAGAACCCAAAGTCCTAGAGAATTGCAAAGTATCATTGGTTCTCCAGATACCTAACGTAGCAAAGTCCTAGTGCTATGAAAATTTAACTTTGAAACATGAATTCAATTTACTCGCTACTCAGGGATTCCTCTTCCTTGAAAAGCCACTGTTTGAAGGCTTTCCATGCTGTGACTACTAGGGTTGTTGAAGTGAGAATAACTAAAACAATGTACAAGCTTAGAAGCCACATCCTTTCTGCATTCCTGGAAGCTCTTTCCATGATCAGACCTAAGGATAAAAGGTATATTAAACATTAAACAGCATCATTTACTTTCAAGTTGCTACAAATTAATTAAAATGATTTTTTTTGTCAATCAAGTAACATGGTAAACTAACTAGAGTACCACAGTATTTGAAACTATAGCTAAGCTCGTCCTTAAACCATGGAAACAAAGTTTCAGAGGTTTTTCAGAATATTCTACACTATCCCGGCAATTACAGTAAAACCCCAATTTAACCCAGTGAGTGCCTGAATCCAATGATCTGAAGTGCAGGTTGATTACAATAAGACTGTGCAACATTGACTTGTTACAGGATCCTCAGCACACCTCACTGTGCTTGTATGATACCTCCTTTGCAGGTAACAGGTGACTGTCTTCCCACCGTAGGACAGTGTGTGTGTGTGTGTGTGTGTGTGTGTGTGTGTGTGTGTGTGTGTTGTATTCATATACTCATATATACATATACATTTATATATGAGATTGCTGTGCTACTTAAAAAGGGCACCAGATTAAAAACTGAGAGGCTTGACACCAGCCCTAAGTTCATCACTTGCTGGCAGTACCTACCTGAGTCTGTCAGATCCTAAGAGTTCAAGAAGAAAGAGTGAGAATTTGGGTGGGTGGGAAAATGGGGAGGATCTGGGAGGATAGGGGAGGGGAAACCATCATCAGAATGCACTGCATGAAAATAGAAACGACACACAGAGGAGGCTGTACTATGGCTTTCAGGCATTCCACTAAAAAATGAGGACTAGATTGCAATAAACAAGGAAGAGGGCCAGTTGGACCCTGAAGCCCTGAAAATATGAAGCAGAAATCACACTTCTTAGATCCTAGTAATACTGTGAATCCCTCACTGAAGCCAATGAGGCAAAGAAGAGGGAAAGGGACCAAGAAGGCAACATGGGCAGTGGTGGTGCACGCCTTTAATCCCAGCACTCGGGAGACAGAGGCAGGCCGATCCATGTAAGTTTGAAGCCAGCCTGGTCTACAGAGTGAACCCAGGACAGCCAAGGCTACACAGAGAAACCTTGTCAAGAAAAAAAAAAGACTTCACAAGCAAATAAATAGCAGGGACTCCTGGCTGTGAAGCTAGCAGCCACAAAGCACTGAAAAACTGGCCTAGAAGAAAAAAGAAATTTTGACCCATCATGAAAAGTTACTAATAGGACAGATTGGGAGGACTGAGAGCAATGCCAGTAAATATAAACATACTTGTAAATAGTTGTATGTATTAATGGGAATAAATAATAATATTAATCAGTCTCTATAAAAAAAAAGGAAATAGAAACTACCCTCAATTATAAAGCAAAGAGTTCCAGCACTAGTTTCAAATCTAATAGGTGCATAAATGACAGAAGACAAAGGCTGCCGCAGTAGTAGGCTTTCTGGTGCCATCTCTTAAGGTGGAATCTATCGTTTTGTTTCTTGAAGTCTACAGACTCTACATCAAACCTTATCCTCCATATAGTCTCTCCTATAACAGAAACACAGTGACTGCACTCAACACGGTAAATGTCACCTAGAGATGAGGTCCCACACAACTCATAAATGTGGAAATGCAGATGGGTAACACCCCCAAACGAAAGAGACAGCACATAAAGAAATAGGCATGCAAGCTACTTGGCTGGCCTCACACGTGGTGTGAGCACACGTAGTGCAAGGATTAGCATCACATAGAAGCACAGAGCAGGGATAACAGTGTTTGGCCCCATTATTTGAGAAAAATCTAATTGCTTTTGATTCCAAATATTATTGGTCTCTTTTCAGTGGCCAAATGTGGCTTTCTTTGAATGAAACTGAATATTCTTTTAACTTTTTCTCAATAGCTATTTAAAGACATAAAATACTCGCCAGTCTTGTCATCCCACAAGGACGATCTCGCTCGTGTTTCACAGTTTGGAAGTAGGTAGCCACCAGTACAATTGCATTCACCAAGGGAATTGCACACCTAGGATAATTTTGAGATAGATGTGTAAATGATTTTTTAATTATGAAATTGTGTGCTATGTCATAATATTTACTTTTTTTTAATCTTAGCCATGTATACTTGTATTTATGTGATTTAAAGAGAGAATCCCACAAAGAGAATACCAGGCTTCTCAGACTAAAACTCACACATCGAAGGAATAAATATTAGAAATCTACAAAATGAGACATATTTGTATCAAGAAATTGTAACATCTTCAAATGTTTGCCCTTCAGTTTAGAGAGTGGTTTCAGACACATACATCAACTCTCAATCTAGTGGTGTGCGGGAGGCAGTAGGCTGGGTGTCGGCATGCGTCTTTTCCCTTCCCCAGGTTCCCCGACTTTCCGTCGGCTGCTTCAACCATTGGCCTTCACAAGCAAGGACCTAAACCTTCCCTAGTCTCGCTGTGAAACATTTACCAGCAATGAAATCACCTTAATGCCATTTTAACTGGGTCTGAATCTCAACATAAGAGCAAGAATCTTGTTGTTGTTGTTGTTGTTGTTGTTGTTGTTGTTGTTGTTATTGTTGTTGTCGTTGTTGTTGTTGTCATTATTGTTGTTGCTGCTGCTTAATCAGCAACTCCCATGAGAATAAATTTTCTAAATGCAAAGAAGTTGTGATTTGAGGCAGAGAGCCAAATGAAACTCTTGGCAATGAAAGAGAAAAATTACATAAAAATCACAGTGGGAAGTATCACCAACAGACTAGTTCAAACAGAAAAACTAGCATCACAGACTAAAGCATGGTCCTCGGGTTCCTCTACCCATGTAACAACAAATCAAACATGGCCCATAATGGCCTGACTTTTGAGGACTCTGATATGAACATCCAGGGGCTAGAAGGAGCTGAAGGTGCAGAAAGCCTGGTTAACTAAATTTCAGCAGAAAATTGGCCACATATAAGGAAGCAGTGTACAAAGGACATTTAGAACCACAGACAGACATCACCAGAAACAAAGTCTCTCCATGTGACAGTAGGGTTGCAATGCTGGGAGCACAGAATGAAAAAAAAATTTTTTTAAATCCCTAAAGCCAAAGCCAGGTGTGATGGCGCAAGCCTGTACGCCCAGCATACAGAGGCAGAGGCAGAAGGGACACAGGTTCCAGGCCAGCTAGGGCTACAAAGTAGGAGCTCATCTCAAAAGAAGGCCAGCAGGTACCCTTTAACAACAAATGGTGCAGGCTGGCTGATTGAATTTAATACAAATAAATAAAAAAGCAAACAGATGACAATTCTGAGGTAGAGGGGCATCACTTGTCCTGACAAACACACAAGTTGGTAGAAAGGGAAGCATGGAAATGATGTAATGAGAAGATAGAACTTGAGAGTTATATCTTTATAAGGTTGTTACTCCAGGGTTCTTCTTGGGGTATCTGCCCCTAAGCAAACCCAGACAGTGTGCAATTGGTACAGTATAAACAGAGACTATTGACAGACTCTGGCTGGCCAAGAGAAAAGGCTACATAACTCAAGGCCTCCTCTCACAATATGCTTAGAGCTCTCTGAAAATGTAGTTTCAAAAAAAAGGAGGGGTCATACAGGGTACATCCCTAGAGGAATAGAACTCAATAAATAAGATAGATTGACTGAAACAAACTTTTCCTACTTATAACATAGATACAGTAAAAAGGACTTAGGTATTTTTTATTCATAAAAAGACTAGTTCAGATATTTTCTGTTGGTCTGGAGTGCTTTAAAACTGCAAATACTGCCAGCCTAAGAACAGGATGTCATATAATAAATGTGTTTTCTCTGCAGAAGACATTCTTTAGAGTCTTTAAATTAGAGCTATAGAGCTAATGATCAAAATAAAATCTGCTCTATTTGTACTTTCTAATTGGTTTTTGCATTTGTTTGTCTGTTTGTTTGTTTTCTCAAGACAGGGTTTCTCTGTATAGCCTTGTGTATCCTAGATTCACTTTATAGACCAGGCAGGCCTTGAACTCACAGAGATCTACCAGCCTCTGCTTATCAGAGCCCTGCACGGTTGTCCTTTCTAATTGTGACTGAATTTGTAACCCTGGACATGTAATGAAAAAATCAAACATATAATGTGTACTTCGTGGATGACCACTAGTCCATCTTTGTTCTGAGAAACCTGTATAAATAAAGATGCCACCTGATTGCTAGTCAGTCGGAGCTGTGAGATTCCCCTGACACCACACCTGACTCCATGGCTCTTTGCTGACTCCTCATCTCCTCTGCAGCTACCCTGCCAATAGTGGCCAGCCGAGACTGGCCCCAGCAGAACAGCTAATTCTTTGACAACTTCATACATGCATAGAATGAGTCTGGGGCATTTTAACCTCCTATGACCCTCTGACATCTAGCTGGTTTATCCCTTATAGTTGAGTCCCTGACCTCAGCCTCTGGAACAGTGCCACCCACACTCAGGCTGGCACCACACTTTCTACAAACACCTCCACAGATACACCACTGATGTGTCTCCTAGGTGATGAAGAGTGAGTGTCATACGTCCCCTTTTCTCAGCACTGGTGGTCGGATTTTGTTGTTTTTTGCCTTCCCGGGGACAGCCATTCTGGTTGGGGGGAGCTTTCGTCGTTGTTTGGATTTGTATTTCCTTCATTTTTTTTTTCTAGACATTTGTCGTCCACTTGAACTTCTTCTTTTGATAAGTGTATGTTCAGAAACATCGTGGAGACAGGAAGAGCTTCAGGGGACTGCTGGTACTTCTGAGGGAAGGAAAGGCTGGGCACGCCGAACACAGAGTTCTCTGGAGCCGCAAACACTGCATGATGCAGTGAGGGCGGACACTGTCCTACGTTCATCAAAGCCCACAGAGGGAAGACACTGAATGCCTCTAAGATTCTAGTGTTGGGTGACAATAACCTGTTATAATGAACATAATAACGCTGTGCTGTGTGACAGTGACCATGGTTGGGCGTGGTGGGTGTACGTGTCACATAGCTTTTCCATGAACCAATGCTACAGGATCTCCACGACACAGGCCAACAACAGGATATCCGAGAGGAGTCTCAGTGAGTTTCTCTATTGACAGAGTAGCAGAAGCCAGAGGCCTCAGAACAGGCCAGTGACACACTGCAATGAACATGTGCAGGTAAAGCAGTTTTGGGTAAAATGATACATACTGTGTGAGACACCATAGCATGCTGCAGCTTCCACAGTGAGATGGTTTTGGTTTGGGGTTCGGGTTTGGGTGTAGTAGTAGTAGTAGTAGTAGTAATAGTAGTTAGTAATAGTTAGTAGTAGTAGTTAGTAGTAGTTGTTGTTGTTTTGATTGCTTTGGGAGAGGGGTTGCAAGGGCAGATACAGAGGGGCAGGGAGATGCATAGGATTGGGTTGTATAATGCGAAATTTACAAAGAATCAATAAAAAGGGTTTTTTTTTTATGTGTTTCCCTGTAAATATAAAGATGTGTTTGTCAAGAGAGAGACACAGCTGACGATTTTTTGTTTTTTGTTTTTTGTTTTTTTATAATACAATTTTTTTTAATTAATTTATTCTTGTTACATCTCTATGGTTATCCCATCCCTTGTATCCTCCCATTCTCCCCTCCCTCCCATTTTCCCCTTATTCCCCTCCCCTATGACTGTTCCTCAGAGGGATTACCTCCCCCTGTATATGCTTATAGGGTATCAAGTCTCTTCTCAGTGACCTGCTGTCAGTCTCCACACTTGAGTGGAGAGAGGGATTTGACTTTCTCAAGTACTCTGGTGCCTCACATTTGACTATGTCCCCTGGCGGAGGAGACCTAGTGGCACACAGCTGACGTTTTTAATGAACCCATAGACTCGCAAACAGAAGACTTACCTCCTTGTGTATCTTCCTCTGTAACCGGATTTTTTTTTCAAAGTCATTGCTAACTGAACTTTACCAAAAATGTTTTCTAACACTAATTATATACAGCAGCTGAGTTTAACTGTTCATTTCAGCTCCCAGGTGTGACACCACATGAGCCCAACAAATTAACAATGTGGAGAAATATCCAAGAGACACGCAGTTACTTACCCCGTTTCCATTGCACTTGGTTGCACATGTTTGCGACTTATTCTTAAGAAATCTTGCCTCTTTACACACGCCATGTAAACAAATCTAAAGAAAACAGAAGTTTCCGATTCAGAGGTCTCCAGCCACCTTAACACTGTAGCTGAATCACCAACCAAAGAGCATGCAATGGACGGGATCTAGGCCCCCTGCACATACACAGCAGGTGTGCAGTGTGGTCATCATGTGGGTCCCCTAACAACTGGAGCAGGGGCTGGCTCTGCCTTTGGATCCCTTTACTCTAGGTGGCCTGCCTTGCCTGGCCTCAGGGGGAGAGGATGCGCTTAGTCCTGCTGCAACATGACGTGGCATGGTGGGTTGGTACCCATGGCAGCAGGGGGTGGGGGGATGCTCCTCAGAGACGGGGAGATGGGAGTGGGTAAAGGGGGTGGTGAGGGTGGAAGGAGAGGAGCGAGGGGGCTGCGATCAGGCTTTAATGTGATTAAATAATGAATTAACGGGGTGAAAGAAGTTTCATAACAAAGCCATGACCAGTCACTGCTATAAATTTGGGTGTAGTAATTTTGTGGCATTCCTCGAGTACTTTTACTTAGTTTGAAATATTTTGTTTTACTTCTGTTGAGGTTTGGGTTTTGACCAGTGTTATATTTAAAGAGGTGTTTGTTAATCACTGAGCATTTGGAGATTACTCAGGTATGTCTAAAGTGGCCTGAAGACTTTGGGTGGTGATGGTGTGTGCCTGTAGGCTCACCCGTTGTAACAAGTGCGCTGCTGTGATGAGAGTGGTGGGGTTAAGAGTGCAGGAGGAAACATAAAAGCCACGCCTCCACAAAAAGTGAGGGCAGGCACTTTAGTCATGTTTCGGTGGCCCGAGAAGCAGATGCCTTTAATAAAATACAATATGACATGTTCCTGCACAAACACAGATGTGGACAGAAATTAAATGAGATTTTGAGATAAATTCATTCCCTTTGTATTTTTCATGGATTTGGGTTAGGGTCATGGGTGCAAATAAAAATGATAATAATCAAAAATATCATCCAAATTAAGCCTAGCTTAAACTACGTCCTGGGCACTGTTCTATGCATTTTATATAATCCCCTTTATTCTCTGTAATAGCCCAATTGAGCTATAATCCCCAAAATTATTATCAAAACATCTCACATTTTTTTAGGTAACTTATAAAATGTCACATAATAAGTCAAGCGCCCTGATTTCGAGGGAAGTCTGCTCCACCCAGCCACAAGGACTAAGGGACTTTCTTCTCAGAAGAAAAGAGATTTTCCATGCTATGAAGTAGTCAAGCACACTATATTCCCAATGGCTCTTCTTACTCTACTGTAGCCTCCAAGTGCTTGGTATGGTGAAGTTTTAAAGGAATGAACTGTTTCTTTTTCTCTGTTGCCAGGCTGAACATCAACCAAATGTAGTCATCTCTCCTTCCAAACACATAGGATTGCACACTGCAAATCAAAATGTGATACTGGAAGGGACTCTGGCCAGCTCGAGTGTGGCAAGCATGGCTTTGGCAGGCTTTGCCATTTTCCCCAATTCCTTCTGCCTTACCAAAAAAAAAATAGATAGATAGATAGATAGATAGATAGATAGATAGATAGATAGATAGATAGATAGACAGACAGATAGATTGCTAAAGCTAGCCACCAAGGTCTGTTCCCTTATTTGGCCAATCTCTCCTCCTGAGGCTGACCACCAAGACCAAGGCCCAGCTCTCAAAGTGTCAAAGTCCAGCAATCAGAAGCCCTTTTTGGCTCACCTAATTAACATTCCCAAGTAAACACTTCATTCATCCTAACATGGAATTTCCCATTTTACCTTTCTAAGCCACCATCTTCCTGTGCGACAGACCTGTCTCCTCTCTCTGCAGAGGCAGCCAGTGCTTTGTCCCCCTTCTGGGCCAATGCCTCCCCCCTCTTCCTGTTCCCATCTCCTTCTGCTATGTCCCCTTCTCCCCTGACTTTGTCTCCAGTTCCCCAACTTCTTTCCCTTCGGGGCAAATAAATCTCCTTTGTGCTGAGAACTTGGCCTTGAGCCAACACCTGTCCTAACAATACTTTAATGTGAAAATGCTCCCCAAAATAATAAGTGAAACTAGATTTTGAAGAAGCTGGCTGTAAATGACTTACCCTGTCAAGATCACACACGGTGCCACTGGCGATCCGGAGTGGATCGTCTTTGACACTCGATCCGAAGTCCACAGCTATACACACTTCATCTCGTACAAAAGCATAGATCACAGAAGCGGTGCTATTATTGGGTGGGTAATAAGGAACTCGGCTAGGGTAAGTACAAATTAATCTCCCACATATGAGATTCCTGAAAACATAAAAATTATTAGTATGCATTAGGTGGTTATTAAAAATGCCTTGTAATGATTCTGTATGTATGTGTTGGTATAAACATTTACAGTAGAAAATTTAAACCCACTGATGTTAAGTATTCATTATTACTCAGAGCCTTTTGTTTACTCTGTACATTATATGTTTACTGTCAAGTAATCAATGAGAGTCAGAGAATAATGAAGAAATTTGTGAGATGTACCCTCAGGGAACTCACTAGTTGATATTAAACGTGATTTTAAAAATCCCACAACAATGCTATAAATAATAAGTCCTTATAGAAATGTAAATTAAGATGGCTCCAGAAAGCTCTGTAGACATTTACAGAGTCAAAGCTTACAAGTTATTTTTAACCAGAAAGCATATTTAATGCAAAGAAACATCAAAGGATGTGCATTGTTTAAGAACTTACAAATGGCATGAGAGCATGTGTGTATGTGTGTGTGTGAGTGTGTGTGTGTATGTATGTATGTGTTGCCAACTACTATTTAGCCCAGTGTCTAGTACATAGTAGGATTTTAACAAATATTTTTACTAAACTCAGGAACAAATTATGAAAAAGCTCTCTGAAGATGCAGGAGAAATTACACTTAATTTTGTAAACAAAGTAGTGCACACTTTGGATAAACCCTCAAGGGAATCATTTTTTATAATCAAGAAAAACATTAGCTTTGGAGAGAATAGCTTTGTGGGCATTATATCCATTTTAGATTGGATTTAGGGGCCACATGATTACCTACAAATAAATGTTTTAAAATGTTAGCCTGCAGCCCTAGAATGGCCTCGCCTGGACCTTCATTAGGGCTTCAGACTCATTTCCAAGCATATGTGATACTTGAAACAACAGGAATTCATGGCATATAGTAAAGATAAAAACTAAATAAAAAAGAATATAACATAGAAAGGGTCATTGTTTTGTGTGACATACCTCCATCCACAGAATATGTATCTGTTTTGCCGGTCTTTACCACAATTGCCAAATCTATCAGTTTGACCCTGGATTTCTTCATAGCAGGAAAAGGGAGCATTTCTTGAACCTATCAAAATTATAAATATATTTAGATTAAAATATGTATTTATGCTCCTCCATGTCCCCAAACACCTGTTTCCATTATTGCCTAATTCAAAAGGTTTCCTAGTAAGTTGTAAGGACAGAGAAAGAACTGAAGTTAAAGACAGTGTTCATGACTTTAACTCAATGCTTCTTTGCTACACTGTTCTCGTTTCCATAACAGAAAAGACAAGAAAAGGGAGCATTATAAAAGTGTGTATAGTTTTGTCAAAGAAAACAACAAAAAAGGACCATTGATTGGATAGGAGGTACATCTTCCCAAAGGCTTATTGCCGAAGGCTTAGTCCTGGGTACCACAGGCAATCATGGAAGAGTAACTACATTGAGAGGCATCTTTCCTAACCAAGGGATGAGTTGTAACTTATTGCTATTAAAATAGGATGTGCTAGAGGGGGACAAGGTGGGTTAGGTTGCAAATCACAGGAGACATGCTGGTTGGTTTTAATTCAACACAACAATACAGACTCACATGGGAATGTCTTCTCAGTAAAAGATTATCTAGGTCGGGTTGGCTGATTGGCATGTCTGTGGGAGAGTTCCTGTGGGAAGACCCAGCCCACCATGGGTAGCACTATCCCCTAAGTTTGGGTCCTGATCTGTATAAGTACAGAAACAGGCCCTAACATGAGTAAGCATGCACCATTCATTCTCTCTGCCCTTGATGGTCGATGCCATGCGACCAAGTGTCTCAATCTACTCACAAGTTCCTGCAATTCTGGACTGGAATCAGGAGTCATAAGTAAACATAGATACCCTCTCCCCGACCCCCTAAGTTGCTTCAGTTAGGGTATTTCATCACAGCAACTGGGAGTGAAGCCAGTAGAGAGAGTAGGTCTTCTACACCTCCTTCCATTACTATTAGAGACTCACTGTCAGACCAAACTTAAGTTTTTCAGAGTGAGACTGAGACATTGAAAGGAAAGCATTTTTGCAAATGCAAAGTCGTCTTCCAAATGTTCCCTTAAATCTAGAGTGCTTTCCGAATCTCCTAAAGTAAGAGAAATCACTTATCCGGAAACATGATACTGCGTTTAGATTCCCTGTACCACATTATCAAGCCCAAGGAAATGCAATTAGGTAATAGATGCATTTTAATAGATTGTTATTCAGAGATGGTACTAGGGTAATAAAATATAGATATTGGATAATTGCTGTAAACAACTGAGGTGATAACTAAACAAGTAGAAGGTCATTCTGCGTCACTGAGATAAAGAGCCCACAGAAATGTAGCATTCTTAGCTGACATGGGACTCATCTTTGACTGATAGGCATTTCAGTTTAATATGCTAAAACAAGCCTTGTTTTACCTTCCTACGCTCTTAGTTTACGCCATTAGTGAGTCAGATGATGAGGCCAAACTTAGGAATGGACCATTTCCCCCTTAGTGGCCGCTTCCATCTCCTAACCGAGGTCATCTTGAGAATACTGCCTAAGTGCAGCCTAAGTGTGGTCATGTTTCATCTTCTCTACCATACTACCTTCCAGTGGCTCCCACCCACGCCATCTACTACCAATATATGAACTACGGTGATCCCTTAAAAACTAAAACCTAGCTGTGGTTTTAGCGCAGTGGCACACACCTGTAATCCCTGCACTTGGGAGGCAGAGGCAGGCGGATCTCTGTGAGTTCAAGGCCAGACTGGTCTTACAAACCAGCCAAGGACAGCCAAGGCTACACAGAGAAACCCTGTTTCAAAAACTACAAAACAAAACAAAAAAAACTTCTGATCCTGATTTCAGCCATATTCCTCCTAGGCCCTACGCCAGTGGTTCTCAACCTGTGGATTGCAAGCATGGAAACACACATATTTCTGGTGGTCTTAACACTGCTCCACAGTGAGATTACTGTTATGAAGTAGCAAGAAAAATATAATTATCATTGGGGGCTCCTAAGACCATGTCCATTGTCCATGTATCACATCCACACTTCATGAAGTGCTAATGCAGAGGCTGTGTTTCTCTTCCTGAATTGTGCTTTCCAAACCATGCCTTGATGGCTCCTTGTCACTGTTCACATCTCTTCTGAAGTTTTATTTCCTCAGACAAGCACATCAGGGCATTGCCACTTATGGCAGCTAAACTTACTTCTGTCACCCTGCCTATGGCTTTTTACTAGTTGATCACTTGTCTGGTTTTGCTAATAATAACCCGAATCACCTGGGGTTTTTTAATATACTCATTTTTATTTGTCTATCCATAAACTTGGTATTTCTCTGGCACCCGCACCCCCCACCTCACTGGAATTTAAGCTCCTTATGAATAGGAATTCCCCTAGTCTCAGCATCGTTATTCTCACCCAAATCTTGTCTATGTTCTCAAAAGATTACTCCACCCAAACAGGGTGCTAAATAAATATTTGCATAATCAATAAGGACCACACATAACCAACTGGCACCAAACATTGGTTGGCCTGTCAACCATGCCCATTTCTCTTTCATAAGATTTTGACGATCAAAACCAGGACTTTGCACATGACTATTATCTGTTCTATTAAAAACTATGAAGGGCTTTTGCTTTGGCTGTGAACCTAGCCTTTAATGACTGAGCCATCTCTCCAACCCTAGGTATATATTTAAGAATAATATTTGAAGTAAACTCTTTGGCGGTCTTTCCAGATGATTTTTCCAATGCAATTTCACTTCGCTGAAACTCATTTTAGTTTCTCTCTTGTAGCCTGAATGTGTGGCCATTAATCCAACAGCATTCAAAGACCTTGCAGAAGAAACCAAGCGAAAACTTCCACAGACAGATGGGGTGGGGGGGCTCATCATAGTAATCAGAAAAATCATGTCTTGAGCAAAGTGATGGACTGAATTTCTCCACTCTTGCTGTATTGCAGTTTACTATCCTTTTCATACTGATCTGTATGCTTAGGTATTCTGACACCAAGTGCACAGACATTTACAATGTATCTTCTTGAGGAGCTGACTTCTTTATCATTATATAATCAAAATGTACTTCCCATCTCTTCACGGCAATCTCTGTACAGGCCCTTAAAAGCTGAAATGATTCTCTTGCATAGAGAAAACTCTGATTCAGGATCTGGAGGACAGTCACACAAAAAGCTGCACCTTCCATTGCCAGGGAGTTGGCCAGTCTTCTGTGACTGTGGTTCAAGTGCTGAAGATGTAGGTATGTGTGTAATGGCTACAGAGCTGGGATCTATTGCTTAGAGCAGGACACACGGAAGAACTAGCCTTTACGTACAGTCCTTGCCAAGTTTGAGGGATATGCAAGATGGCATCTGAACCACTAAGAAGAATGAAAAGATCGCAGAACTGGGGTCTGAAGTATGGTTATATGAGAGGACCCATGGTTTCCGGGCCAAGGTTCAGCTGGATCCAGAAGTGGTTGCCTCTCTTTTCTAGACACTGAATGACAGGATCTACTTCTTGGCAATGTGGAAAGAAGCATTACTGCATTTCCTTTTGTCCGGGATGTTTAGGACAGATGACTGTTGGCCAGACTAGCAAGAGATACCACTGGCTTTCACAGAGCAGATCAATGGAAGTCACAAGTATTTCTAATATTGTTCAACATCACTAATCATCAAGTGAGCAAGTGCGGAAGAACAATCAAAGTGAACTATGACCTCAAAGGTGTTGAGGCAACTGTCAAAAGGTCAAAAGTTAAACATTGGTAAGCATGGGTGAAATGGGATGCTCATCCATTGGTGATAGAAGTACATGCTGGCATAGAATCTATTGAAAACAGTGTGGATCTTCCTTAAGAACTCAATACAGAATTGCCTCATGATTTGGATTTCCACGTTGGTGTATTCAAAGGAAAGGAAAACATTTTCTCAAAGAAATAGATGCATTTCCAGAGCTGTGATACATGATTCACAATAGCCTAGATTTTAAACAGCCTAAAGGCCCATTGACAAATTAAAGAATAATGAATAGGTTAAACATAATTTAACGTATATATATATATATATGAATAGATGATAGATAGATAGATAGATAGATAGATAGATAGATAGAAAGACAGATACACAAATAGATACATAGATACATAGGCAGATGATAGATACGTAGATTCAGTTTTAGTAAAGATGAAGCTATTTGTCACTGAATAAACCTATAAGACATTGTACTAAGTGAAAAGGGCCAGGTACATAGGTAAAAATATCACCTCACTTCTATGTGAAATAAAAACATCAAATTCACAGAAGCACAGTATGAAATGGTTCTTTTTAGGAACTATGGTAAGGGGGAAAAGAGAAGATGTTAGTCAAGAAGTTGAAATTTTGATTTATGTAAAATGGCTCAGCTTTAAAAGATCTAAAACATAGCAGTATGACAATAGGAAACAATACTATTTTGTATATTTGAAATTTGCTAAGAGCTTAGATCTTAATATTTTATTTAAAACTAAAAGAGAACACAGTACCTATGGGAAGTTATAGATATTTCAATTAGCTTGATTATGGCAAATATCTAAGCATATGTACATATATCAAACTATCAAGTCATATACATAAAGTTAGTTTGTATTTGCCACTTATACTTCAGAAAAATACTTTTAAACCTATGTAAATATTAAATAAAAATTGAAATATGTATAATTATTCCTGTTGTTCTGGCGACATGAAAAGAAACACTGAAAGTCACTGATTTAGATATAACAAAAATTTACCTTTTCCATATATCTCCTCACACCGTTTATCCAGGTCAGGACAGGTTCCTTTATAACAGATAAACCCCCCATCTCTGCAGGTGTGTCCATCATGTATAGTGATATCAGGTGGACACTGTCCTGCGCTCCCATTGCAGAATTCAGAGATGTCACAGACTGGATGATGTGGGGGTCTACATTCATGGGTATCTGGCAAAAACTAACAGAAATATATATATATAAAAATAAACAGCCTAAAAAAAATATTACTGTATTTGCAAATATTTCAAAAACAGTATTGTCTGTTATTTTGAGTGTTTTTCAACCTCTTAGGATAAGTTACTGTGCTATTCATTTAAAAATAAATTGAATATTTGTATGAAAATGGGAGATAAGACGGGTATCTAAGGAATGGCATAACAACAACAACAACAAATGTGACATGGGGCCATGGGGTTGACTCAATGGGGACAATGCTTACTATAAAGCATCAAGACCTGAGTTCAAGTTCCCAGAACTCACATAAAAGCTGAGCATGGTGGTATGTGCCAGTAATCCTAGTGTGGGGGCAGGGGAGGGTAAAACAAGCTGGGCATGGTGGTATGTGCCAGTAATCCTAGTGTGGGGGCAGGGGAGGGTAAAACAAGCTGGGCATGGTGGTATGTGCCAGTAATCCTAGTGTGGGGGCAGGGGAGGGTAAAACAAGCTGGGCATGGTGGTATGTGCCAGTAATCCTAGTGTGGGGGTGGGGGATGGTAAAACAGCTGGGCATGGTGGTATGTGCCAGTAATCCTAGTGTGGGGGTGGGGGAGGGTAAAACAAGCTGGGCATGGTGGTATGTGCCAGTAATCCTAGTGTGGGGTGGGGGAGGGTAAAACAAGAAGATTCCAAGGTTCATGCACCAGCCAGTCCAGCTGCAATAGCAAGCTTCAAGCTGAGGAAGACACACAGATCAAAGAAATAAGAAAGAGATGCAATAGGGGAAAACATCCTGGTGTCAACCTCTGGCTTCACATACAGTCAATATAGGCCACCGTACGCATATGCACTGAACACACATACACACACACACACACACACTCTCTCTCTCTCTCTCTCTCTCTCTCTCTCTCTCTCTCTCTCTCTCTCTCTCACACACACACACACACACACACACACACTGAAGTTTTGTGCTTTAATTCAAGGGAGCAAAGACTACTATTAGCTTTGGGAATTACTCTTGTAGAGTGAAAATATTTTAGTTAAGTCACCTTCAAAATATATAAATACTTATACCATAGTATGCAATAATGGAATACTTACCAATCCTATGAAAAAAATCCAAACAAAAACTGAGAAGAGTGTGGGGAACAGATGAATGATGATGACTAAAGAAGCATTGCAACCATGAGAATATTTAAAGAAATGAGTCCAAGAATAACCTTTATGCTACATTATTAATATTAATATTTCATCCAGAGAACTCTTAGTGTTTATATAAAAAATCTTAAAGGATTGTCTATCTCATCTTCTTAGTCATTATTTTTATTTGACATTGAGAAAAAGATCATAGATAAATATAGCCATGCTCTGAGTTTCTAGAAAAAGATTGTAATTATGCCAATTAAGAACAATGAAGAAGATAATATGAATGGCAAATATTTAACCGTGGTATTTTCATATGAGGAATTCACTATAAGACCCATTGGAAGATCTGAAAAGGGAAGCAGATCAGCAGTCAACATGGGATCTTTCAGTAATAATATTGTCTATAAATGAGAAGTGCATACTTCAATTTAAAATGTATATATACATATATATTTATATATACATATATAATCCTGTCTTCAAAATATTAGCTGGACCTAGCAGTAGACTCCTATGATCCCAGGTTCTTGGGATACTGAGACAGGAGGATGTAAATTAAAGGACAACCATGGTTATAGAATAAGTTCAAGTTCAGCATGGGTCAAACAGAAAATCTGCCACACATACACACACACACACACACACACACACACACACAGGCGTAGGAGTTAACAAAATAGTGATGTTAGACAGAGACTGAACATTGAAGAAAATTCCATGAAATAAGAAATTGAATCCTCAATGTATTATTATTTTTCTTGAAAAATATTTAAGTTACTTAAAAAGTAACTTGTTTTCACATAAACTATACTCATAAGTCAATATACCCTGTATATAATTCAATAGGTGATTACATAACGTTACTAAACTTAAATCTTACTTGACAACCTCTGCAGCAAGTCTGTGAGGGAGACTTACTGTCACAAACACTTCCTTGTTTCAGAACACAAGTTGTACGTTCACAGCAGTTGTCAGGCTTGCACTCCTGCAAAGAAAAACAAATGACAGTGACAAAAACTTGCTAGAGCAATGTGATCTAGGAAGACATTAGCAATGGTGACATGTACAGACAGTAGCATCCATAAGCACGTAGGATGCTTGATGCTGAGGTTCTGCTTCCTTCCCAATCCAATCAGAAGCCATAGAAAAATATAGGAAATAACTTTTTCCAGAAGTTGCATACAACATGGAAAGAAGACCCACAAATCACTCCATAAGAAAACCAAAGAAATAGACCAAGAGCTTAGAAGGTCTTTTTGTGAGCAGACAATGATTATCTTGTTGACTTCAAAAGGCAAGCTAGCAGCCCCCAACCCCCTGCCATCTGCAAATCTATAAGCCTGGTTCCAGAACCACAGGATGCAAACCCTCCTGTAAGTGAGCCACCTTTGCCAGCTGTCTTCCCTTTCCCATAACACACACACACACACACACACACAGCTCCTCTGTTTCTCCCTTGTATGGCCGTCTCCACACCCACAGGCCTAGGTCCAGTTAGGTTGCCTTTGAACCTGCTTTGTTCAAAAGCCACCTTTGAATGGTAAGACACTCCTTCCTTCTTCCCGTTGTTAGCTCGGCACCCATAGGTCTACTTCCGGACCTGTGGTTTCAGAGCAGATTTTGCTTGGTCCAGTTGAAAAGTTTATCCACCAGCTTTACCAGGTCTAACTCAGGCCCTTCAGCTAGTTCTTATACTGGACCAATCTAAATCAGGCCTGAGTATCATATCAGACAAACAAGCAAAGAAATTAAAAGAACAAACATGCAGTTTATAAAAACAACTCAAGGAATGTAAAGCAGACATGAACAATCCCTTCACTTAACTACAAGAGGATAACAAGAAACCACTGTGTGGTGTCCAAGAAAATACAAATACATGGCTGAATGAAGTTATGGTAATGCAGATTTTGAACAGTGAATTTGATAGAGGGAGAAACATCTGAGGAAAGCACATGCTAAAATAAAGATGGAATTGAAAATTTTAATATCTCAATTAGAAAACTCGGGGAACAGTCTTACAAGTAGAATGAAACAAGCAGAAGACAGAAAGAATACCAGGACTCAAAGTAGAGGATCTAGACAAAATAATGACTATAAAAAGATAAAACAACCACAAGAAAGGAACAAACAATAACTGTGTGATCCAATGAAAATAGGAAACGTTCAAATTATAGACTTGAATGAGGGAGAAGAATTCTTGGTTAATAGCTTGGACTAGACCATTAACAAACTCATAGAAGAAATATTCTCCAAACTAAAGGAAGGCATAGCCATATAGATAAAAGAAACACACGGAATCTCAACTAGATAAGACCAGGGGGAGAGAATGCCCCAGAACATAGCATAATTAAAACACTATATATCTAGAACAAAGTAAAACTATTGGGAACTACAAGAGAAATGAAAGCACAAGTCGTATATGTAGGAAAACACATCAGAGTATTTCTCCATGAAGACTGAAAGGCCGGAGAGTCTTGAGCAATGCATTACAAGTTCTGAAAGACCACGCCCTACAGTCTAGACAGCTGTACCCAGAAAAACTATCTGTAATAGTTAAAAGAGAAAAGAAAAAAACCATTAAGGACACAAACAGCCTCCACCAACTAACAACCAAAAAAAAAAAAAAAAAAAAACCCTAAACGGAATACTGAACACCAACCATATTTAGAACTGAAGAAAGTAAAAGGCATAGCCTAGAGTCTCTAGAAGGAAACAAAGCTATAATTTAATAAAATACAAAGCACAGCTAAGAACACAAACCCACAAAAAGATTGCAATCTATAAACACATTTCAATAATTTAAATATATTAGGGGCTTCAAATCTCCAATCAAAAAAATATAAACTAGGTAAGTGGATTAAGAAGCAAAACCCATCTATCTCATCCACAAGAAAGTCATCTTAGCCTTAAAGATAGGTGCCACTAGGACAGGAAACGGTACTCTGCATAAATGGAGCCAATAAGCAAGAAGTCATAGCTATTTTAATATCTGACAGAACAGACTGCAAACCAAAATCAATCAGAAGAGATAGGGAAGGTTACTCCATACTTGTAAGAGGAATGATCCACTGAGAAGATAGTCTAATCATTTATGCGCCAAACAAGAGGACACCAAATTTCATTTAAAAAAACAAAACAAACAAAACAAAAACTACCAACAGCTAAGATCACATATTGACCCTCACACATTGAAAGTGGGAGTCTTGGGGATCCCTCTCTCCCCAAGAGAAAGGTCACTGAGACAATAAATAGGGAGAGAAATGCTGGAACTAAAACAACATTCATGAGTCAAATGGACCTAACAGACTTGTACAGAACAACCCCATGTAAACACTAAAGAACATATTCATTTCTTCGCAGTCTGTGGAACTTTCTCCCAAACTGACTATGTTAAAAAGCAAGTAAGAACAGATACAGATAAATTAAAATAATGCCCCATATCCCATCTGACAGCCATGGATTCAAGCTGGATAACAATAACAATTGAAATAGCAGAACACACACAATTTCATGGAAGTTGAACAACTCACTTCTGAATGAAATTACATCAATACAGAAATCAAGAAGAAAATTTAAGTCTTTTCATAATTGAATAAAGTGTTATATTGTCTTTCTGAGGCTAGCTTAATTCACCTAATATGACAATCACCAGTCACATATATTTTCTGCAAATGATCTAACATCATTCATTGGTTTTTCATATGCAAATAACAGATACCTGTAGAAGAACTCACAAAGGCAACCCCATACATAATTCTAAAAAAAAATACATAGCAATACCATTTAATCAATAAAATAAATAAGGCATCAAAAGTGGGGGTTGACATCCTACTTTCATAAGCTGGAAGAATTGATATCAGTAAAAATGCTTACACTAACCAAGCTAATGAAAAGCATCAATGCCATTCCTACCAAAATTCTTCAGAGAAATGGAGAAAAAAAAAACCTAAAATATCTGTAGTGCCTCAGAAGATCATAAAAGCCAAAGAAATCCTAAACAAAAGGAATGAAGCAGAAAGGCATCACGCTGCCAGAGTACTTGATATAATAACAAATTATAACACCGAAATGCTATGGCACTGACAGAGAGAGAGGCATAGAGAGCAGTATGTAAAACAGAAAAGCCAGAGGTAAGCTCATGTGTCACAGTCAGTGACTGTGTAGGTGAGAGGACTGTGTGCTGTTGTGCAGCTCTACAAAATTAAGGTGAAGACCACCGTGGCTCCACAGTTTTCTTCGGCCTACAGGCAGGAAAGCAAGGCTGACAGAAGGATGCTCCTTCAGGAGGAAGCAGTACTGAAAGGCCCTGATTCCAGATGAGGGGACCACCCCAATAAACACATGTATGTATATGTATGTATGTATGTATGTATGGATGTATGTATGTATGTATGGATGGATGTACTATGGATGTATGGAGAGAGAGAGAGAGAGAGAGAGAGAGAGAGAGAGAGAGAGAGAGAGAAGAGAGAAGAGAGAGGACTTGTTCTGCAAAATAGTAACAGTCTTTTCTAACAGGCTATACAAAGCAGACACTCATGCCTATGTATGTGAAAAGCTCTGTTATGCCTACACTGTGACTAAGGTAGTTTGCACCATCACTACAGGCACTGTACTACCTGGGAGTGTTGTACTCCGGACTGTTTGCATTCACTGTATTTTTCAGGACTTTCCTCCCATACAAATGATCAAAATCACCTGGTGTTCAGTCCACAGGATACAACAGGTTCCCTCATCATCCTAATTCCATGGGGAAGCTATGTCCAAAAAAACCATGTTTTGGGCTGATGACAGATTAGGAAGTATTGTACTTCCCTTTAAAGCTAACCTCACTTCTGCTTGCCAACTGATTGGTTTTGTAGCACATCCAAACTCCTCAGGTAGTAAAACCTGAACAGTATTTTCTTACATGCACTTAAAGCTTGAATCAATCACACACAGCTGTGCTCCACAGGGCACTCGATGTAATCTATAAATGTAACATTTCTGAAGAAGAAGAAAAGCTAAAACAATGACTCTGTTACAAATTCCCCTGGATAAGACACTTACCTCTTCAGAGCCACAGTCACAAGTCTCATCTCCCTCCACCACACCGTTTCCACAGACTGGTCTTGGACTCCTTTGCATTTGTGGCTTATTCTGAAGACATTTGGCACCAATGGTTGCTTTAAAATGTTCAAAGTCACTCAAGCTGCAATTGCTAAATGTCTTCATACCCGTATGTTGCCTAAAAATGAATTACATATTGTCATTAGCATTATATATCTCAAAGCATAACTCCATATTATGTGTTAGCTTTCTGACACTGTTTAATATATGATAGCAAATACTCCTGATAAGTGTTCATATAATCCCATATTGGACCATGTCTCTTGGATGGGGAGGCCTGGTGGCACTCAGAGGAAGGATAATAGGTCACCAAGAAGAGACTTGATACCCTATGAGCATATACAGGGGGAGGAGGTCCCCCTCAGTCACAGACATAGGGGAAGGGAGTAGAGGGGGAAGCAGGAGGGAGGAAAGAAAGGGAGGATACAAGGGATGGGCTAACAATTGAGATGTAATATGAATAAATTAATAAAAAAATTTTAAAAAGAGTGTTCATATAATCATTCTTGAGGAGGTCATGTGATGTTTATTCACCACAATACTTTTGGTTACTTAAAACAATTAAGTACAACACTGGGTGGTGTAGTACATGCCTTTAATCCCAGCACTCAGGATGCAGAGGCAGGTGGATCGCTGTCAGTTCGAGGCCAGCCTAGTCTACAGAGTAAGTCCAGGACAGCCAAGGCTACCCAGAGAAACCCTGTCTTGAAAAAACCAAAAAAAAAAAAAAAAACTAGTTATTTGTGCCTGTGCATCTTCAAGTCCAGGGCTCAGAAGAAACCAGAAGCAGGTAGCTCAACTACCCACAAAGGAGAGGGGAAGAACTTGGCTCCCCTCCACCTGAGAACACAGAGTACCCACATTCACTTCCCTCTGTGTGACCAGTCTGGTTGGGGCACAATCCTTCTCCATCTGGCTTGCCCAGAGATCAGAGGAGCCAACTGAGGCTGAGGGAGGGAAAACACCATGAAGGGAACTCGATTCAACATAAAAGGACACATTCATCCTGACAAAATGAGGCAAGAGAGGTTTCAACATCACACTCTAATTTCTAGATGTCTTACAATCAAAATGCAAAAACAAACAAAAACCCCACAATAACAACAACAACAATAAACCAACAACTTCAGAATTAAATTATAGCATAAAGTAGATTTAATGATGAAGAATATTCCACCCAATATATGGGGAATAAACGTTCCTCCCAGTAAAACATGGAAACTTTCCTCAAGTTAATCACATTATAGGCCACAATGCAAGCCTTCACAAATTCAAAAATAATTTCCTGTATCTTATTAGGCCAGATAGACACCAACAGTAAGTCTAACCTCAGAAACTGCACAAACACTTGAAAACTGGTTAATACACTTGTTGAGTGAGTAGTATAACAATAAATAAACCAGGGAAGAAATCATTAAATTTCTGGAGTCAAATGGAAATGAGAGCACAACCCATCAGGACTAAAAAGACTGCCTATGCTATAAGTATTTACATTAAAAACAATAACAGTAAGAGATATCAGTCTTTCAGGAGTGTCTCAAGAGATCCCCAGTGTCTCAATGAAAAATACCAAGCCAAACTCAAATGCAGTAGGCAGCATGAAGTAATAGAGATTAGGGAAGAAATTAAACAAATAGAAACTAAAATAATATCAATTTTTTTAAGTAATGAAACAGCTGGTTCTTTCAACTTATATAATAAAATATTAGCAAGATTGATAAGCCTTTATCCAAGCTAACCAAATAAAAGAGAGGAATCAAGTTAATAAAATTAGAGACGACAAGAGAATTGTGGAAACAGACTCCAATAAAACCAAGAGGTCATTACAGAAAATTTAGAAAAAACAGATAAATTTCTAAATCCAAATGATCAACCTAAATTAAAGCCAAAAGATATAATGATTTATATAAACCTGTAACCAACAGTAAGGGTAATTAAGTCTTCCCATAAACAAAACCTCAGGACCAGAAATATTTCCTGCTGAATTTTCTAATACCAAGATTTTTCAAACGGTTCCACAAAATAGGAAAAGAAGAAACGTTTCCATGCTTGTTCTGTGACACAGCCTTTACCCCGGACCAAAGCTGGGTAACCATACAACAGACAGCGCAAATCTCTCTAATAAACAGAGATGCAAAATTTCCTAACAAAATACTTGCAAACATAATTCAATAACACATTAAGAAGATAGTAGGTCATAATTAAGTTGGTTTTCATTCCAGGAATGCAGGACTGACTCAACATAAAACATTATCAATAAATGTAAAGTACCTTATAAATAGGATTGTGGACAGAAATCAAATGATCATTTCAATAAATGCAAAACATCTTTATAATAAAAGTCCAGAAGAAACTGGAAACAGTTGGACTATACCTCAAGATAAGACAGACTGTATAAGACAACCCTCGGTCCAACAGTATTCTAACTGGAAAAATTATTCAGACATTTTCTTGCCAAATCTGGAACAAGTATTCCCCCAGCTTTTCTGCTTTTATTCAATATAATGTATGAAGTCCTCGCTAGAGCAACAAGAAGGACAAAACGACAGGGTATGGTAGCACATGTCTGCAATCATAGCCCTCAAGCGGCAGAAGCAGGTAGATAGATCTGAGTCCAAGGCTAGTTTAGTCTGCATAGTAAGTTCCAGGGCAGCCGGTGCTACATAGTAAGACCCTGCCTCAAAACCAAAAAGATAACGAGGGGGCTAGAAGGATGGCTCAGCAGTTAAGAGAAAGTGAAGACCTGAGGTAGGTTCCCAGTAGCCATATCAGGAAGTTTACAGGTGTGTGAGACTCCAGCTCCATGGAGATCGAATTCCTCTGGCCTCCACAGGTACATGCGTGCGCGCGCGCACACACACACACACACACACACAGGCACACACACATGCACGCATACAGACACACATGCACACAGACACACATGCACACAGACACAGACACACACACATCATTTAAAATATTTTAAAAGAAAAAAGAACCATAAAAAGTAAAGTAGGAAAGGAAAACATTAAATGAAAATGTCAAACTATCTCTCTTTCCAGATGGCAAGATTCTATATTTTGAAAACCCCACAGACACCATGAGAAAACATTTAGACTGATAAACACTTCCAATAAAACTACAAGATTCAAAAAATCAAGATACAGAAAACAGTGTGTGTGTGAATGTCTGTGTGCATATGTGAGTGTGTTTGAGTGTGTGTGTGTGTGTGTGAGAGAGAGAGAGAGAGAGAGAGAGAGAGAGAGAGAGAGAGAGAGAG
>OU015752.1:40721214-40763444 GCA_907169655.1 Acomys percivali | reverse complement strand
TCTCTCTCTCTCTCTCTCTCTCTCTCTCTCTCTCTCTCTCTCTCGCCTTCAGATCAGGACCTAACTCTCAACTACGTCTCGAGCACCATGTCTGCCAGCATGTTTCAACATCCCTTGTCATGATGATAACAAACTAAACTTCTGAAATTGTAAACCAGCCTCAATTAAATGCTTTCATTTTATAAGACTTGCCTTGTTCATGGTGTCTCTTCACAGCAATAGAACAAAGACAGTACTTAAAGAAATTAACTGCATTTCTGTATATCTACAAAATACATTAGAGCATTAAAATATTAACACTGGCAAAAATCATAGACCTAGAAAATAAATATCAAATTTATCTATTAGAGCTCCAGGAAAAAAGAAGTGTAAGTTTTCCAAGGAGACTAGAAGAATCATTTGAAAAATTGAAAAATAAAAAAAAAAATAAAAAAATAAAAAAGGAAAAATTGAAAACTGGAGGGATGCATCCATACTCATTGGCTGGAACGTTCCACATAATAAAGATATGCATGGCACTGGAAGCAACATTCCTTCCCAGATTGATCAACCAAACTCCTTAAAGCCCTGTAAAAACTTTGACAGGCTGTTTCCAGGGCAAACATGTAACAGAGTGCTAGTCTACCCATGTGACAGACAATCAAATTGTATCCCTCTTTATACTATACCAAAATTAGTTGAGTTGCATATAGTTGGAGATAAATATGTACGTACATATGAAGACATCTCTTATATGTTGCTAGCAATTCTAATGTGAATGCAACCATAAATGCATAGCTACCATGTATCACCTTTAAACTAACATTTTCAAATAATGCAGAAAATCTATCCATGGAAGTCCTTATAAACAGCCTTTGCCAACTGTGTCAGCACATAAACTTTATCAAATGAATCCTGGACTTTTCTTAGTGTCTGAGAGCCAGACTCTGCCATGATACAGAGCAGGCTCTCATTCTGTTTTGGACCCTAAAAGCCCCAAAATAGAGGAAGCTCTGTAAATTTTAGTCTATCGTTTTACAAAAGATTAATAGGCTCACAAGCAAGTGTTGTTCATCTATTTTCATCGCCTGGCAGTTAGAAAGCACGAGGCTTGAATAAAACTCATGTGCAATCAGAAGTGAGGTAGAACTCCCTGAACTCAGCTGGCTCACAAGTCTTTTGCTCTCTTCATAAAGTATCAAGCATTCTTACATGAATAAGTATGCAATATCATGAGGTCTTAGGGTAAGGTACGATTGCTTCCATTCTAAGAATCTACGCAGTAATTCATCTGCTTCACCAGCTGTAGAGATTTTGTTTTTATCTGACCACAGCTCCAACGAGGACAACACAATTGTCACATTGAGCTGGGTAAACACCTAGAAAACAAAAGAAATGAAGATACACAAAGTCAGTCTCGTATTTTATAATGCCCTGCCCCAGAAAATATTTTGAAATTTTCACAAATTCACTCTCTGTTTATAGGAATGACTTAAGTATTCAGAAATGCCACATCAAGCTAGTGCAAATGATAATTTCAAAATTACAATTTCTGGTATTAAAAAGAAAACTACTTACTGAATTCATAAGGCTGATAATTTCAATGATTTTATTTGTTACAATCATGCTGTCAAAGCCCAAGTAATCATACTAAAAGACATAAATAATTTTATAATTAAAATACCGTTTTGCATGATGTTTTTGATATTTATATCTACTATCTGAAGTTTGAGGATGATGTAGAATTCAGTGTTTCAAATTAGATACACAATTCCCAAAGTGAGACTATTACAGAGCACTTGTACGCAAAGGCACATACACATTCACACATATAACACATACACACATGTACACATATATAGACACGTAATCACTCACTAGCAGGCACATATGGACGTGTTGAAATATGGATGGACCCAGGATAACATCTTGTAGGCCCCATCATTTTAAATGGCTCCTCTGGCCCTTCCCAGAAGTCTAACAAATCATGTATTGGCCTATTCCTCAACTCTTCTTACTTCTGACCTCAATCCTGGATTCCTAGCAAGCCCCACAATGCTGAGAACAGAGCTGCTCGTGTGTCATTTGTGTTCTCTGTGATATCCCACAAGGGTGATAATCAAATATATACCACCAGACAGAAACCTGGAAAATGTCCTCGTCCTTAAAAGCCATATAAATTGACTGTTTATGGAAGTCAAGGATCTGGAGATATCTTCCTGTCAGGAAACAACAGTGTGGGAAAGATACAGCACCACCCGCCTGTGCTGTACAGCATGAGCAGGTAGGCTGGCCACTGCTGCCAGCAAAGCCTTGTAAGACTAAACACACTCCAGTTTTCCCAGCTCATCTTCTTGCTCTACAGGCTTGCCTGGCTTGACTCCTATGGCGTCACGCCAACATTTTGGTTTTCAGTTCGCAAATCGTTATACCGTGCCATCTCCAACGGGAAGTGAGAAAACCGGGATATTTTATTCGCCTCTAGCCACTGGCATCAAACATTCACAGAAAATATTTAAAGAGGACTCGTGCCAAAGTGCATCAACATTTTGAAACTCTTAAAATATTTTTTTAAGATTTATCTATTTTTCTATATGCATAAGTATTTTTGCCTGACTGTGTATTTGTGCCCAGCATGCATGCCTTGTGCCCTCAGAGGTGCCCTCAGAAGAGGGCACTGGGTCTTCTGGGACTAGAGTTTCGGACAGTTGTGAGTCATCGTGTGTGTGCAAGCCTGAGTCCCTCTGGAAGAGAAACAATTTATTCTTCACTGTGGACCCAACTCTCCAGTCCCACACCAAATACATAAAAGAAAAACCAAAGTGCATACCAAAGTTTTGTCCACCACAACAGTCATCTCGAGATAAAGGGGAAATGAGCTTCTTAAAGATGACTCTGGCTAGAAGGGAACAAAAGCACACAGAAGTTTACATTTTCACGACGCGTTTACTTGGAGCTCTGTGTTGAGCTGCCAGGGGAACATTCATGGCCAAGTGCTGGTGGGGTTGTGCAGCTGGGAACACTAACGTCTGGTGCCTGAGTGTTAGAGCATCGAGTCTGGTAACGAGAACACGGATCGTGCAGCCTCCCAGTCGATCAGCAGCATGCAACTTGCAAACGCCTCATACACTAAAATTGGAACAAAGCACCATGCACTTTTAAGCATCTATTTGATCTGACAGAGACGGTAGAGGTGTTGAAGACTAAGAAACTACGGCTGTGTTTCACCCCTTCCTGGAACCACATGCTTTGCAATACAACGTGAAACACCTTTCAAGAGGCGAGTGTGCTTCCCCCGGCTCCTCATCAAAGCTGCTGGTCAATAACTGCAAAGAAAAAGCAGCAGTGCCAGTTCAGTCTCGGCCTCCTCTGACTGCCATGTGTGCTCTCCAGGCACATCCTGCCATCCCATCATACAGTAAGAAACACAGGGAGATACTCTTAGGGAACGGAACAGGGCATTCATTGCTTAAGTGGAAAACAGAAAATAAAAACAGCTAGCAACTGTTCGGTGAAATTTCACCATGGAAACCCAGCTCACTGGCATCCATGGGGGTGGCACTCCATTTTCTCTGTGTCACTTATTGATACCAGAGATGGCAACTGCCAAGTTGTTCTCAAAGGATTATGGCTACGCGCTTGCGCTGTCTGCTGCCTTCCTAAAGGGTTTGCCCAGAGAGCAGTCCAATTTCTCCTCCTTGGAACTTTCACAGAGTAGACTTGTAGAAGACATTTGTAAGAATATTTCAAGGCAAATACATTAGCTGCTGTCTAGAACAAGGCATGAAAGGAAGGCTGTGAAACAACATGGTAAAGAGGCTGAAAAGGATAGCATAAGGTGGTAGACAAAGAAAGGTTTTGAAAAGTTCAGGTATCCACACTGGGCAAACTCTAGAAGGTCACACACATGCCCAAGACTAGACACAAGCTGTGAAAGACCTTGGAATGTTACGAAGATTTTTTTTTTTCCGCCCTGGAAAACTGTGGGGCTCTGTGCAAACAAGAGTGAAGCCCAAGACACCGTCACAAATAACTAAAATAAGCATTACGAATACACCCAAACTCACTAAGTCTCAAGAAACCACAGGAGCTCCAGCCTTTGCCTTCCCTTTTCAACTGGCCATATCACAGCCTTTTTCCATTCAGGGACTCTCCAGCTGCCCAATGTGGTCCTTAAGTTAATGTAAGCTACTTGCTTGCATATTCCTAGCCTCCTGCAATTCAGGTCACCCCAAAGCCCTGTGGTTGCACACCAAGAAGCATCATATCCTTCCAGCTCCACTCCCCAACCCCTCTCTTTAAACACACACACACACACACACACACACACACACACGCACGCACGCACGCACGCACGCACGCACACACGCATGCATGCACATGCACACACACGCACGCACGCACACACACATGCATGCACATGCACACACAGAGAGAATCACAGTAATTATTACATTTATTTCAACAATAATTCTAAATATTAATGGTCTACATTCCCCCAATAAAAAGACACAGACTAACAGATTTGATTAAGAAATGGGATCCATCATTTTGCTTCTTCCAAGAAATGCCTCCTGATCAATGACAGACATCACCTTAAGATAAAAAGGACGGAAAAGATATTTCATGTAAATGGAACAAAGAAACACATAGACGTAACTATTCTAATAGCTGGTGAACCAAAACCAGTCAGAAGAGGCAAGGAAGGACACTTCATACGTGGGATAAATCTATCACATGCCTTTATCCCAAGGCTCAGAAGAATGGGCAGAAAGACTGCAAGAGCCAGATTTGGTGGGTGACTATGAGGAAACGGTTTTTTTTTGGGGGGGGGCCACAACAGAACAGTTGCACATACAGACTCAGCAGTTACACAAGACTTGGGTTAGCACAAGCCAGACAAAATTCCAAGGTGGAGGGGAAGGGTAAGTACAAAAACCTCCCCCTAGCTGAGAGCTAGTTGCTGGGATAGCGTGTCAACGCAGTATTCTGAAGATGTCTTTTATAGTTAAAAAGACTAGAATGTTTGCTGGGCCTCACAGCCAGAGTTTATAACGTACCATGAGGTCACTTAAGACTGCTGTCCCACTGTGTACTCAGCCTGTCTGTTTAATCCGTCTTTAAGACAACAGTGTAGGAGACGCCCTTATTTGCCTGGTAGTGCATATGGAACCAGCTTGTATAGCCTAAGGTAATGCAGAGCTGCAATGTTAAGTTAGGCACTCTCTATGCCCCTGACCCAGATAGTGCATGTGTGGCATTTGCTGAAAGCAGCAAATAGAGAGGTTGAAAGTTAACATCCTAAAATCTACCATAAAGGTGGGTGCTGTGTAGGGTCACAATTACCAACTGGTACGCTTCAAATAATTCTGGCAATGTGCAATGACTTTGCTGTGTAAATCTCCTATCTGCCTTAGCAGCCAGATTTGCAGTCTCCTGCCTCTGTTTAAACTGTTTTAAGTATAACTTGGGGCCCAGGGCCTGAAAGAGACTTAAGGATGACAGCGTATGCAAAATGCATAAGCCTAAGATGTATATAAGCTAACAAACTCTTTGTATACTTATAATATATATTATAACTATGTGTTATATATTTATTAATTATATATATATGTATATATAGGCATATATAAACATACTTGGTTGTGTATAAGCAACAGTTGGCCAGGCATTTAAGTAAAGAGATTTCCCTCATTTCCAAGTGTGTGGAGTGATTCCTCGCTGGAAAGGCATATTATTTCTATACCAGGTGTATGTCCATGTCTGTGGCTATATATACACATGTGAACACATGAAAGTCAAAGGAAGACATCAACTATTTTCCACCTTATTATTTAAATGTCCCTAGAAGAACTGCCTGGCATGCTCCTGCCCAGGTAGATTTTTCAGGGCACACCCTGTGCTCTTGAGCAAACAGTTACTTACGTCAGCATGAGCTGGTCCAATCCCACCTCTCCTTCAGACCTACACCTAGGAAGAACAAGCATGTCCTTGTCCAAGGTGTGGCCTGGACAGTCTGTCTGGGCATTTCAGTTATATACATATTTAACTATGCTAATGTTGATCCAAAACCTGCTCTTTTATCTCAAAGGGAATAAGAGTTAGTTTATTCTGGAGCCATTTTGAGTGACCACGGCCCAGGAACGTAGATTTAGATTACCCCAAGTTTCATGTTTCAATGTGGAATCAGTTTCACAAAATTTTTTTATACTTTCAGAGAAGAAAATTCTTAAATCCAGGTAACTTTAAACTATACTGTGGGGTCCGTTAGAAAGGTGAGTACAGGATGATGATGGGAGAAGCTTCTCTGCAGGCCCAAGATGCTCTCCGATGTATTTAGCCTTAGGGTTGATGGAAGCTAGTGGTCTGCCAAGTTACAGATTCCAAACACTTTCTGTCTATTTGGTCACAAGGTGGTAGTTCTAACACAGAGGCAGGCAAGGAATAGCTGTTCCCAGGCTAGACCAAAGATAAAGTAACCAGGCTTTAGACCTGCGACTCTCTAATCTCTGGACAGTACTGAAACTCTTCTCATCAGACAATCGGTCTCTGCAGACATTGCTTCTTTTCAGATATTTTTGTGCATGATAATAAGAATAAAAACAAACAAACAAAGGAAACCCCCAAAACTAAAGCAAACTGAACAATACAAGGTAGGTGATGGGATGTGGCTCAGGGGAAAACTGTATACACACATACATATGCGTGCATGCATGAGTGTGTGTGTGTGTGTGTGTGTGTGTGTGTGTGTGTGTGTGGTTTACTTTTTAATTGGAACAAACAAGTGCTTTGAAGGTAAAATAATACAAAACTCACTTTTTTGTTAACAAAAATGTCATAGTTCGTTGGCATCTCTAAGTTTCTTCTATTTTTGTTAAAAATTGTTAATTCATTCTCTCTGTTCCCTAATTTATAAACAATATGCTGGAGTGTACTCGAAGATTCCAGGGGCTCGATTCCATAAGACACATTTTCAAACTGCAGGATTCCTCTGCAAAATTAAGAATAAAGCTGTTAAGTGCTTTTTATAAATAAAATCTTTCTTATGAAATTCTGAGAGCATCCAATAAAAACAATCAAAGTCCATCATTTTGACTCAAAATCTGTCTTAGAGATGACTTTTAAGAGAAAAATAATTTCTCTAACACAAAAATCCTATTTTCCATTTCTTTGTTGTTGTTGTTAATTACAAAACTAATAGAAACTAGTGTTAGCTTCCTAGACTCACAGTGTGACAGTAATCAACTAATTTCCATCTGCTTCAGTCAGGGACAGCTTAACACTGAGCCAACTGAGATGCTAATACATTTCTCTCTAGTTTGCAGAACTTTGAAAAGCTGGTCACGTAGCTTTTATAATAAAAAAAAAATGCACATCAGCAATCATACTAATGAAAATGAAACGTAGCAGTGTTTGCAAACTGATACTTATTCATTTTGGTTGGACATATAGTTTGAACAAGGCATCAAAAGCAGGATTCTGACCGGGCAATCAGTTTGCAGACCCCTGCTTCCCTGAATTGAGGTATCCCAGTATGTCACTTCTGCATAAGAAACTGGCTTCAGGTTTAAATTTCAGGACTCCACACAGGAAGCTCCGAAAATATACACTAAAAACGGAGAAAGACTGAAACCTCTCCAAAATGGAAAAGAAGAAAACAAATAATTCAAGAGTTAAAGAAAGTACTGTTATTATTGCCAAAAAAAGAGTATTTAATTAATAATTACAAAGATATGACTTGCCTCCTTGCTGTAAAGATAAATTTCATGAGAAAAAGCAAGATTCGTTTATTTTACTTTTATGTCCAAACAAGATACATGGTAGGTATTATAAAAATTCTATCTGTTGAAAAAATAATAATAAGGCATTTTAAACCTTGCTCTGGCAACCCAGGACATTCTATTGACTTTTCTGTTGTTTAAAAAAATAATAATAATAAGCTGAGAGCAAGGCTATGAGGAAGTCTAAACCCTCCAGAAGTTAGATTATCTCAGGTCTGCAAAGTAAGGGAGAGAAACGCCAGACCACTGAGACCCTGTCTGGTGAGTCGGTGAGAGATCTGCCCCAGCTGTGCAGGAGCAGAAGCCTAATGCCTTCGCTGTGGCCAAATATCACAGCCAGAGGGGGAGAAAACCAGTAACCTCAGTCCGGAGCACGTGCTGAGGGTGACAACGGAGTTCGGATAGCCTTTGATGTGTCCTTCATAGTAGCACTGATCCTGGGGATAAGGAAGAGGGAAGCGGTTAGCGAGGAACTCCCGAGACTTTCAAGTTACTTCCTGCTTTGAAAGTAGACAGACCTAGCTGGATACTGCTCACAAACCCATGATCGGCAACGGCATGCATAAAGCGATACTCAGAAACTCTCCCGGGAGCCCTGAAAATTATCACAATGTGCTGCCTAGAGAAGCGCGTTTACTGCGCAAGGCTCTGGAAGCTTGAAGGGCCAGGAGTGACACAGAAAGCATTTCACCTTCAAGGACAGAAGCGGGGGAGGGGGGGGGCGGGGGGGCGCGGGGAGGGGTGCTGGAGAGATGGCTCAGCGGTTAAGAGCACCGACTGCTTCTCTAGAGGTCATGAGTTCAATTCCCAGCAACCACATGGTGGCTCACGTGATCTGATGCCCCTCTTCTGGCCTGCAGGTGTACATGCAGGCAGAGCACTGTATACATAATAATAAATAAATATTTTTTAAAAAGAAGTAGCAGCAGGGGGGGGACAAGAAGAGCTCCACACACATTCAGTAGACAACACACTTCCAGAAAAAAAAAAAAGCCCAAAGTGAAACAATAGTAAAACAACAAAAACAAGAAAACACACAAGCATATTAAAGTATCTTAATGCTTTGCTTTACTCGGTAATAAATGAAGCCTTCAAACTCCTCAGGGTGGATCAGCAAGGTCAGCGGAGAGGCAGAGAACACAGGTAGAAGGCACAGTAGGGCTGACGTGTGGGTGCGAAAGGTTTTGATCTCTGCTTCTCTTGCACTCATGGTTTTAGCAAGCTTACTTTACTTTCACTCACCTTCCTCTTCCCAGGAAGGCTGGCTGCCACAGTAAGGCCAGGCAGTACCCAGGAAAGGCCCTCAGTCCACTAATTTAACTCCACCAAGAAGTGTGCACTGACTCAGAACTACCTTAAGCGAACCCCATGGGTCCCGAGAGTCTTGTGCATAGGGACACCATTCACTCAGCTCTTGTAAAGTTTTCTGAAATTTCATAAAAATAACTTAGATCTTACCGGGATGTCTGAAGAATGAGAACTCATAGATCCTTGATTATACAAATAAACCATAAAATGATCTGCTAAAAAATATCTAAGTACAGAAAAGAGAGAATTCTGAGTTACTCTTTTACAAACAACAGAGCAGCCATTGGTAAACTCTCCCCCGCCCCATGTTTCTGTAAATAAAACTTTATTGGAACACAGCCATGCCCATTAACCTGAGTGTGCTCTGGGGACATTCTAGCTACAACAGCAGAGATAAGTAGTTTGGGCAGAAACTAGAAGGCCTTAAAAACTAGGTCAACTCTCCAGAGCTTTAGAAAAAAAGCCAACTTTTGACATAACGGTAGCATTTCCTTTGACATGCATTACACTTTATGCAAAATAATACACATTTCCTTAAAATAATTTCCCCAACTTAATGTTTTCCTTTTATTTTTCAAAAGGACTTACTTTCTTATGTGTATGCATGTGCCTTAATGGACTTATGCACCAGTGTGTATATATTTATATATTATATGACATTATATTATTATATGTATATTTTTATTCATAATTATATATTATATTTTATAATCATATGTTGCATTTATAAGTATATGTAAGTATGTAAAATTTATGACAGTATAGTATATATAATATATTATATAACTTATTATATGATATATTATATCCCATACATATTATAACCTATGGTATATATAGTTATATTATGTAATTAAAATACAAAATATGAAATAAAATATATCATAACATTATAAACAATACATTATATAGTCTGTATATTGATACAGAATCTATTATATATAAATATGGGTGGTTTTGATAATGTGGTTGAAGAAAAGCCCTATTATCCTTAGCATATGCACTAAAACTCAAGCCTGAGCTCAACACTCTTGTGGTGCCACACTCCCCACACAGTCCATTGTTTCAGTTTTACTTTTCACCCTCTCTCTAGCTTAAGTCAGTCTGCTGCTTTCGGGTTCTCCACTGAACCTGGTCTCACACAGGCTGGCAGCGGCGCCCTCACACACACCCTAGCTGTCAGTCAGGCCTGAACGGCAGGCTGCAGTCAAGGACGAGCACCTGCAAGGCTTCAGCCCTGGTGGCCCGCTGGACACCGTCTTTCCCTCGCTGTCCGTGAGCTCACCCTTCCTCCAGCTTTCCTCCTGCCTCTCTGCACATGTACACATTCCTGCATCTCAATACTGCCCATCCTCTCTGCGTGTTTCTATGGCATCCAGTTACGTTGTCTTTCTTCTCACACTGAGTATTCAGTCCAGCCTCTACTGGGCATATTTTGGTTGTGTCAGTGATGGTAGAAGCAGCTGATAACTGGCAGTTCTAGTGAGAGCTACATATACTATTGCTCTTACACCCCACTGCTCTTACAGGTAAACAGTTTCAAAGAAATAAAATGAAATGCCAAGCTAAAGAATTTTTTTTTTAAAAATCACCTTTTCTGGAGGTGCACAGTGTACCGCTTCTTGTTTATTGGAATAACATAGGCTATCTGTTCCTGGAGAGGGCAGAAAAACTGAGAGTGAGGCCAGATTTCAAGGCGAACCAAAGAGCAACTCAAAATCAACCAACCCCACACCCCAAGCCTGTTTCGAACAACTGGTAAACTCATCATAGGCTGCCTGTGTTGAAAATCCACAGCAAATTATTTCAAATGTTTAACTTTTCATATATCTCCTTCATTGCCACACAGACAAGCCACTCGTGATGTACACAAGATTAGGACTCCCCGTGTCACTAAATCCTAACCGCCTATGAAAGAAATGCCCATGCTGTCCGCAGTCTCTTCCTAGCTGCACAGAAGCAGGAAGCATCCCATCTGTTCCCTACATAGTTTGAGGACAAATCCTTTTTCAAAACAGAAACAGAACGGTTGTGGGAATTTGAGTTGCCAGTGACAGTTCTTCACCTGTGCTGCCATGACACGTCAGAGCATATGCTCCCTTCACCTGCTGAATAAACGGAGAGCTGCAGTGAGGCCGTGGAGCAAGCAGATGGGTCCGTCTATGGAGGCCACGGGCAATTTGCTGAATGATGATAAATTTATGTTTAAGCTTCTAACAGATGGCAAGTGAAGACTTTTAGTGACTAAGGAATTCCACTTCTGGGAGGAGAGCAAGATGGTAGCTGAATAAAACCCTTCAGAGGCCATTTTCCCACTGCCTTCACTCAGGAGAGCCAAGAACACCAAAGCAGAGGCAGAGCTGAGTGCCTGGTTTTACCATTGTGAAAAGATGTACCACAGAAGGCAGGAAGGGAAGAGGCGCCTACCTCACAGCGCACCTTTCACACATCCAGACAGCACGCTGTGGAGAGGCTCCCTGGTTGCGGGAGGGAAGAGGGGCTGATTTCAGACCTTCATACTGAACAGTAGAGGGCCAGTGCTGTGAACCCAGACCTGGGCAGAACCACGGGTTCCCGATTCCAGGTTAGCTTCTTCAGATTGAGCTTCTAGATGCACCTTAGCAAGAAGCCAGGAACAGCATTCATCAGGTATGGAGAACCAAGGTATAAGAAACATGAGAGTCTACCTGCAGGGTTGGCGAAAGCACTGGGCTTCATCTTGGAACCCAGTACCAGACCTGACTGCATAACCCAGCACCAGAGAGACCCTAATGGCCCCAGTGCTTTTGATTTATTCAGTACTCATATCAAACAGACTTTATTCAAAATGCATTGCATTCTATACAATAAAGCAAGTCTTTAAAAATACAAAACGAAGGGCTGGAGATAACGGCTCACAGTTAAGAGCACTTGTTCCTTAGAGTGCCCAGATCTGATTCCCCGTATCCACATAGTGGTTCACAAGCATCCGTAACTCCATTTATAGGGGAACTGATGCCCTAGTCTGACCTCTGTGGGTACCAGGCATGCATCCAGTACACAGACATATGTACAGGCAAACACCCTTACACATAAAATAAATACGTCCAAAATAAATACAAGACGAAATTGAAAGACTCTTCTTGAAACTTAACAGATCATAATGGAATAAATCAGAAATCAACAACAGGAGAAAATTCAGGAGCCATAGAAGCAAATGAAGATTAAGTAATGGAATTTAAAATAATGCATGGGCTATTGAAGCAATTAAAGGGATTTCAAAATCCTAGAATGAAAATCCAATCTATAAAATCTAAGGCATGCAGCAAAGGTGGCTCTTAGTTACTCTTCTGCTGCTATGAAGACACCATGATCAAAGCAACTTAGAGAAGAAAGAGTTAAAAGTTATTGTGTCTTACAGTTTCAGAGGGTGAGTCCATGACTACCATGTTGGGGAGCATGGCAGCAGGCAGGCAAGCGGGCATGGCACTGAGAGCCCACACCCTGAGATGACCAACCACAAGGCAGGGAAGTAACTGGCAATGGCGTGGGCTTTTGAGACCTCAAAGGGCACCCCCAGTGACACATCTCCTCCAACAAGGCCACACCTCCTAATCCTTCTCAAACAGTTCCACCAAGTGGAGACCTATAGTATGAAATATTTTATGTATTTGGCCCTTTAAGTGACACTAAGCCCTTCAGTGTCAGTTGGCTCTTAGACTTCTGGGAACAAGAAAGGGTATAAAAAAAAGCCAGCAGAGGCTGAGAGCTGGGAGAGAGGATAAGGAGAGAGGACGGGATGGAGCAAGGAGAAGGACTGGGGAGTAGGCAGGAGTAGGGTCCAGGAGACTGAAGAACGGGGTCGGAGAGGACAGTTGATACAAGAAGAAAGAAGACTGAGTATGGCTAGAGAGAAGAAGGAAAGAGATTGGGCAGAGGAAAAATAAGAAACAGTTCAAAGCAAACTGAGCTAGCAGAGTGAGAAGACAAGACAGTTGGTGGCAGTTGAGCCAGGAGAAGCTGAGCTGAGCCAGAAAAGATATTAAGAGATGATTAGGAGGACTCACAAACAGAGCAGTTAAAGAAATATTTTTTTAAAAAAAAGACTAAAAGCTATAGGGACCAAGTATCTAAATATATGTCTGTGATGGCCACGTCATTCAAAGCACCGCAGTGATTCTTCAAGAAAACAAAAACTTCACATTAACATCTTAACATTCTAGCTTTAAAAAAGACAGGTCTGGAGAGATGGCTCAGGGGCAAAGAGCACCTGATTCTCTTCCAAAGAACCTGAGTTTGGTTCCCAGAACCCACATTAAATGGCTCACAATTGCCTGTGATGCCAACTTCAGGGGATCTGACATGCTCATCTGACTTCTGTGGATACCTTCAGACATATAGTGCAGAGAGAGAGAGAGAGAGAGAGAGAGAGAGAGAGAGAGAGAGAGAGAGAGAGAGGGAGGGAGGGAGGGAGGGAGAGAGAGAATATCTTGGAAAACATTATTGATTTAAAGAAAAATCAGAAGGATCCCAAATAACAACCTAATGATTTATGTGAAAGTCTTGTTAAAACAAGTACAACCAAACCAAAATTGGAAGCAAAGAAATAATATCAGAGCTAAGATTTTAAAAATTAAAAATAAAAAACTATTCAATTATTAAAACAAAGTCAAATTTTAGAAAAATAAAAAAATAAAGATTAACAAATCCTTAAACTGAAAAATAAAAATAAAAATAGAGGAAAGACGCAAAATAATAAAAATAGAGATTAGAACGGGATATAACAATAGATACTACCGAGATCCAAAAAGGCTGTTGGGAAATATTTAATATATTTCAATACATTCCTAAAAATGAATAAATTTATAGATTGAATATGAAATGTAAAACTCTATCAACAGCAAAAAGAGACAAAAATGACACATTCTGCCAGGCCCTTCAGAAGAACCGAGCATCCTCCTCAGATGTCAGTACAGTGGAGAAGGGAGGCATGCCTCTGCGCTCATTCACAAAGCCAGCATCAGCATCATCTGGACACCAAAAGCAGCTAAGAAAACTATACAACGATTTTGTTGACGACTAGAGATGCAAAGATGGTCAATAAAATACTTGTAAATGGCACCCAGCATCAAGTTAGAAGCATCATATATCGTGATCAGGTTAGTCTCATTCGAGCAATGTAAAGGTGGCTCAAGAAATGTAGCAGCAAAGGCAAAAGTCACTTGACCAGGGCTCAAAGTTGAAGTATGCACTGCTCTTTCAGAAGACCCGAGTTCTGTTCCCAGCGCCCTCGTCAAGCGGCTAAAGGTTGCCTGTAACTCCAGCTCCACGGAGTTCCAACACCTCTGGCTTCCACAGGCATCCATTCATATGTGCACATACTCACAGACACACACATACAGTATTAGTTAGGGTTGCTATGGCAATGATGAAACACCATGCCCAAAAGCAAGCTGGGGAGGAAAGGGCTTATGTGGCTTACACGTCCACTTTGTAGTAGGTCACTGAAGGGAGTCAGGACAGGAACTCAAGTAGGGCTGGAAAGATGAAGGCAGGAGCTGACACAGAGGCCATTGAGAAGTGCTGCTTACTGGCTTGCTCATCATCGTTTGCTCAGTCTGCGTTCTTATAGAACCCAGGACCACCAGCCCAGGTATGGCCCCACCCACATCAATCACTAATTAAGAAAATGCTCTACAGGCTTGCAGCCTGATCTCACAGAGGCGTTCTCTCAGTTGGGAGCTCCTTCTTCTCACATGACCCTAGCCTACACCAAGTTAATATAAAATTAGCCAGCACAAGTAACCCCTTGCCACCTCGATTCGTGACACTTTTTAAGGCACAGCCTTTCCTTTTTCTTGTTGTTGCTGCTATTGTTCATCCCAAAGTTCTCAGATTAATAAATGTCACAGATATAAAATCTATTACAAACTTAAAAGTTCCACAGCTTTTGCCAATACAAACATTTTAAAAGTCCAGTCTCTGTAAAAATCTCAAGTCTCTTTTAAAATCCAAAATCTCTTTTAAAAATTCAAAGTCTCGCCTGGGCATCTTTGCACACACCTGTAACAGGGAGGCAGAGGCAGGCGAATTTCTGAGAGACCAGCTTGATCTACAAAGCGAGTCCAAAACAGCCAAGGTTATATAAAGAAACCCTGTCTTGGAAACAAAAGAAAACAAAGTCTCTCAACTGTGTGCTCCAATAAAATAAAATAAAAAATACATTAAATATGTCTTTACTTCAAAAAATAAGAACCAGGGACAGTCACAATCAGATCAAAGCAAAACCAAACTCCCACAGTACAAACAACTCGAACATCCGACATCTAGGATTCACTCAGACCATCCGGGCTCCTCCAAAAGGCTTGGGTATTTCTCTGGCTCTGCCCTCTGCAGCACACAGCTTGTCTCTTAGGCTCTGGCTGCCCCCACTCCACTGTTGGTGTGGTCATCCTGCAATACTGACATCTCCAAAATGCTGGGGTAATCTACCGAAACGGGGATGCACTTCCATCAGTAGTCTCTCTCGGGCTCCCTTCAGGGACTCCAGCCCTGCCACCACACAGTGCCAAGCCCCAGATGCTCACCATGTTCTCTTCATGTCTTTAAAACTAGTCCCACCTGGGTGACTCCTAACACTACCAAGTTCAGCTGCTGGTGCAAGGTACAGCCTTGGCCGCCTCAGGACCACAGCTTCTGTGTTGCCGACCCTGAGGAAACACTACCAGAAGACATCACCTCAGTGATGCTGGCCTCATCTTAGTCACCTCTAATTTCTTAGCTCCAGCTGACCAGCATCTATTGCCACCATAAAACAAAGGCCCTACTTTATTGGCTCTGGTCTCTTGTTAATTACAGCTGATTCTTCTTCAGCCCCAGTTGACCAGAACTACAGACTCTTAACTCAAAAGATGCATCATCCCCAAGACAGTTTTGTAAGTGAATTTCAAACATTCCTCTGAACTTCACAAGCCAGACCTCCATCAACTCATTTCTCTCAACACTCTTTTTTAAAGATTTATACTTATTAGATGTAATATATGTTATGTATGTAATATATATGTATGTATGTATATATATGTAATATATATGTATGTAATATATATGTAATATATGTCATGTTCTGCCTGCATGTACGCCTGCCTGCCAGAAGAGGGCACCAGATCTCATCATGGATGGTTGTAAGCCACTATGTGGTTGCTGGGAATTGAACTCAGGACCTCTGGAAGGCCAGCCAGTGCTCTTAACCTCTGAGCCACCTCTCCAGCCCCTCTCTCAATACTCTTATCTTCCAGTTGTACTTGAGCTCTTGTCCTGACTTCTTTCAGTGATGAACTATAAGGTGGAAATGTCAGCCAAACAAACCCTTTCCCCCTCAACTTGCTTTTGGCCATGGTGTTTCATTATAGCAAGAGTCACCCAACTAAGCAGAAATTGGTACCAGGATAGTGGGGGTGCTCCTGTGACAGACCTGTAAAAATGGCCATATTGCTGAAAATGACCTGCAATTAATATAAACCCCCACTAAAACTTCAGTGACGTGCTTCATAGAAACAGCAAAGATTGACAAAAGGCATTGAGTGACATTCAAAGGCTTTGCACAGAAAGTAAACATACTGCGGAGTGAAGAGACACCGAGCACAGGAGCTCCAAAACATGGTTCTTTACTATTGAAATACCCATAGGCTGAGAGTCGTCTACGTCTTCGGGTGCCACCCTTCCTACCTAACAACTCTGAGTTTCTCACAGCTCTCCCACACATGCCTGCAGACGTTGTTCATGGGAGCCACAGGCCATGCTTCCATTCAGTGCCTTGCTTTAGGAGCCTGCTCTACCACCAAGCTGCTGCTCACCGTCCTGCCTACCACAAATGCTGGAGCACAATTATGTTCAGTCTTCACAACCAAGTCTCTGCAAGTGTGCCATTCCTGTTAAAAGGGTTCTCACCTCCACCTAGGACCTCACCGGGAATCCTGTTGCTGCTCTATCAACGCTCTTGTCATGATTACACACGTGCCTGCAAACAGCAGCTCGCTCGCTCGCTCTCTAAATGTTTCATCCTAGACCCTCATCGGAGCCTAAGCCAATGATTCAATCCCTTCAGACAATCTAGTATTTACTCCGGGCGCTCCACACAGTTCCAGACGCGCGTCCACGTTCTTAGGGATCTGTTACAAAACCTGGCCTAGTTCAGTTTCTGTTCTGAGGTGAATACCGACTAAAAGCAACATGGTGAACACGGTTTCTTTCAACTCACGGTTTATAGCCCAGCATCCAGGGCGCCAAGGCAAGAACTGAGGCAGAGGCCACAGAGGGACACTGCTTACTTTCTTGCTCCAAGGCTCGCAGTCGGCTACCTTTCTTATACAGCTTGGGACTTGCCATTGGATAGGCCTGCCCACAGTGGGCGGGCCTTCCTACATCAATTAGGAATTAAGAACGCGCCTCACAGATGTGGCCACGGGCAATCCAATGGCAGCAGCTCCTCGATGCAGCGTTCCTCTTCCTAGAACAGCGCTCTTCAACCCTCTTAACGCTGCGACCCTCTAATACAGTTCCTCATGTTGTGGTGGCCCCCAACTATAACATTATTTTCGTTGCTACTTCATAACTGTAATATTTCCACCGTTGTGACTCCTAATGTAAATATCTGTGTCTTCCGGTGGTCTTTAGGTGACCTCTGTGAAAGGGTTGTTCGGTCCCCAGAGAGATCACGAGCCACAGGTTGAGAACCCCTGTCCCGGAGTGTCAAGTTAACAACTGACTGTGCCCTTAGCCTCTTTTGTAGCCTGGTGAACAGTAAAGAAGCACTACAATGCATATAGCCACTGTCAATCAGCCTCCATGAGAGAAAATAGTTTCCTCACCGTTTTGGAGCACCACCACCACCACCACCCCCTACCACCACCTCGCCATCCCCCAGCCCCACCCCGACCCCAGTTCCCCCACAAGGAGGGCAGCACAGTCAAGCTCTGGGGCTGCTCCTTCTGCCTTCTGCTCTCTTGTAACTCTCTCTTTGCACACATGCGCCTGTGTTGTCTCTCCTCTTAGAAGTTGTGATGGTTAGGGATTGGGTTTTCGGTGTTAGTTTTATTATTTTTGTTTGATTGTTGGTTGTTGTTGTTGTTGTTGTTGTTGTTGTTGTCAACTTGACACAAGCTAGCGGCATCTAGGAAGATAGAAACCTCCACTGAGAAAATAGCTCCATCAGATTAACTTGTAGGCAAATCAAATCTATGAAGCATTTTCTTGATTAATGATTAACGTGGGAGGGCCCAGTCCGCTGTGGGCAGTGCCAACCCTGGGCAGGTACTTTTGGTTTGTATAAAAAAAGCAGGCTGATGCCTTTAATGCCAGCACTCAGGAGGCAGAGACAGGTAGATCACTGTGAGTTTGGTGCCAGCCTCATCTATAAAGCAAGGTATAGGTAAGCGAGAGCTTCATAGTGAAACCCCGTCTTAAACAAAATGAAGCAACAGAACAAAGCAGGCTGATCAAACCACGAAGGGCAAGCCAAAAAGCAGGCTCCTCCTCGAGTCCACTTCGCTTCAGCCTGCATGTTCATGCTCTGAGCCCTTTCCTTGTTTTCCCTGCACCCAGTGGACTGGGGCCTATAAGGTGTGATAAGAAACTCCTTTCCCCAAGGAGCTTCTGGTCTTAGAGTTCATCACAGCTGTAGAAAGCACGCTAAGCAAGAAGTGCACTACTATTGGATTAATATCTTGTGGTGGCTTGACTAAGAATGACTCACTCATATGTTTGAATGTTTGGCCCATAGGAAAGAGTACTATTGGGAGGTGTGGCCTTGCTGGAATGGGTGTGGCCTTGTTGGAGGAAGTGCGTCACTGTAGGGGTGGGCTTTCGGGGGTCTCCTATGTTCAACCTCTGCCCAGTGTGGAATTATAGACTCCTCCTGGCTGCCTTTGCATCCAGACTGTATAACTCTCAGCTCTTCCAGCACCATGTCTGCATATGTGCTGCCATGCTTTCCACCATGATGATAATAGACTGAACCTCTGAGACTGTAGGCCAGCCCCAATTAAATGTTTGCTTTTGTTAGGGTTGCCCTGGTCACGGTGGCTCTTCACAGCAATGGAACCCTGATTAAGCAAGATCTCTACCTTAGGACCTTACTCAGCTTCAGGTCCATCCCTGAAAACTCCGTCTCCACATACAGTCACAGTAGGAGCTAGAGATTGAGCTCATGAACTAGAAAAGATTGTCTAACGAACTCTTACGACTCAAAGGTAAAGAAACCATGACTTAAAAGCGGATGAATAATTTGAAGCAGCATTTGAGTGAAAGGTGCATTGATAGCTAGTGGGCTCTGGGAACCAGGCAGACACTTAAGAGGAGAGTGTGAATGAAAACCAAAGCAGCCCTCACCACAGCCAATGCCCATCATCACATCAAAAAGCCGGAATGCCCCCATATTACTCATGTGAAGTATAAATTGATGTGGTCACACACACTGCGGAAAACTGCATAGCAGCTTCTAAATGCATCAAGCATGAACCTATCTATTTCACTGCTAAGAGTATAGCCAGAAGGAATAAAAACAAGAGTGCATGCACTTATATTCATTAACAATTTTTCATAATAGCCAATATCCAAAGACAAGCCAAATGCCTATCCATGATAAATGGATAAATAAATGTGGTACTCCATATTTCTTTTAAGAAAGCAATGACCTGATAACTGTTACAAGCAGATAAATCTAATTAAGATACACGTGATCACCAATGGTTGCTGAGGTCTGGGGATGGGAAGAGACATAAACCACAACTGGGCAAGGGGACGATTTGGGGCAGGAGAATCATTATACAAGGAGAATGTGCCGTGTTTGCCAGCTGCATGCCCATAATCAAGGCGCTCGTTATCACGGGCAAACTCTGCAGCATGAAAATTGTGCTTCAGTAAACGTTAGTTATCCCACGTGTTGCCCCCATATGTGGAAGTGGAAACTGGATCACAGATCTCATAGGAAAACGGAAGGGGACTATCTGGGAGAAGAAGTACAACAGTGGGAAGGGGAAGAGGCAGGGAAGAGGCAGGGAAGAAATGGGCAACTTTGTGCAAGCAACATATGCTAATAAAAAATGTTTCAAAAGATGATCATGTGCTGGAGAGATGGCTCAACCGGTAAAATGCTTGCCTTGCAAGAACACAGACTGGTTTTTGAAAACCAGAGCACACATTTCAAAAAGACAGTTGTGATCAGCACATGTTCATAATACCAGTGCTGGGAAAGTTGACAACAGGTTTCCTGGGGCTCGCTGGGCAGCTCCAGGTCAGTAGGGGATCCTGCCTCCCAAAACAATGTGCCAAGTTCCCAAGAAACTGGCCTCTGGATTCCATGCATAAACACATGTGCACACACGTGTATATGCACACACACACACACACACACACACAAACACACACACGTATACATGCATGCACACAGATTTATCACCTATAAGGCAAGTACATTTAAATGTTTATTTTTAAAACTTCTAAAGACACTTAACAAAACAACAACTCCAAAATCAATGAATAAAATGAATTATTTTGCTTTCTAAAATATTATCATAAAAATTCTCTTATTTGAGGTCAACAGGTACAGAGATGAAGCATAAGGAAAAAGATTTTTGTTAACAGGTATTAAGAAAATTGGTTTGTAGAATATTATTCTCCTCTTGGATCTCCATACATCTCCTAATGTCAAGAGAGACACTTAGTTTTCTCTATTATTTTATATATGTAAACTGCCAAAAATACTATGAAAAATTGACAAATGCTTTTTTAAGCAGACCATCCTAACTTTTATGTTTGCTTTTACCATAAGAGCCTTACACACATTAACAATAGTAATATTAGATACATATATAATACTACAATATGATTTATATGTTTCATAGCTATGCAATACAAGTCAAAAATTTTACATAATAGTGTATATTGTGAAAAAATGTTTCTTACGTCGGAGCGTGTTCCATCTTCAATTTTCTCTGGAGATACAACTTGCAGAAATGAACTTTGAGAATCTGAAAAGAGAAAAAAACAGCAGCCTTTCCTTTCATTTAATTCAATGTTTCTTCCATAAGGTTTATGTAGCCAACATGAGTGGCTCATCACTGTGTGCTACATTGTAAATTCTAATGCCCCCTTCATGGGTACATGTACTAAAACTGGAATCGGCCAGGGAAGAATTAGCGTGGCCTCTGTGCAAACGATATATTAATTCACAACGTGTTCCATACCTAAAACAAAGCACACAAACATTGAAACCATTGACTTTGGAAAACAGACAAAATGGCCATGAAAGACGAAAGGAGGCACCCAAGCACACTCAGAACAAAATAAGCCAATCAGAGGTCTCCTTCAAGAAAACCCTGCTTAAAGAGTTAAAACAGTAGATGAGAAAGTCCAAAGCCTGTCAGGAATAACGGATAGTAATGAATTAAAGGTAAGCTGTGGTCTGATGATTTTGTTGAACTTTTAAAACCAAGGATCAAGTGGGAATATTAGTATAAACGCATCATATACCATTGTGGTTAGGTTATTGTTAACTTGACACAGGCTGGGGCAGTCTGGGTAGAAGGAACTACGTAACATTCACCTGTAGACAAGTCTGTGGGGTATTTTCCTGATTAACAATTAATGGTATTAGCTCAAGCACACTTGAGAGTAAAGCCTGTGAGTAATGCCACTTCTAGAAATTGGTATTGAGCTGTTGCATCAAAAAGCTTTGGAAAGTTATCTGGCGCTTTCTCAGAAAAATGGGAATAGGGCTTCCTCAAGACCCAGCTATCCCACTCCTTGGAATATACCCAGAAAATGCCCTACCACACAACAGGGGCATATGCTCAACCATGTTCATAGCTGCTTTATACATAATAGCCAGAACATGGAAACAGCCTAAGTGTCCCTCAGTAGAAGAATGGACTAAGAAACTGTGGTACATTTACACTATGGAATACTACTCAGCTATTAAAAACAAGGAATTCTTGAAATATGTGGACAAATGGATTGATCTAAGAAATTATCCTAATGAGTGAGTTCACCCAGAAGCAAAAAGAGACAAACGGTATATACTCACTTATATCAAAACACTAGTCCAAGGGATACGTCCCATGAAAAACTTTACTTACCAAGAAAGTGGGTCAGAGGAGAGGACATCCTATTGAGACTTTAGGTGAGAATAGCATGGAAGAATGGGGAAATAGTAGGACCCACAGGGTCCTGGAAACCTACAAGAAGAACTTTATGACAGGTGGATCTGGGTCCTGGGGTCCTCCTCAAACTAAGGCACCAGCCAAGGAGAATATAGGCAGTAAACTTTGAACCCCTACCAAGACCTAGCCGACGAACAGGATATTCTCCACTGTTAAGTGGAGAGTGAGATCTGACTCTCACACGAACTCTGGTGCCCCTTTTCTGACCACGTCCCCTGGATGGGGAGGCCTGGCGGCACTCAGAGGAGGGATAGCAAGTTACCAAGAAGAGACTCGATATTCTAAGAGCATATATAGGGGGAGGAGGTCCCCCTCAATCAGACATAGAGGAGGGGAGAAGGGGGGAAGTGGGAGGGAGGGAGGAATGGGAGGAAACAGGGGAAGGGCTAACAATCGAGATGTAATATGAATAAATTAATTTTTTAAATGTCTTTTAAAAAAGCAGTCTGACTAAGCTAAGAGAGCAAGCCAGTAAACGGCTTTCCTCCATAGCCTCTGTTTCAGTTCCGGCCTCCTGGTTCCTGCCATAAGTCCCTGCCTAGGCAATGTTGGCATAAGGTTATTGTGTGGTTTAAATTCTGATTTCCTGTCTAAATGTTGTGTAGACTCTGCTCCCCAGTTGTCCTCCTAATATGTCAATAAAGCAGCTTACAGCCAGCCAACCAATGAGCAGGGGTGAGAATAGGGCTGGGCTTCCAGCCATCCAGTGAAGGAGTTAGGATTGAGCCAGGGGATTCAGGCATGGGGAGGAGTCTAAGGAAGATCAGGAGGAAGGAGGTAAGTGCAAGTATCGTTGGAATGTTCGGTGGAAGTAAGACAAAATAACGTAGAGGTTAAGAACAGACTTAAACTGCACAGATTGTGTTGTGAGGCCTTGTGTTATTTTTTTTTTAAAGTCTCAATTATTTGTGTGGTAGCCATATTAAGATATGAGCTAAGAAAGACAAACACGGTTTTATAAAAATAACTTCAACAAGGCTCCCTCAGTAACGGACTATGACACAGAACTGTAAAATGAAATAAATTTTTTCCTCCCCGAGTTGCTTTGGGTCATGGAGTTTATCGCAGCTCTAGAAGGCAAACTATGACAGACATAAAGGGTATTCAACATTAAAACACTCCATTAGTGAAAAAACTGAGGACCCAAGAAATATGCTAAATAACACTGTCAGTTAACCACCAAACCGTGTCTATTTATACACACATTTCCCCACGAAAATAATCATCATGCATCTGTCAGAAAGACAGACAAATTTCTCCCCGCAAGTATATCTATATTGTACTAAAAGGTCTAGAAGTAGGCGTTAAATAAACTCACATACGGAGTAAAGGCTACAACAATTGTGGGAACCATAGCCACATGGTAGATGTAATGGGTTTTTGTTGTTGTTGATGGTGTTTGTTTGTTTGTTTGGGGGTTGGTTTTGTTTTTGTTTATTAAACCATTCTTTAAAGATTTATTTATTTATTATTTATATAGTATTCTGCACACATGTGTGCCTGCATGACAGAAGAGGACACTAATCTCATCATAGATGGTTGGTTGTGCACTCAGGACCTTTGGAAGAACAGACAGTGCTCTTAACCTCCGAGCCATCTCTCCAACCCCAGTGGATGTAATGTCGAGTTTTATGATAGTGGACATATAATAGTGCACAACACTGTCCATAAGTGTGGTACAGAAAGAAGAATGTGTGAGCATCCTCATTTCCTTAAATTTATTGTAAATAATGGCCAAACATGTGAGTTAATTGTACAGAAAGGCTAAAATTAAAATGACGAAACTGCCACCCTCTCCACTCAGCCAGATCCTGCACAAAGGGTAAATCTAGGTATGCACGCCTAATTCTTCCCTCCACACACCCTTCTCAATCACCCAGATATAGGCAAGCTTCCACACCCTGTGCCCTGGCCTAGTCTGCTTGCATGGCCCCCCCAGTGCCCAGGCTCCATCCTACCCACAACCCACAGGTACTCTTGCACATCTTGTACTGTGAGATAGCCCAGTGAGTCTTGCCTGATGCTTTACTCTACACACCTTCCCCGGTATCAAGACCTACCTCCAAGACCGGGCTCGGAGCAGGAGGTGCACTCTGCATGCCAACCCAGAACCCTGTGCCCACTTGACTTACTCCATCTAAGCCATTTCCAGTATTTAGACCCAACCTTACCTGCATGTTCTGCGTTTGGCCCCAACCTGTTCTGTCCATATGAGAAAAAGAACTAAAAAAAAAAAAAAAAAGCAATCCACATGCCCAGAGCTCATTGCAAAATACAAACGATAAAAAAAACCAAAGCAATATCTAGTTCAACCCCAAGACACGGAATTTTAAAGCAGTAAGTATACAAAACAAAGACAGTGTATTGAACACTGGAGATCAGACACAAGCCACATGTAAAGGAACACCCCAGAGCAGTAACAGTCGGTTTCTCAATGGAAGCTTTGAAGGCCAGAAGAGCCTGGAGCCATGCATTACACTACAAATCTAAAGAGAAACAAACAAAAACTATAGTAGCCAACAGCTGGCCTAGCTTAATACACCCTTTGGGCCTCCAAAAGGAACCAGCATTTCCCAGCCCTTACTTCAGACTGCTAGGCTCCAAGGTGATGAGAGAATATATTTCTGTCTTATTAAACTACCAATCTGTGCAGGAAAGTAAAATTACATATATGTGTGTGTGTGTGTGTGTGTGTGTGTGTGTGTGTACATATGTACATATATATGTATATACATATATATGTGTGTGTATATACATATATATTTCTTTTATGAATAATTTTTAGCTTGCTTCTGGGTTCCAGAGGAGGCTACAATTCTGGCCATATGATACTGTATGATTGGCAGACTGAGCACCCTCCCTCCACCCCACCCCACCCCCTGCCACTACAGTCAACTTCCCCCGCCGTCCCTCACAAACCCATGGGACTAGAGCTACAATCTCAGCTGCTGCCCCCTTTACAAACCCACTTATGGTTGGTCCCCCAAAGATGGGAGGATAAGAAATCCTCCCAGTCACAAAAACGTCACTCAGTGCATGAATTTGTATGGTTTTCCTGTATATTATGGGACAGAAATGTATTCTGTGTGCTGTTTCTTGAATGCTTAATAATGATAAAAAAAAAAAAAAAAAAGGTGAAAGTGGGTATAGATGCCCAGCAGCCCAATTAGAAATAGGCTGTGGGCGGTGACAGACCTGCCGGTCACATTTCCCACCTTGCCTCCTTCTAGTAGAGGTTGGATAGCAAACAACTCATGCTCCAGACTAATCTAATTAAGGAGGAGATGTGACGTTCACACAAGACTTAGATGCGGAAGTGGGCACTGTCAGATAGCAGCATTCACAAAGCCCTGGCATATGCATTGATAGAACATCTTGGCATTTCTGTATGGCTGGAAACATGATCCCACAAGCTAGCCTAGGAGGTAGAGTGGGATCATGGTGTTACCAATAGATTGCTCCACTGGCTTATTGCTCCACTGCTGCTTACTGTCTCTCCTGACAGTACAACTATACCACATTGTGGCCTCTTCGTAGCACACAAACCTCTGTCCAGTTTTCTCTAGGATTTTGTGGTCCAAATATTCTTTCGCACGTGGTGGTATCAGATAGCTTCAAAGCCCTCGAAGAATACCAATAACTGAACACTTCTGGCACAGTCTGTAGTGAGAATTTTGGTTTCTTTAAAAACCCAGTTTTGTTGTGTGGACATATTCTTGTTCTAATCCCAGGTGTGGGATACAGGGGCTGCTTCAGTTTGCCCACAGCTGTTAACTATGATTCTTCTCATGCTCTGGAGAGGGTATAAACAGAAGAGCCCTGAGAGGGCTGCTCCTCCCCCTGCTGCTGGCTCCTGCTGCTACATTTGCTACTGCTGTGGTGCTGGGTTGCTGGGCCTTCTGAGGACGAAGACTGGGCTTGCCCCTAGGAACCTGACACCCCTAGTCAGCGGGAAGAAGGTAGTCTAAAGAGATCTATACCCCTTTTCCCTTCTAACCTTTTTTCTTTCCTATCTAGTGTTGGGAGTGGGGTGGAAGGGATTAGGGTAGAATAAGAGTTGGAAGGGTGGTAGAAATAAGAACACAATAAATTAGCCAGAACATCTGGTTACAACCATTCACTCTGGGGCTCTTATCAGCCCTATAACACTCAGGTGCCTGCACCTCATCATCTGTGGTGCTCAGTGGAGGTGTAGAGAAGGAGACGGCCAAGCCAGAGAAGGACTCAGTGGCTTTCAGGATGTGACAGTATCTTTTGCTGGATCCTCCAGGTAATGGAGGGTGAGGGAGGGCAGCATTGGTGGGGAGTCTACCAATAGATAGATAGTGCTAGAAACCTTCAAAAGCATGGACGTACTAGATAATGATGACCACACTTGTTCACTTAGATGACAAGACATTCATCTGTGCTGTTCCAACATTTGCTTCGTGAAAAGGGAATACCTTGGTAAGTGAACCAGATACACTGAGAGGCCACCAGGGATCTAGAAACTGATTTTTCCCCCATACGCTCATGTGATCTGTGATGACCTTCCAGAGTTCAAATCTTCAGAACCTAACTAAAGCTTGGCATGGGAGGGTACATCTGTAATTCTAGTGATCCTACAGAAAGACTGGATGTGGAAACAGAATCCCCCAGAAGTTCAAGGATCAGCTAGCCTGGCTTATGCAAAGTGAAAATCAAAAGAGCATCTTTAAATTAAGTGAAAGGAGAGGACTGACGTCTGAGGCTGTTGTCCTCTGATCTCTGCATCAAACACATACAGACACACACACACACACACACACACACACACACACACACACACACACACCACATAGACACACCACATATACACACATCACACATATATAAAAGTTAAAAATAAAATAAAAACACAACTAGCCAGGTGTGGTGGCGCACACTTTTAATCCCAGCACTCAAGAGGCAGAGGCAGCCGGATCACTGTGAGTTCAAGGCCAGCCTGGTCTACAAAGTGAGTCCAGGACAGCCAGAGAAACCTTGTCTATAAATAAACAAACCAACAAGCAAATAAATAAATAAATAGCATCTGATAAAAGAATATCGCCCAAAACATACAAAGAATTTTTTACGGACAAATTTTAAAACGGACAAATATTCTGAAAAGACAACTCTCAAAAGAAAATAAAAGAGAATGGAAGCCTATAAAAAGACTTTGACAGCAGAGCTGAAGAGATGACTCAACAATAAGGGCTCAGCTCAAAGCCAAATGTGAAGATATCAAAACCATATGCCATTGGGACCGTGAAAATTAAAACCGTGGGACACCACCACCTCCTCTTATCTTCGTACTGACACCAGGCAACTGTCCAAAAGAATGAGAACTGCATTCACATAAAACCTGAACAAGCATGGAGAGAGCGGGGTCTTCACCACCATTAAAGCTGGGAGGCCGCGACATGTCTTTCAGTAGGCAAGTGGGCAAGCCCTGCTTGACATAGACAATGAAATGGGTATTTTTCCAACGTTATGAAGGAATAAGCTATCAAGCCACAAAGAGGCATCAGGGAACCTAAATCACATACCTCACATGAAAGAAAACCTGTCTGCAATGCTACATGGCACACGATTTCAACTATGCAACCTTCTGGAAAGGCAGACAGTGATATTGGACCACCTCCCCTCGGAGGGGAGCCCTGGTGGCACTCAAAGAAAGAATAAGCAGGCTACCAAGATGAGACTTGATAGCCTATGACCATATTAGTGGGGGAGGAGGTCCCCCTCGGTCTTAGACCTAGGGGAGGGGAATAGGGTGAAAGTGGGAGGCGAGGAGGGAGGAATGGAGGATACAAATGATGGGATAACAATTACAATTTAGTTGTAATCTGAATAAATTAATTAAATAATTAAAAAAAGAAAGGTGGTTGTTTAGGGACAGTGGGTGGAGGGTGAGCGGGAGAGCACAGAGGGGCCTCGAGTCAGCGGGACTACTACACGATACTGCAGGGATGGGCATCCTTGTGCGAAACACAAAACAGATGTTGACCCTTGGTGGGCAGCGAGTGGGGGCTAAATCCAAACACTGTTTTCTGCTCAGTTTTGCTGTGAATCTGAGACTGCCCTAAAATGTGGAGTTTAGTGATTTTTCTTTAAAACAACAACAAAAAGCTGTTTGAGAAGCTGGAGCGATGGCTCAGAGGTTAAAAGCACCAACTGCTCTCCCAGAGGGACCGGGTTGGATTCCCAGCACCACATGGTAGAAAGCAACAGTCTGTAGCTCCAATTCCAGAGAAAGCTCTCTGGTTCGCCCTCTTCTGCCCTCCAAGGGCACCAGGCCCACAAGTGGTACATAGACTTACATGCAGGCCAAATACCCATACACAAAGTAAAGTTTAAATTGAAAAAAAATACATATATATATATATATATATATATATATATACACACACACACACACACACACACACACACACACACACATACATATTAGGGCTGGAGAGATGCTCAGAGGTGAAGAGCACTGTCTGCTCTTCCAGAGGTCCTGAGTTTAATTCCCAACAACCACATGGTGGCTCACAACCATCTATAATCTGATCTGATGACCTCTTCTGTCCTGCAGGTGTACATGCAGGCAGAGCACAGTATACATAATAAATAAATAAATCTTTTTTTTAAAGAGAAAAATGTATGTTAAAAAGCTGTTGGTACATTTTTCCCAGTTTAAAAATTAAAGAGAACACATTAAAATATACATGCATAAAAATCAAGCTTTAGTGTTGATAACCCTTTGAATTTCATGAAGAAAAGTTTACTGGTGCATACAGATAACATACTTAAATATATATTAAATAAAGAGGTAAGGGACTTGGGGGAGGTTGGGCAGACAAGAGGGAGGAAAAGGAAGGGAGCTAATATTTTAATTTTTTAAAAAAAGGACAGCAAAGCTTGCTGGTGTGTTTTTAGATTCAATATTGCAGCTATTCTTTTTCTGTTGAAAAGGCTGCCAAAGCTCTGCCTTTTGTACGACAAGTCAAGCATGCAGCACGAGACAGAAAACAGCAGGTGTACAATCTAGATGTCCTAAGGAGATCTACAGACATGCAAAGCTATGCCAGCTTTCTATTCTTTCCCAGAAGAACAGTTCTTAGTTTTGAAGTGTGTTGGCATATAAAGAGTATGATCCTGATATTTTAAACGTTAGTATACATTCTTAAATTTCTATTTCCAATATAATATACTGCGAGAAGAACACTGACAGAACGCAACAATGCGGACATCCCGCTCTCACCTCTCAAAAGATGCATTCCACAAGTAAGGGGACCATTGGCAACTCCTCAGACCTAGACGGACACCTGCTGGAGGGCGGGTCTCACAACAGCTTGAACATCACAACCTGGCAAGTTGCTGTGATTCCCTACTTGATTTCAAAACTGAAACAAAATCCCGCCCCTTCCCAGCCCCCATAAGCCCCACCTCTACATTCGGTCTGAGTTTGGGGGTTTGCAGCTTATTGGCTTTTCCTTCCTATTTCAGGGCGAATTGTTATTGCATGCGCGTCATGTTGGAACAATTATCTGTGGAGGCCGGTTTGGGGGAGTTGTACGTGGGGTTCCAGAAGCTGTTAGGAGTGCTCTTTTGAGCTTTATGATGTACATGGGAGACCTACAAGAAGTGTACCCAAACTCAGAGAGCCAGCCTCATGGGGCACTCACTGTGTCCTGATGCCAGCAAGCCCTCGAGCTCGGCCAGCAGCGGCAGCAGCAGCAGTGGGTACAGCATGGCGCCTCCGGGAACACCTAGGCAGTTGCAAAGCCGTTTTGCACGGGGCTGTGGGGCACGTGCCAGAGCCCGCCGAGGGCTAGGTCCTCGGGGCACACCCATCCAAACCCCGCCTCCATCCGCCACCCACCTATCCCAGCTCTCACACTGACCCTGGCTGCTGCAAACCCTTCATGTGCAGGACTGGAGACGCTGTGGTGGCGTAAAGGGGTCAAAAGAAAGCGTACAATATATGCATGTATTCTTTCTAAGACTAAACTAGGATTTCTTTTTAAGATGCGTGGAGAAAATTTCCAAAAGAGTAAGATGACTTTTTTTTTAAACTCGGAGTCTACATTTCCACAGGCACACTGCTCCAATAGACTCGCCTGCTAGGCTTTCTTCCAATCTGATTCTCCACTGCACTTCGGCTAAAATTCATCTAACTTCCTTTTTAGAAACTGACCAGTGTGATTAATTAATTTATGTAGCACTGGCGGGTCCTTGCTGATTCTACAGCACCTATATTTCAGCCCATGTCCTGCCTGAAACCGCAGCACCATGGTCACGTACTTTTAAAGTCAGTCAACTACTTTCTCCATCTCCGTGTTTCTGCGGACTTGTGACCTTCAACGCTGCCTTATTTCTTTCTCACCAGGGCCGCTCACCTGAAAAATGAACATCCTATCTTCTGATGTGTTTTCTGATGTGCACAACATCTGACAAAAGTCCTAAGACCGAAATTAATAATAATCTAAAACTTGTGTATTTAGAAAGTAACAGGACAACCAAACAGGAGTTTCAAGTATTTTATTTGTTGTAAATGTTTTCATTTTAATATGTATATATACACAAACCAAAATATTATTTTAAAAAACTAATGAAATTCAGTTAATATACCTATTATTAAACTTCTTTATGAAAGATCATGAAAAAATTTAAGTGTTTAAAAGTTTAGTGTCAATATCATTCCTTTCAGAGTACAAATTCGTTTTAATGCAGCTGAGACAGTAACTCACAGAGGCCATAACTTCTATAGTTAGTTAAGGAAACCCTTTCTTCCTTTCTCCAGCCTAATTTTTATGAAAATATTAGTCACAAGAGACAAGGTCCAGCACACCTTAGTAAATGTAAACATTCTAAATGACTTAATGCCAAGCTTTGAAAATCAGATTTTAAAGTGCTCGTGAATCCTCAAGTGGTTTTGTAACAGCTCAGCTGGGGAAGGTATTTACTCTCCGAGCTCCTGTCCCATGGACACTTATCTGCCTAGGTATAGTAAACACCTCGTACCATAAACTGTGCAACACTACTACAGCGCTTGACCATGATGCATAAAGAAAATGTAGAGATAAATCAGTTTCTACCATAGTCATTATAGTTGAAAAATCATTTTTAAAAAAACGGAAGCCAGTAACTGATTGTGTTAAATCAATTTCTATTGCAGTTATTACAGTTGAAAGATCATTAAAAAAAACGGAAGCCAGTAACTGAATACACACCAGATTTCACACTTTCATGTCATGATCTAGTAACTGTGGCTCTCGTGTGCTCTTCTTCAGGATGTCTGCTTATTTGCAGAGTAAGTAGGAGGCAGGAGTCTACGTGGCTGTCAGTCCATGCAAGGTGGAAATGCAGACGCTATTGGCAGTTAGTTTCCCTCAGTACATGTTCAAGTGTTCACCCAGAAACTGCTGATGATAACTGAGGCCGAAGCCAGGGTTACATTCAAGCACACAACAACAAGACTTACATACAGTTAACTTGAGAATCGTTACGATGACATGTTCAAAATAACTTAATCCACGCTCACTGTTAAGCTCACAAATGGCCAGAGATGACATTTTAATGATGGAGATGTTAACTTTAAAGCCCCTGGAGTGTCTGCATGCTCCTGAATTTCTCAACTCCCCACTCCGTTTCTGTGTTAATAAAGCTTGCTTTGTGGTAGTTTGTGTTCGTTCATAGTTGGAAGACAAAGGCTTTTCAAGAAAACATCAGGAAAAAAAAAAAACCATTTGCTCAGTTCCCTGAAGACATTTGAAAAATAAGAGTCTACCATCAGGTGAGGGAGCTGTATAAAGGAGGCGCGGGCGCTGGCCGAGCAGGAATCAGATTCCCCTGAGGTGATATTTTCGGTTGTGGTGGAGGCGGCCTGTGAGGGGGGAAAAATCAGTTAGCAGAGTATGTGGACTGAATAAAATAATGCCTGATTCATGACAAGCTCAACACAGGGCTATCCTCAACCTCTCTGACAACAGAGAAAGGCACTTCCTACTCTGCTCTGAGGTTACTGTCCATATGGTGGTCAATGGCTAAAAGGATCCAATTAGTCTAAAATGGGAAGTCATTACCTTATAATTTCTGTGTGTGTGTGTGTATGTGTGTGTGTGTGTGAGTGTGTGTGTGTGTGTGTGTTTGCTTGCTTGTGACTGTGCAGTTTGTATTTATAGACTAAGCAGATTGTATCTATGTATTTAGGAATAGATAGAAAAAATAGATTTAGATAGGTAAATACACACATACATACACACACACATACACACACACACACACACACACACACACGTAACAACAATTAAAGAAAAAGAGGCCATACATTTGAAAGAGAGCATGGGGGTACATAGGGGGGTTTGGAAGGAGGAAATGGAAGGGAAAAATGATACAACTATACTATAATCTCAAAATATAAAAAATTAAAAATCTAATATAAACAAGAGCTTGGGATACAGCTCAAATATAGAATACTTATATATGTGAAGCTCTGAGTTCAATCCTTGGTACCACAAAAAAAGTAAGGAGGGAAAGAAAGAGAAAGAAAACCAAAGAGAGAGGGACAGGGAGGAAGAAAGGAAGGGATAAAAATCCAAGATAAACAATGTTTTATGCATCTTCCTCCAGCTGGATGCAACATGGGATGGTGAGGATAGAGCATATAAAAGTAGAAGTGGGAAGTGGTCTTTCAGGGAATTGCACTGGATCTGTAAATTGTTTTTGATAAGATAACCATTTTTACTATGTTGATACTCCTGATCCACAAGCATGGGAGATTTTTCCATCATCTGAAATCTTCAATTCCTTTCTTCAGAGACTTGAAGTTTTTTTCATATAAGTCTTTCACTTGCTTGGTTAGAATTACACCAAGACTCTTTATATTATTTGTGGCTATTTTGAAGGGTGTAGTTTCTAATTTCTTTCTCAGCCTGTTTGTCATTTGTATACAGGAGGGCTACTGATTTTTTTAAATTAATCTTGTATCCAGTCAGTTTGCTGAAGGTGTTTATCAGCTGAGTTCTCTGGTGGAATTTTGAGGGTCATTTATGTACACAATCATATCATCTGCAAATAGGGATACTTTGACTTCTTCCTTTCCCATGTGGATCCCCTTGATTTCCTTTTGTTGTCTTATTGCTCTGGCTAGAACTTCAAAAACTATATTGAAGAGATATATATGGAGAGAGTGGGCAGCCTTATCTAGTCTCTGATTTTAGTGGAAGGGAGGGAGGGTGGGCACAGAAGGATACGAGTGATGGGATAATAATCTAGATGTAATATGAATAAATTATAAATAAAAATGTGCAAAAAAGCAGAAGTGGAGACACTAAAGATGGAAAGGTTCAGTTAAAGGGTTAGGGCAGAGAGACAGGAGAGGGGAAGGGATGGGAGGGGAGAAAAGAAGGGTAGGGAAAAAAACTCCAAGGAAACCTACTACTTTGTAAGCCAATGTAAAATTATAAGGTAAAAAATAAAAGAGTTGGAATGAATGTAGCCTGCATGGTGGATCATGCTGTCGCTAGAAGCAGTCACTAAATAAAAACATTCCAGTGCCAGGGGTAGGCTGCCTGCTATGAGTTGTTGATCAGGGAGGCCCAAGAGGCCTTCAAGGCAATGTAAGTTACTCTTGATCGCCCACTAAAAAATGCCAAACCCAGCTGGTGAAGACAACATATACTGAGGTTACAGAACACAGATAAACTAGTGAGACCAGAACAGGAGCCTTCACTCCTGCTAGCTAGCTTTCACGTCGCTGGAGTATGTTTTGTAGAGTGCTGGTGGAGAAAAGTCACCAACGGTCTCACCTGCCCACACACCCTGCAATGGTACAACACAAACCTGCCAGGCAAGATGTGCCTACTGATGCAACAGTGTCTTGGGGGCAGCTAACTGCTTTCTAAGCAAAAGAAATCATGCTTCCCACTCCAAACCTGGTCAAAGACTACGGCCGGGGGGCCAGAGGCCCTAGTAGGGAAACTACCGCTGATGTTTTGTTAAATAGTCATGCTGTCAAACCGCCCACCAAATACTTATGTTTATACCTATACACTGCTCTCCGTCTTGGTCAGAAAAAGTTCCTTTCCAGTGCGTATTAGTGAGTGCTGAGATTACGTGACCACTGAACCCTCATCTCTGAATGGGACATCTGTATTACCCCTCTGTGGTTCAGAGAACAGTGGTCAAGGGACAAGAAAGAAGGAAAGAGCCTGAGAACTGGAGGCGTGCTGTAAAAGCCTGTCTCCTGGACAGGACATACCTGTTACACTCAAGAACTTGCAGATGTGGAAGTCACCCAGAAAAGATCTAATCAAGAATAAGCCCCTTTATCGGCATCCTACCCTGAGTCCAGGAGGACCTCGTGGGACCTAAGCCCTCTCCGAGGAGCCACAGACAGCTGAAAGTTACAGGAGAGGGGCAATCCCCTTCCTCGGCAGTTAAATAATCTTCATTTTCATTGGAGTATTGTTTTACTTCGTGGAACTTAAAATTATTTTCTTAATTTAAAAAATTATGGACAGATTTTGGGAGGGACTGGAGAGAAGGCTCAATTGATGGTCTTACGGAAGATCCAGTTTCAGTTCCCAACACCCACATGTGGGTCACAAGCATCTATACATCCACCTCCTCTGGCCTCCATGTACACTGACACATGTGATGTACATACATACATGCTATCAAACACTTATACACATAAAAATAAATATAAATAGCCTTTAAATTTTAGGCATCAAACCACTGCTTAATGTAAAATGAACTCTATATTTACATATAGGACGGAAACCCCACAAACCGTAGCCAACCTGACACTTAAACAAGCCAATGTGTCTACATACATCCATCTCCATACCCAGACTCCAACCTGTGGGCACCCTAGCCCCTGCACCAACCCTAGCACCGCTCACCGCCTGTGCCACACTAGAGTACTAGCTAGAAACCCACCCTCTGTTTACATACTGTTCTCTTCACCCTCAGCAGGATTTCCAGGCACTCTTCCTGAATAATAAGCCATACATGCAGAAACTACTAAATGTCACCATGTGACTGGAATGTGAAGGACACTGGGAGTGGACAGAGTCAGATACACTTCATATGACATAAAGTACAGTAACATAGTTCACATGTCCTTCAAATGTTGTGTATTGAGCCTTTAAGTTCTGTGTTTTTAGGTTTCTTTAAAAAAAAAAAAATGTCTCTAGTTCTCTGCTGAAATTCTCAATCTGGGCCGCTAACATGAGAACTATTTTAAAGGCACTGTCTGATGAGTCTCATCTTCTGGTGTACTATTTAGTTTTAGTCATAGTGTCCATACTTGCATTCCTGCTCTTCTGTGTACAAATCAATCAAACACAGAAAGAACACCCCTGGCCCTGGGTCGCTGGACAAAGCCGGGGGCGTACGTCTAGGGGCTTGCCCTCTAAATCTGTCTCCTCTGCCCTCTGAGCCCCTTGAAAGCTCCTCTCAAGCCCCTCGTTCCTCACTTGCCCTCAGAACAGGTGGAACCACCTGTAACAGAAAAGCCATCCCCAAAGCCGGTTGGCTCTGCGTGTCCTCCTGCCTCAGGCCCAGGCTGCACCCCCCTCCCCTCCTCGGCTTCTCCTGCCCGGGCACACGCACGTCTCTCCATTCTGCCTTCTCCACCTGGGCTCTGTGGGGAAGCGGGAACAACACGTCCACTCCTCTACCACTGAGTATGTTAAAAGCCCTCAATTCTGAATCTGATACATACCAAAAGCTATGTAGGGTAGCAGTCTGACTCAGTTTCTTTAGAATACTTTTCTGACGTCCTACTAATATATCAAGTTCTTTAAAAGCTTTCTTTACAGGACAAGAGAGATGGCTCAGAAGTTAAGAGCACTGGCTGCTCTTCCAAAGGTCCTGAGTTCAATTCCCAGCAACCACGTGGTGGCTCACAGCCATCTATAGTGAGTTCTGGTGACCTCTTCTGGTATGCAAGCGTACATGCAGCCAGAACATTGTATACATAATTAATAAATAAATCTTTTTTAAAAAGGCTTTCTTTACAAATTGTGTTCTATCCAAACTTGTTCCACATGAAATTACCTAAATACCTTGCCCTAAGCCAGCACTGAATGGGAAATTATAAAGCATTGACTCCTGAGTTTTAACGTGGTCACGTCATCTAAACCCATTTCCTTCCGACCTTGATGGAAACTGTGGAGGCTGCTTGGCTGTGTACGTTGGTACTGGAAATCTGTTTTCATGCACAGTCTGGAAAGGAAAGAAAATACATAGTTACCACCATAGCGCAGTCACACATCTGTCTTAGGTATAAGGTTGTTCTGTACAAAAGCAATTAATATACTTACCACGCTACCCACAGTGTTGATGTTCTAAACTATTTTGGTTAAGGGAGCCAGGGTGAGGATCAGTGATGGATGCTTTTCTAGCATGTACAAACCTCCAAGTTTTATCCCCAGGATACCAAATTAAAAAAGACATTTTCCTGTTCCACTCATCTTTACTACTGAATATTATACCTCCTGTATTTTAAGGCTATATTTTAAATTCAATAATGCTAAAGTACAATAATATTGAATTAAATTAACTAAATAATGCCGATACATTTAAAATAAAATACTCTGAAATTTTATTAGCAAGCCTATTAAGCACCTAATTGGTATTGTGAATAACAATAACTTATTATCCTTTTTTTAAAATTATCCTTAATATTAGAATTCATGATACTCTTCCTTGGCAAGGAAGTAGAAATACAGCAAATATTAACTGATCTGCACCAGAGAAGCAGCAAAACAAGACAAATGTTCTATTTTCAATCGTCTGTTGATTGTGCAGACAGAAAACTCAGTAAGCCATGAACTACCGACCTACACAAATAACATTCCCTTACGCACAGGCAAAACATTCCTTCTTCTCCAGTGCACTGAGCATTCTCCAGGAGACAGCATTTGCTCAGCCACAAAACAAGTTGTAAGAAATATAAGAACACTAAAAACCATGCCAAGTATCCCAACCACAATGGTACAACTAAAATAAATACATTGTGTCAAGAAATAAAAACCAACAACAACAACAAACCAAAAACCAAAAAAACAATAGAACCATCTCTTGAGACAGAAATGTAAATACAAAATTAGCAAGACTGGTAGGATCCATGAGAAGGAACTCTATTGATGTTCAAAGCAAACTCGCAGCAATACACGCCTACATTAGAAGGACACGCCATTTCAAAAAGAGAAAATGATCAAATAACAACCTACTGTAATGTTTTAAAATCTAGAAAAATAAGGATAAGCTAACCATGAAAACTGGAAGAAGGAAAAGGTGAGAATGGAAATATAAGAAATAGTCAGAAAACATCTATGAAATTAAGAATCGGGGTTTTGAAAAGATAAACAAAATCAAAAGGCTATTATCTGGATGTGATGGCTACCACTGGCCTTCAGCTGCTGGGTTCTGGAATCCCCTACGGGACAAGGCCCCAGCCTGCCTGTGGGGGCTATCTTGAAGACCCGCCATGACTTGGGCTTGACTTGTGGCTGCTTCAAAAAGAAGAGCTCGCATTGCTCTCTCCTTCCTGACTGGGTCGGATGGAACCAGCTGACTCAGGATCCAGCTGCCTTCAATTTCCCAACACAATGGACTGTTGTACCCTCAACTGTGAGCCCAAATACCCCTCCTTCCTTAAGTTGCTTTGACAGGGCTCTTTATCACAGTGAAAGGAAACGTGACTAATACACTGGACTATCAGGTAGAAAAGAGATGACAAATTCAGAATAAAAGAGGAGGCATTAGAATCCAAAATGCAGAAATGCAAACGATCCTCAAGCCGATACTGTGAACAACAGCAGGGCAACGAACTGAACAAACTAGAAAAATGAATACATTTCTAGGAACCTACAACCTATAGCCAGTGATTGGTGAAGAAATAAAAAACATATGGTTCTCAAGTAAGGAGATTTGGATCAGCATACACAGCTGGAAGCTCATACAACCCAAAGAGCCTGCAAAGCCAATGTAATCCCTGTCAAATGCCAGCAGCATGGGCTAAGTAAACCACACACCTGGAGCCAACTGTGTGCATGATATGTGTGCATAGGCGTGCAGGCCACCACATGTATGGGGAAGTCGGTGCCCTTTTTTTTTTTTTAACAAAGTCTCTGCTGTTTGTGCTGGATATACCAGGCCACGCTGGTCCAAATCCTTCTGGAAACTCTTGTTACCACCTCCAGTCTCAACTATTGGGAACACAAAGATTACAGATCTGGGCTACCACGCCCAGGTTTACATGGGCTCCAGAGATTCAGCTCCCAAACCTTTCAAGGCATGCACTTTACCGACAGAACCATTTCTCTGGCTAGGTCAATGGGTTTGGTTTTTGTTTTTGTTTTTAAAGATGTTTTTATTTTGTGCATGTTTTTCTTGCATGTATTTAAATGCCTCTGTGTAAGCCTGGTGCCATAGGAAGCCAGAAGGGGGCACTGGGTCCTCTGGAACTGGAATTGAGGATAGTTGGAAGCTGTCATGAGGACACTGAGAACTGACTATAGGTCCTCTGAAAGAGCAGCCAGTGCTAAGAACTTCTGAGCTGTCTGTCCAGCCCCTGGCACAACTGATTTTGTTGTTGTTGTTGTTGTTGTTGTTGTTGTGGGGGGGGGCAGAAGTGCTAAGAAAACACAACAGAGATACCACAGTCTTTTCAACACATGAGTTAGTTACAGAGAAGCAAACGTTCCCCAACAGCGTGACTACAACACCATATTGTCCACTTCAAATAGCTACACAAGGGGCCTGGTGGCCCAAGTGTGTAATCTCAGATACTCAGGAGGCTGCAGTAGGAGGCCTGTGAGCTCAAGGCTAGCTTGGGAAGTTGATAAAGAGCCTGTCTCAACAGGGAGGGTAAGTGAGCTAGCTCATCTCCGGCTCCAGTCTCCACTGCTATCTTCTTAAACATCTATCGTTTCTCTTTTAATTTTTTTATATTTATTTACCTTACTTTAGTTGTATGATTATTTTGCCTGCAGGCATGTGTGTGAGTGTATAAGTGTGGCCACTGGGTCCCCTGGAACTGTATTATAGACAGCTGTAAGCCACCACATAAGTGCTGGAAATCAAATGTGGGTCCTCCGAAAGAGCAACAAGTCATCTCTCATGCCCCAAGTATCATTTCTTTGTGTCAAAAACATTCAAAGTTCTTTCCTTTTTTTTTTTTTTTTTTTTTTACTTTCTGTATTTAACATATCAACCTGATCAGTTTATCGAATCACAACTCCAAAGTTTAAAACTTTTCAAAATTCTTTCCTCTCAAGGTTCTTTTTTTCTTGCGTATTTGGTTGGCCAGGGTTGGGTATGACTTGCATGTCTACAGATGAGCAGATGAAGAATGTGTGCTGACTTAATGCGAAGCTCACAGGCCCGTGTCCAGCTGGCAGTGCCACTGGGGGCATGCTAGAAACCGTCACTGGGAACGTACTCCTGGAGCCGTACCTCATCTAGCCCTCTGCTGCCTCTCTACTCAGAAGCAACGGAAGCAAAGCATCCATGGACTGGAACCCGAGACCACAGGACAGAGACGAAATCAATCTTCCCCTTAACTTATTTTGCTGAGGTATTTTGTCGGAGGGGTGAAAGGCAACTAACACAAATATAAAGAATATACCTGCATTGGAACATTATACCACTTTAAAAAGAGGAGGCTCCTGCAAACACCACAAACTTGGGTGAATCCCAACTATTATGCTGAACAAAATAAGTCATTCACAGGAGGTCAAATGCTGTGTGATCCCACTCATGTGAAACACATTGTCAAAACTGTAGCAGTGTACCAGTGAGTGACAGGTGCAAAGGGCTAGTAGGAAAAGGGGATTAGTGGATGGAGAGTGTCAGTGTCACACAGCTATAGGGCTATTGTACAATAATATGGATTACTTAACACTACTGTACCGTGCATATGGAAATGATCAAGATGGGGGCTGGAGACATGGCTCAGTGCTTAGGTGTACTTAATGCTCTTGCAGAAGACCTGATTTTGGTTCCAACCACCCACATAAATACCGACCATTCCTAACTCCAGTCCCAGGGATCTGATTACCTCTTCTGACCTCTGCAGGCACTAGGCAATGTATGGAACACATCCGTGCAGGCAAAATACTCAAACACATAAAATAAAGCTAAACTTTTTAAAAATCAATTAAGTACTATGTAACATACCAATAGGGCAAACAAATAAAGTATGGCTAGGCACGGCACTACCACTGAGACACGTTGCCAGCTCCCTTTTATGTCTTTAAATGCACAATACTTGACCACAGTAGGAATGATGGTTTTTTATTAAACTTACAGTATCTCTAGATGGGCCAACTGGAGAAACATGCTGAGGACCCCCGGGCTGTCTTGGGCCCCCTGGCTGTCTTGGGCCCCCTGGTGGTCTGGAGACACCTGGGCCTCCTGGCTGTCTGGAGACATTTGGGCCCCCTGGCTGTCTGGAGACACTTGGGCCTCCTGGCGGTCTGGAGACATTTGCCTGATTTCTTCCATTTGATCTGAAAGACATGATTACTTTGAGTTAATTCAAGATAAAACATTTGTACAGGACACATTATATAAAACTTCAATTTTCCTTAATGCAAAATAAAAATGTTGGTGATGCTGGTGGTGACAGCCAGAATGGTAGCTCGAGTCTCTGTATTTTCAACCCACACAAATCTTGTCCTTATAGGAATAGAAGAGATTCCTAACTCCATTTCAGGATTCAATAACCTAAAACTTCTAAGAAACTATGAAATTCAACGTTAGGTCAGTGTTCTCTAACTTTTCTCTTCAATTTTTCTTAAGAGCAAAGAAAATTAAAAGCAAATCCTGAGGATGCATGCACACTGGAAACAGTCTAGACTTAGGAAATTCCATAGCTGGAACCATAGCAGCTCAGTGGAACCAGGCAGACTGCTCTCACTATGTAACTAAAGCCACAGACTCAGACTCAAGTCTGCATTGACTAGCCAATCAGAACTGTGATGCTGTGAGGAGGAAGAGGAGGAGGAGGGGGAAGAGGAGGATGAGGATGAGAAAGAAGGGACAGGGAGGAGCAAGAAGGCAAGGGCAGAAAACTTTCAACTCTGAGGCTCATATCAGCACACCCCATCACCAACAGTAAGGGATACACGGGGTCCTGAAGTCTGCGCGGGCATCTTGGATCATTACCACAGCTATGAGGGAACCGCATGCCTGCCCTGGGCTTTGCTGATATCCTCTCATCTAATCTTTAAAACCCCTACAAAACAGGAACTGTTGTTGTTCCCACTTTATAGAAAGTAAGCTCAGATTCAAAGAGTTATGTCAGTTTCAGTCCATATTTTTACCAAACTACTGCCAATGAATTTGAACTCAGATTTGGTTTGTGCTAAATACTGACTCAATACGTAAGAAGCGACTTTTTGACATGAATTTTTATGAAAGCTCAGCATACTGGCTGAAAAGCAGCAGGTGTCTGAATTATAAAAACCTTTTCCTATCAAATCTTGTTTCTTAAAATCTGGTTGTAAAACTGAGAGTTCAAGCTTCCTATGTAAGAACTGACACCGTAAAGGAAGACACGGAAGTTTCCCAACACTTGACTTATCTTTATCCCATGTTTTAATCTCTAACTATAAAATGACATTCCCTAAGTTCTACTTGGAGCCATCAGAAATCAGTGTAAGGCAAACTGAGCCCTAAGGAGACTTGCTACCAGCATATGGACTGTTTACCACAATCCTCGCCTGCCTGGTCTATCTGGTCTTTTCTCCTCTCTCTCTGTCTCTCTGCCTCTGTAGGGGGAGGGGAGAGCGAGAAAGAGAGGGGAAGAAGAGAGAGAGACTTGTGTATATGTGAGAGAAAGACTGTGTGTCTGTATGTATGAGACTATGTGTGAGAAATGAGATTGTGTGTGTGTGTGTGTGTGTGTGTGTGAGAGAGAGAGAGAGAGAGAGAGAGAGAGAGAGAGAGAGAGAGAGAG
>OU015752.1:40650980-40717457 GCA_907169655.1 Acomys percivali | reverse complement strand
ACTCTAACCCCCAGGCTGCTCTGCCCACACCCCACCTCCAGCTACTCCAACTCCCAGGCTATTCTGGCTCATAACTGCTCATACCCCTGACACTACCTGTCCCCTTAAAGTTGGCAAGGCTTTCCTACCAGTTGTTGTCCCCTGCCCTGGAGAGACAGCCTGGAAGTTTAATCCCCAATAAGCCTTTAACTCCAGCACTCGGGAGGCAGAGGCAGGGTATCTCTATGAATTCAAGGCCAGCCTGGTCTACAGAGGGAGTCCAGGACAGCCGAGGCTACACAGAGAAACTGTCTCGAAAACCCAAAAGACAAGGAATTAACTACACCCAAAGCCTAAGTTAAGGATGGATAGAAATGCTGTGGTGAAACCTGTTAAAATACACAGCCACTATCTACTAACAGTGAAGAGATGTCACCTCCTGTCAGTATAGCAGTGAGTGTCCCTGCCTGTCCCCCACACAGGGACATCCTTCTTTGAGGCAGAAAGACGGATTGCTGAGCAAAGGCATGTCTCCTGCCACACCTGAAGACCTGAGTTAAATTCCTCATACCCACATAGTGGGGAAACGTACTGCACAAGTTGTTTCTGACCTTCACACACACATTGTGGCACATTCTGCTACACAAACAACATTACGTTAAGCAGTTTTTAACTTTAAGAACGGGCCAGTGGAGCGGGTCAGCCGGTAAAGAAGCTTGCTATCAAGCCTGACAACCTGAGCTCAGTCCCCAGTGTGCACGCTTTGGGAGGAGAGAATGTCACATGTGTTGTGCTGTGACTACTAAATAAAGTTAAAACTTCTAATTTTAAAAAATCTATATAAACCCCTACCCAGATCTAGCCAATGGACAGGACGTTCTTCACAGCTGAGTGGAGAGTGGAGTCTGACTTTCACACGAACTCTGGTGCCCCATATTTGACCACGTCCCCTGGATGGGGAGGCCTGGTGGCACTCAGAGGAAGGATAGCAGGCTACCAAGAAGAGACTTGATACCCTATGAGCATATACAGGGGGAGGAAGTCCCCCTCAGTCACAGTCATAGGGGAGAGGAGTTAGGGGAAAATGGGAGTGAGGATACAAGGGATGGGATAACAATTGAGATGTAATATGAATAAATTAATAAAATATATTTTTAAAATTTTAAAAAGAAGTGAAAAAATCTATATAAAAACTTTAAAAATAAAATACATATATGGAGCATATACTGATGAAGGATTTGTATTCATAATATACAAGGAACTCTTAAAACTAGAAAAGTAAAGGTTTGGGGAAAACATTAAACAGGGACACAATAAGTAGTTGTCATATGTTCCTGTCAAATGACAAGTAAACAGATGGAAAGAGGTTCAGCATCATAAGTAACTAGGAGAGTGCAACATAAAGGCACAACTGACGAGCATATGTATGTCGAGAACGGCTTAAGGGACAAACACTGGCCATGTTAGGGGCTAATGCTAGAGAGGCACCACAGGTGCACAGGGGACACCTGAAATCACCCACAGGACTCAGTACCTACTGTGCTTTAACTATACACGCACACCTGTGACAGAGTCTACTGATACGCTGGCACAGTAAGAGGCCAACAGTAACTAGTTGTAAAATAGAACCATTACAATATACTGTGATAAATATCATATGAAGGTGGTTTTTCCCTTTCTAAAATACCTTATTGCCCTGAGCTCACCCTACTTTTTATGATGACATATGACACAGTACAATGTCCCTCTGCTGAGCATGTGGGGTTAACAGCTGCAAGAGTTCTGACAAGGAGTCGCCATAGGGTGACCCTGAATAAATGGATCACAGTGATTTTCCAAAAAGCCACTGATCATGAGTAACTGAAACCGCAGCCTGTGATGTAACCAGTATTGGAATACCGCAGCCACTTTGGGAAGGTTTGGCAGTTTCTGGTAATACTAAACCCATGAGCCAGTTACTCCACCAAGTTTGCTGGAGAGGAGCAAGTTCGTCTTCTCACCAGGAACTTGTATTATACTACTGAGGAATAAAAACGAATTTTTTTAAAAAGCAGTTAGTGGCATGTGGTTGTGTAGCAGTCCTAGAAGAACAGGCAGACGCAGCAGGCTCATCAAGAGGCAGGCAGGCAAGAGACCTGGGACTTCATGCTCATAGGTTTGGGTAGGCACTGAGCTGTGAGGACACATAGCAAGAGCTGCAAGGAGAGCACCAGAGACGTCCTGTGTTAGTTGCACAGCAGGAGCCAAGGTGGTTACAGAGCCAGAGATGAGGCTAATCCATAAGGACAGGCAAAGACTGAAAGAAATGAGGCTGACACTCCAGGAATGTCTGCAAGCAACGCAGGAGGCAGAGCAAGCACAGCTGACGTGGCAAGGGAAGAAAGGGGTAAGGGTGCCAGCTGATGCCCAGGACAGCTGGAGGCCACACCAATGCCCTTCCGTGTACTTGCCATTATATGTCGGGCCGCTGTCCACACTTCCTCCATATCCTTTAGTGTCACAATGTGGAGGAGCCCAGCCATTTTCACAGTGACAATTCTTATTGCTATTACATACCTTTAAAACAAGCAAAACAACCACTTGTTAATTGGGAGTATGCTCTGAATTAACCGCAGAATGGAAACTAAAAAGAACCAAATTCATTCGAAATTGTCCTCTGTGTGCCTGTCTTTCTCTCTTCTCTCTATAGCTTTGAGACAGGATCTCAGTACTGGCTAGGCGAGAACTCACTCTATGGCCGTGCACTACCACACCCAGCAACTAAATGTGTGTGTGTGTGTGTGTGTGTGTGTATGTGTGTGTGTGCGTGCGTGTGCGCGTGTGCGTGTGTGTGTGTGTGTGTGTGTCAGAAAGAGAGAGATAAATGATAACATTCGCCAACATGAACAAGTTCTCCCAATATCCACCTAGAAACCTTAGGAACTCTCGTCTAGTCCTCACTGGGACGATCACCTCAGCACTACCACTGTGAACAACTAAGGGGAACGCCGCTTACCCCATGGCCATGACATTTTTCCTGAATGTCACAGTCATAATTCAAGACAGAAGCATTTACACACTGGAAATTCCTACAAATCTGAAAAAATAAACAAAGAATTAAGTGATATACAGAAAAACTGGACACATTATAAATACCAGGGGGAAAAAAGATCAGCAACATGATTATTTCATTGAAGGATTATTTCATTTCCTATTAATTTTGATTTGCTGTGTGTGTATGTGTGCATGCACATGTGCAAGTGTGTACATGCATGCCAACATGTATGAGCACATGTGAATATGTGCTTAAATGCACACCACAATGTGTGTATATAATTAAAGCTCGCCCTTTGAGCATTGGTTCTGCCCCAGAGACAGAACTCAGGTCATCAGTGCTGTTAGCAGCCGTCTTTACCAATACTGTTTCATCTTGCTTGCTGGACCCACCACCGGGGAATTCCTCAAACATTCAAGGCACAGTTAACACACTTTTTTTAATATAGAAAATGAGTGATATTAACTAAATAGCATAGAATTAATGATTAAAAAGACAAAGGTTATAGGAAGGCCAAGAAGAAAGATTATTATCATCTATCTTTTGATATGAGTAGAGAAATAAAGACCTTAGAAAAATTTTCACGGAGGCTGGAGAGATGGCTCAGAGGTTAAGAGCACTGGCCTTTCTACCAAAGGTCCTGAGTTCAATTCCCAGGAACCACATGGTGGCTCACAACCATCTATAATGATATCTGATGCCCTCTTCTGGTGGGAAGGACCACAGGCAAGCAGGATGTTGTATATACATAATAAATAAATAAATCTTTAAAAAATATATTCACAAAAAATATGTATGTATATATATTCACAAAGGGTTTTTTTTTTTCAAATCAAAAGAAACTACATGCTGAGTATGATGGTGCTCATCTATAATTCCAGCACTTGGGAAACTGAGGCAAAACAACAATGAGTTTGAGACCAAACTGGGAGACCCAGTCTCCATGAAATTTCTGATAAATTTGGAAACAGTTCCATTTAAAAAACAAAGAATACTTTATCTTAAAACAAAAGCTATCTTTTACTTTCCAATACCATGATTAATAATAAAATGATAAAGGAATTTCTATGACAAATGGAAAACAAATCATTATAAATTTATAAGGTTCTAGAAATTCTAGCTCATAACAGATATAAAATAGATAAAAGCCCTAAATATTAAAATAAATTGTAAAAAAAATTATCTCTGAAAATCTTACATAGTATAGTAAAATACCAAGCTACTTTTACTATTCTAAAAAAATACACAGGGGCTAGAGAGATGGCTCAGTGGTTAAGAGCACTGGTTGCTCTTCCAGGACACAGGTTCAATTCTCATCACTGTCATGGCAGCTCACACCCATCTGTAACTCCAATCCCAGGGGATCTGAAGCACCTTTCTAGCCCTGTGGGCACCAGGCATCCATATGGTCAGGGGAACACATGCATGCAAAACACCATATACACAAAATAAAAGTTACTTTTTAAAAAACACACGTGTCCACATTAAAGAGGATGTATTTGAAAAGGATAAATACAAGTAACACGGGTGGCTCCTGAGGCTGCTCAGCCATCTCCTGCTCTGTATTCCAATCCATCCATTCCTGTCTTTGCTGAACTTCCTTATGATCTGCTTACTGTACTAAACTACATGGAAAGCTCCGGAAAGTACACAGGCCTGCCAGAGTTTCACTTAAGAGGCACAGGGTCTCTAAATACTATTCCCTCCAACAAATCTCCATTCATTTTAAAATGGGAAATACATTTATATGATTAGAACTCCAAGCAGTACAGATGGCAGAGGCGGCAGGTTTACCCTAAGGAGCAGGAAAATGCTAAATCTTGCCGAGAACTGTATTCTTGCTGGTTGTCTATCTTGTGGGATGCATGGAGCCAAACTGGAACGAATACACTAGAAAACAGCTTGCCATAGGCGAGCAGACCGCAGAGTAAAGTGTTTATAGTAAAACACCCGTGACAGATCACTTCATTAACAGACATATCAGACTGTGTCAGCACTCTTCTATTGCTGTGAAGACGCATCACCGAGCAACTTATAAAAGAGTTCATTGGGCTTACAGATTCAGAGAGTGAGGCCATGAGTTTCATGACAGGGAGAGTGGCAGCAGGCAGGCAAGCATGGCTCTGCAGCAGTAGCCAAGAGCTTATATCTCAATTTATAAGTACAAGGCGGAAAGAGAGAGAAAGGGAGAGGAGGGAGGGAGGGATGGAGGGAGGGAGGGAGGGAGGGAGGGAGGGAGGGCAAAGAAGGAGGGAAAGAGAGAGGACAGATCAAGGAGAGGTCAAGCTGGGAATGCCCACGACCTGGACCAGGTTGCTTTTCAGTGACAGCATCCTAAGGGGAAGGATCAAGAATGAGAAGATAAAGAAGACACAAAGCTAGGACCAGGAAGTCTTGAAAACGCTGATGGCTTATGCCAAGCAAGCTTATTAAGAAATACAACATCTTATACACTGTTTTTAGGGGAGAAATGGGATGAAGTCATCAGAAAACTATCATATAATGGGATGACGCTAACCAAACAACACACAGCAGCCACTGAACCGATAACTCCGGTCTCTTTAAGGGGAAAAGCAAGTTCCCAGGAACCAAAGCGTTCACTCCTTCAAGGCCCTGGCCCCAGGCCCAGATGGGACCTTTCCAAGTGTGCCCCTGGATGAAGGCACAGAAGTAAGTTCCTTTTGTCCTTTCATCAGGGCCTCTGAGGAAGCCATGAATTGATCTGAATCTCAAAATTAGCATGGATTTTTGAAACCTCAAAGCTCACCCCCAGTGACACACCTCCTTCAACAAGGCCACACCTCCTAATCCTTCCCAAAACAGTTCCACCAGCTGGGGACCAAGCATTTAAATATATGAGCCTATGGAGACATTCTCAGTCAAACCACCATACTGAATAACAGTTAATATTCTTTATATATAAAAAGACCTAAAACTCAACTCAGCAATTTTAAAAAACCAGATAGGAAACTTTATGAGCACAGACTTTCAGAGAAAAAAGACGCATGTACCTAATAAAGATGCTCAATACAGACTTATGCAAAATGATGAGGGGGGGGGTTGTTGTTTTGTTTTGTTGGGTTTTGTTTTTTCGTTTTGTTTTGATTTTTGGTCACTTCACAATGTAAAGAATTAAACAACTGATCTGAGACTTGAAGGTAAAATGGAGGATTAGAAGCCTCACCACTGGCACTGTGTAAAATGCAACAGTGACAAGAATACAAAGTAGGCTCTTGTCCTGTGAGAAACAAGGTCTGTTCATGAACTTTTTAATCGGGGAAGCTCTCTACAGGGAGACAGGCAGGAGGCTGAGAAGCCCAGCCCAGCTGCAAACACTCTGGATTCAGCACCACACACACAGCAGAACCAAGCTGCCTAGAGGAGGGAAGCAGAAAGGGCACGGGAGCACCGCTCCTCACACACACCCAGGCCACGGGAAGGGAAAATCCACACTAGAATAACAGCTAAGCAAGGGGGGAGGAAGGATAAACCAAACACCGTAAAACCAACAAAACGGCAGGAATCAATACACGCCTTTCAATAATAACTCTGAATATTAATGATCCCAATTCCCCCAACCAAAGACATATACTGGTAGATCATACAGCAGGAACCATCTATTTCCTGTTTCCCCAAAACAGATCACCACAACAGACAGACACCACTGTATGGTGAAAGGAAGGGAAAGAGAATTCCAAGAGAATGGACCTAATGAACGTGCAGTTGTCCATCCTAATACCTGACAAAACAGACTTCAGGGCAAAACTAGTGAGAAGAGGTAAGTGCACCTCAAGCTGACTAGAGGAACAATCCATCAACAGGACACTGTGGCTGTAAACCTGTGTCCCAAACAAGAACAACTAGAAATAAAGTTCCAGACTGGCCCCAAAACAATGGCAATGGTGACTTCAGTATTCCACTTTCACCAACTGACGGGTCATCCCAATCAAAAATAAACAGAACTATCTGAATTAACGCTACGGACTAAATGGATGTAACAGACATTTACAGGGCATTCCATCCAAGCATCCGTTCTCCTCAGCAGCCTAGGGAACTTTGTCTCAAATAGATCATACATTAGGACAAAACCAAGTCTGAACAACAAGAGGAAAACTGAAATAATTCCTTATATTGTCTCTAGTTACAATGTAATTAAGATAGCAGATCAGCAGCAAGAGAAACCACAGAACACACATAGATATAAGTAAAAAAACAAACAAGCACTGTTGAATAATGAATGGGTCCTTGATCAAATCAAGAAAGAAGTTGTGAAACTATTGAATCAAATGCAAATGACAACACAACACACCAAAACCTGTGGGATATAAAGACAGACGTTTCTAGTTCTAAGTGTCCACATGGAGAGGCCACCCTGCACAGAACACACCTCCAACATCAATGTAAGACCTGAAACGCTGAAGCTGAGGGGCAAGAAATGAGTATTTCTTGAGTGCACTTGAATTCAGAGGCAAAGGAAAAGACTTTCGGAACAGGAGCCTAGCAGCACAGGCATCAAACCCAGCAGCTGATAAACTGGACGCATGAAACTTAAAAGCCTCTGTACAGCAAAGGACGCCATCATCAGACAGCAGAGGCAGTGCCCAGAATAGGAAAATTATTAATCAGCTATACATCCAACAGAGAGCCAATATCTAGAATATATATAGGACTCAAAAAACTAAACAAGAAAACAAACAAACCAATTAAAATGGCGCATAGAAATGAACAATAGATATGATAAAAATGGCTGAGAAATACTTTTTTAAAGATTTATTTATTATTTATACAGTATTCTGCCTGCATGTGCACTGGATCTCATTACAGATGGTTGTGAGCCACCATGTGGTTGCTGGGAATTGAACTCCAGACCTCTGGAAGAGCAGACGGTGCTCTTAACCTCTGAGCCATCTCTCCAGCCCCGAGAAATATTTTTATATGTTCAATAGTCTTAGCACCAGGGAAATGTACACCAAAACTACTTTGAGATCCTATCTGACTCCAGTCAGAATGTCTGAAATTAAAAGATGACAGCAAATGCTGGAGAAGAAGGAATCCTAATCACTGCTGGTGGAAATGTAAACTGAGGCAGTCACTATGGAAACCAGTGTGGAGATTCCTCAAAAAGCTAGAAATAGAGCTGATGATCAAGCTAAGGACTCTATATCATACACAAAGATACCTATATAGTGTGTGTACATTGCTCCACTATTCGTAACAGCCAGGAAATAGAAACAGCCTAGAAATCTACAAACTGACACATTAATCATGAAAATGTGGTACATTTGCACAGTTGAATATTATTCAGCTGTTAAGAAAAATAAAAATTGTGAAGTTTGCAGGTAAGTGGATAAGGCTAGAAACAGTCTTCTTGGGTGAGGTGGCCACAGACACTCTTTAGGCATGTGTGGAACTTGGAATACCCGTAAGAATCAGGCAATTAGTAAAGAGACATTATGGGGCCTAAGGAGGGGCCCTAGCATGCCGTGAAATACAGATTGGGAAAGGCAATAAGAGAACATGAAGGCCAAAGAGGATGGGGAGGCAGGCCAGGCGAGTATAGTGGGAGGTAACTAACTCCAAAGACCTTCTCAAAAAGTCATATGGAAGGAATACTCCTTAGACGCTAGCTAAAATATATACATATATACAGCCAAGAGTTTAAATGGAGTTACCCTGTAACGGGAAAACAGTGACTCTACTAGACATCACAGGCCAACAAATAAAAGTGGGGTTTCATATAGCTGCAAAGAGAAATGAAATTTGCATTAGAATAGACGGAACGGAAACGGTTCATGTGACGTGACCCTGACCCCGAGATACATGCCACCTGTCCTGCTATGTGCATCCCACCGTTGAAACTTTAGATCTGTCTGTGAACCATCTGCAGGGACCTGGAAGTGAGAAAGGGGCTGTGCCAGGAAGAGAAGATGCCTTAAGGTGGGGGAGGCAGAACACATGTGACATGAAAATAGGGGAAAGAGTACAGGGTAGGCGGGGCCTAAACAGGAGCGGAGGAAGGAGGCTAAGCGGATGCGAGTGACAACTGGCCAAAACTAAGGATTTATGAAGAAACCACATGGAATCCTGCTTTATAAACTAATTTAAAAACAAATTTTTAAGAAAAAGCAAAATCAGCAAAAATGTCCTACACTAAGACACCTCACATAGTGCTAGTGAAATGTAATATGTTAACACACTACGTAAAAGGTAACTTAGCAGTTCCTATCAAAATTTAAATATGCATATGTAAAAAAGTAAAACTTTAAGTAAATAAATGTACATATCACTTAATTTAAAAAAAAAAAAAAACTGGGGCTGGAGAGATGGCTCAGAGATTAAGAGCACTGACTGCTCATCCGGAGGTCCTGAGGGCCCAGCAACTATCTATAATGAGATCTGGTGCCCTCTTCTGGCCTGCAGATGTATGTGCAGGCAGAACATTGTATACATAATAAATCTTTTAAAAAAACTGTAACGAACTATCCTACAGAAGTGTCAAAGAAGTAGAGAGATTAAGTGTAGATACGCTTTAGTACTAGCTAAACAAACAAACTATAGACCAGGAAATGTCCACTGCGAGCTTAAACAACTGCTGAGGTTAAAATGAAATGAAGTGGGCTTTCCTGCAGACCGGGAGGATCTGCCATGGGCTGCGGGTAACCACACGTCAGGACTTCACTAAAAGTCTGATGTGGTTTTGTTTTCTCAGAATGTGTGAGGTGTGTAAATGCCCCAAAAGAGAACTGCACAGTTATGCAACCCTGCTGACAGTGGCTCACCTCGGAAGTGAGCTGGGAAAGAGGAATGACTTGCTTTTTTTGTTTTGTACAATATTTATAATAATTAAAATGTAATACTTTTATATAAAATAATACTTCCAAAGGAGGAAAATACAGAGGGCGAAATACATCAAACTACCCAAGGCACACACTTAAAAAAAAGTTACTTAAAAAAATTTTTTTAAAGATTTATTTATTATGTATACAACATTCTGCCCAAATGTGTGCCTACATGCCAGAAGAAGGAAATAGATCTCATTATACATAGTTGTGAGCTACCATGTGGTTGCTGGGAATTGAACTCAGGATCTCTGGAAGAGCAGACAGAGCTCTTAACTTCTGAGCCATCTCTCCAGCCCCATCACTGAAGATTTTGATAAAAATTTTAACCCTATTACATATTTCAATCATGATCCAAGTAAGCATAATATCAACTAAAGGAAAATTTACCATAAAAACATTAAAATAGAGCAAAGGGGCATTTAAATTAATAACAGATAAAACCTACAATTAAAATATAATTGCCAAGAAATTGACACAAATATAACATTCCTGGTGTAAATGAAATTTACATGAGAAAGTAAAATAGGACAGTACTACAGACTAAACTGTTTCTGTCTCTAAAGCTTTAACACATTAAGAATTCGAAAGCCCAAGATGTATAGTTATCAAATACCACGTTATAAGATTATAGTCTTTGCAAACACACACGCACACACTGCCGTCTCTTTTGCTGAATATTGAGAAAAGAGAAAGCCATGTTTGGTGATTATCACTTTATCTGTCACAGCAAAATAAAAGCCCTGATCGTCCACTCATATGGAAGCAGCAGCTGCAAAACCCTGTGCTCATGCTAGACTCAAGGAACACGGGCAGGCCTAGCACCATGACATCCCTGACCCAGATGCTCACAAAATCCAGGAAGTTGAGTTCCCATCCCAAGAACTGTGGAAATCACCTAGGTTTCCCAACAGGGGCAATCTGGATGACAAATTGTAGCACATTCATAGGACAAAGAAACATGTACAATGATTACAACATGGAAGACATCAGAGGGTCCCTGTGGGGACACACAGGTGGCGCAATTAGAGTTGTTCCCAAGTGTCTTCCCAGTGGCTTTACCTTTTCTAGAATTGCTACCACAGATATAGACTGTTCCTCTCCACAGAAAGAGAAGGCCAGCCACCAACTTTGTATAACGATTTTTTAAGTTGTTTTTGTTTGTAAATAGAAAACGTTTAGGTTACCTTTCCAGTATCACATTTTGTCCCTTCATTCACCATCCCTGGGTCTGGAACATCTGAACCAAGCTGGAAATCCACACCCCAGCACTTGGTGCCCCGGCTCGGTGTTTGAATGATGGCTGGCACTATCCCAAACACGGGCATGTCCTGGACATTCTCACACTGCAGCTTTCCACACAGAGCGTTCCTACCAAGCAAGAGAAACAATGTGAACACAAAAACTGCATCCGGCGGACACAAAAAGACGTTTTTCAGTTTATATGTAGACACGTTTGCTGTTTCCTTGGCTGGAGGAAATCTCAACAGAAAGTGAACGTGGCGCTCCTTAACTGCAGCACGGGAGAGAAGAGGTGAGCGGCAGCTAAAAGGCGGGTAGGGTGACAAGCAGTGCGAGGGTGTTTCCGCTCATATGCAAGCACCATAAGCCAATGGGCTGCCAGACCCTGAGCTCACACTAGATTAAAGGAGCGTGGGCAGGCAAGCCCCATGACACTATTAACCCAGAGGTACAAACAGGCTCAGGATACTCAACTAACCAAGCTGTTGACAGATATGGTGTTTTATAAATGGGACTGCACAGGAAACAAGGCATTAAGTGTCGAGTAAACAAATGTCAACTAAGTATGCAAAAGCCTTAAAGGAATACAGTCTATGTACTAAAAGAGAAAGCTAATTTTTGTGGATGTCCACATAGATACATACACACACACACACACACACACACACACACACACACACACGCATGTATGGTACACACAGAAAGGATAAACTAAGAGAGTATCTCTGGATGAGGGGATGGTATGACAAACGTTATGAGTGAACAGGCAGCACACGGCCCACCAGTGCACTTGGCCTCACAGCAGTGCTGGGGAGGGGCCTCAGGTGAAGAGGAAATACTCTGCCCAGAGTCAGAGCCCTGAAGTGGCCGAAACAGGATTCAAACTTATAGACGCTAACTTCAAATGTGCACTTTTGTTTTGTTTTCTGTTTTATGGGGTTGGTTTTGTTTTTGTTTTTTTGAGACAAGGTTTCTCTGTGTAGCCCTGGCTGTCCTGGAACTCACTATGTTGACCAGGCTGGCCTCAAACTCAAAGATCCACCTGCCTCTGCCTCCCAAGTGCTGGGTTTAAAGGCGTGCGCCACCATGCGCAGCCCAAATGTGCACTCTTAACCCTTGCGCTAGCTAGCCCTGTAGTATTGTCAAAGTTCTCAGATGCGCTTCTCAGGGATGGTAAGTAAGTTTCAATATCTTCAACAAGATAATCAGGAAGCCATGAAACCAAACATGGCTAAAAACAAGGATGTGTGTCAGGTAGGATGGTATATGCCTACATGTTAGTAGTCTAAGGCCAGCCTTGGCTATGAAGCAAGACCCGTTCTCAAAAACACAAACAAACAAAAAAGGAGTATGTTCAGTCCACCAAACTGCCCTCAGGTTTGTTTTAGTCCCCTTACCCCTAGCATTTCATCTCAGCTCAATTCCATCAATTATACTCATTTCCAATCTATTAATATGTTTCTGGAGCAACCTGTGCTTTCACTCATTCACTCAACAAACACCGGCCACTATACTCCAGGAATTATGCTAACCACAAGGAAATGTGTCACCAAGCCTAGTCTAGTAAGGAGAGGTGACAAGCAAGTGATAAAGCAACACTATGGCAAATGCCACAGAAGAATATTCCAGAAGGGATGCTGAAAATGTGATGACAATACAAACGGTGGTGATTCATTAAGAGGACTTAATCCTGAAATGTTACCAATTGAAAATGTGTGACATAAAGGTTTACAGAACTGAAAAGAAGACAGATTCACAACCCAGCCAGGAGTCTACCTTGCCTCTCCCAGTGAAGAGGCAAGTGCATTAAACAGCCCAAAAGTCATGGAAACACTTGATTAAGACAATTAGCCAACAATGAATACACCCCAACATGTGCAACAACTGAGGATGACACTTGGGGAAACAAAATAGTCTCCACAACAAGCCAGTGCTGGGTCATGATACACAAGAGGAGCAGGGCACGCAGGACGTATTCCTTTTTTAATTATCTGAGACTTTACTTATTTGTTGTGTGTGCATGTGTGGTGTGCAAGCATGCACATGTGGTATATACCCTGTGTGTACGAATGTAGAAGATAGAAGTCAACACTGGATGTCTTCCTCAATTGCTCTGCCCTTTATTTCTTGAGAAAGGGTCTCTCACTAAATCTGGAGCTCACTTATTTGCCACACAGGCTAGTCAATGAGCCCTGGGGATATATCTGTGTCCCCAGCTCTGGGATTATTGGTATGCACTGCTGTAACTGTTTTTTTATATAAGTGCTGGGGAGATGAACTCAGGTCTTGCACAGGAAGCACTTTATAGACAGAGCCATCTCCCCAGTCCCAAGTCTTCTCTGTAAAATTAAACAAGAAAGCGATTTTTCAGTAACTCATGAGTCAATAGGGAAATCATGCTAGGTCCCAGGGAGTGGCACTACTGGAAAGGATTAGAAGGATTAAGAAGTGTGGCCTTGCTGGAGAAGGTGTGTCACTAGAGGTGGGTTTTGATTTCTCATAAGCCATGGCAATTGCAGTGTCTCCCTCTCTCTCAGCTCTTGCTCCAGAGCATGTGTGCCACCATGATCCCTGCCATGATAATGGACTACATCTCTAAAACTGTAAGCCGGCCCCCATAAATACTTTCTTTTATAAGAGTTGCTATTGTCATGGTGTCTCTTCACAGCAAAAGAACAGTGAGTAGGACAGTTACGAGCCATGATGAAAATAGAGCACATCAAGTTTATGAAGAAGAGGTACCCGGTACGTGGAGCACCTATAAAGAGTACATGCTGCTGGCAAAGTGGAAGAAGTTTTCCGTAAGAAAGTCACTGGAGCTGAAGTTTGAAGAATGACCAGCACTGGCCGGCAACGGAGTAACAACATGTACAGAGCTACTGTGGCAAAATGTCACAAGTAGGCTAGTGTCGCTGAAGTACCTCACAGAGATGGCTAATGGAGGAAGGGGGACAAGATGTGGGAGAGAAGGGGAAAACAAGTTTATAAAGAGGGACATTCTTCACAAATCTCAGGAAAAAGAAAACGGTCAGTCAGTGAGGTGATCTGAATGAGAACGGCCCCATACACTCCTGTATTCAAATGCTTGGTCCCCAGTTGGTGGAACTGTTAGAGAAGGATTGGGTGTTGGCCTTGTTGGAGGAGGTGTAGACTTTGAGGTTTCAAAGGCACACGCAAGAGCCAGTCTCACTTTCCCCTTCATTAGATGTAAGCTCTCAGCTTACTGCTCCAGCACCATGCCTGCCTGCCTGCTGCCATGTTCCCCGCCACGATAGTCACGGACTCACCCTCTGAAACTGCAAGCCCCAATAAACTCTTTCTTTTATAAGCTGCCTTGGTGATGGTGTCTTGTCACACCAAGAAGACACTGACGAAGCCATTGGTTTAACCAAACACTTCCGCAGACAGAGTTAAGGGACAAGGAGACAACATATGCCACAGAAGTCCTGCTGATGGTGGATTGTAGCCACCACCACCTTCCACAAGCCAATGAACTCAACTAGTGGCAGCACACAGTATCGCAGAACCATTCACACGGAGTAAAACATCAGCAGGCACATGTGGAGCGCAAACACAAAACAGGAGGAAATACATTGGCACTATACTACTAACTTTTATAATAAGCAAACACTAATTATAAAATTGAGTTTTTACATTTGTTTATCTCACATATATTTATGTGTTTATATGCATGTGTTCCCTGCACACACGAGCCCCTGCCTAGGAATGCCACAATGCATGTGTGTAGGTCAGAGAACAACTTTCTAGAATCAGTTCTCTCCATCTACTCTGCGTTGAGGAGATGAAAACCAGGTTGCCAGGCTTGGTCTACTTCATCATTTTAAATTTATATAAAGCTGAAAAAGAAATAATGAGAGAGCCAACTAACATGCAGGTGTCCTGTGTGTAGGCATGAGTCAGAGAATGCTTTGCTGAAGGAAGATGAGGGTGTGGCTCACTGATAAACAAAACAGCCAGATCCAACAATGAGGTACAATGGGAACAGTTACGGCTCCAGGTCTGCTCCCCACGCCGTCTCTCGGAAGCCTTGCTGTGCATGTTACCCATAAGAAGCTAAGCATTTGAAGCGGGAGAAAGGCAGCAGTCATGAGAGCAGGCACAAAAGACTTTAGAGGCGACTGGTCCCTTGTTCACAGCCCTCTGCACCCTCATCTCCACTTACCCAGTGGCACACTTCTTGTACTCACTGCCGGAGAAGCCACAGTTGCCAAATCGGTCACCTTTAGAATTCACTTCAATGAAGCAGTCTCTTGGGGCAGCCTTAGCTTCTGCAACATTCAACGTTTAAAAGAGAAAAAAGTTAGAGAGTAGCTTTACTTGGAAACAGCAGCATTCCCCATGGCTCATCACACACCTGTATGTACAACCTGCACCTTCTAAGTTCCTGCCTTACACATACAGCACTTTTGTTCTACACTTCATGCCCAGCAAAAATATGTAAAACTAAGGCACACAGATTGCACATAAAAGCCCAGACTCAAATACTCAAATTCTATAACAAATACCATTAAATAGTCATTACAATTGACCCATGCACATCAGATGGCTAGCACTGTTGATTGGACTGGACTGAGAAAGAGAAATTATAAACCCTGCTGAGTGTGTCTGATCTTCTAGACAGGTCGCTGGGGAGGGAAGGTGCAGGTAAGTGCCCTTGAAGCTATTATCTATCTTGCCTTGGCCTTCTCCTGAATCTTTCTCATCCTGCCTCTGTCCACAATGAGACAGTGAAGGTTATCTGTCACACAGTCCCATCCCTACAATGCCCTTTCATATGTTCATGGGCAAGCAAATGTGGACCTCTGAAATCAGGAACCTAAACTACACAACAGTTCACGCAGTAGGAATACAACTTTGCAGGGCACACACCCTGCTCTCACATACCCGCCACTGCTCCAGTTACAGCAGCTACTGCCAGGTGGCCTTTATCGTACATAAATGCTTGCGTTGGATAAATAGAGTGAGACCTACACCATATGACAAAGGATTAACCCACTCTCATTTTCTTAAATGTTGTGTATCATTCGTTTCGTTCTTCCCTTCTAAAAATGATTCTCACGTAAAAGTCAGTATTTCCAAGTCAAACTGTCAGTCCTTCCTCCTTCCTAAATGAAGATCCCTTTGCCTACCTCACAAGCCTGGTGCAAGGCTAAGTAAGTTTTAATGAAGATGGATGTGAATGAAAGGATGTAAAACACAGAGGAAAGGGGCAAACAAGGAGAAATACCCAGAAACCTGCCCCAGAGAAATGGCACACAATGTTCCTGTCCTCGTCCTCATTGGAACAGGGAGTTACAAACTTTCCAGATAACACGCGGGAAGGGACTGAGTCAAACCGGCCTGCTGCTCCTGTTGACTCAAGGATAAAGAAAGGCGAGCATGATGGGAGGACAGACTCTAGGAAGGCTTTCTGTACAGATCATCAGTGTCAGTGACCAGCCGCTGCAGTCTAGGCAAATATGCTGAAAAGCGACACCTCTCCCAAGGGGACTCAGTCATGCTCAGCACCCAAGGGTGCAGCACAGCGCAGAGCAGGGGACAGGAACCCCCTAGCATCATGGACAACCAAAGTGAAGGCAGTGGAAGGCATCACAACCCCAAGTCCACTGTCTTCCAAATCCTATGACCACGCTGGAAACCAAGAGTTGACATAGGAGAACAACAAAGCATTTTACAGAATGCTGTGGAAGCATCACCCAAAAGTGAACAGCTGCAGAGCTGAGGACTCTTTCCAGAACACCCCATAGGACATTTTGTTGTTCACTTTGCTTGGAAGGAGGGATGGATAAATACATGATTATGACCAATTAAGGTGTTTGGGTCAAAATAATCAACAGACAGGAAAGCGCCTTCTGTGAACTGCGGGCAGCTACCTCTGTCATCACACAAACACACTGAGTCTCTGATATGGCACTATTTCCTGGAGGGCCAGCCAGCAGCTGGGTACCAGGGTAACTACACTATTCCCTTTCCATCACAGAAGGAACAGCACTTTGTGTCCCTGCACATATACACCACTGCTGACCAAAGTCAGGGCCCTGCGTACACTAGGCAAGGGCTCCACCACTGAGCCACTTTTTTACCATTTGAGACAGGGCTTCACTAAGTTGCACAGGCTGGCCTTGAACTCATTCTGTAGTCCAGGCAAGTCTTAAACTTGCATTCCTCCTGCCTCAGCTTCCTCGGTGGCTGGGATTGCAGGCCTGTCTATACCACTAAGTACAGTATTTGTTTTTACTAGAATGGCATAGAGTAGTGAAACTGCACAAGATACTTCGTGGCAACGCAAGTCAGATGGTGTTAATTTTCTTCAAAAAACTATATATGCCCTGACTCAGGCGGTCCAACCAATGACAACCCCAACTCACTGTACATGTATTAAGGGGTGCAAATGGGAGTGGCAACATTTAGCAACATGCCCTCAGTGACTCACTAACAAAAATCTGCTTCCTGTTCCTACGACTTCATGCTTTGATAGCTTAGAGGTCTGAGTGTCCAAAGAAGAAATTCTTCCACTAGCTGCCAGAATAATGACTCTGCAGGACTGGAACATAAACCACACCCTCAGTTATGCTAGGCTCCTCATGATTTTGAACGAACAGAGAAAGGCATTGCAAGTGGCTGGATGATACGCCCAGAACCCTACATGGAAGTAGAGCAGACCTGGAACATAGGAATTGTCTAAGTATTTGTCACATCCTGTCACAACCAAAGCCAGCAAAGCCACACATTGCCCAGGCCCTTCAGGGGTGAATGCTTGGGTCACTCCACCAGGTTGGGAGCTCTGACCATCTAAGGCACTTACTGATGGCAAAGGAAATACAGAACGGGCGCCGTGACAGAGTAAAGTAGACTGGAGAGCAGGAAGCACAGTCCAGACCTGAGGGCTGCAACTGCCATTGGTATTTCTTCTTATTTTATTATGACTGTAACTGTGATGAAATGTTCCTAGTTTCTACCCTCTCTTCACTCTGTGACGTACGACTTAGACTTTGAACTTGTAAGAGCACTTCTGGATGAAGCTCATACTTAATTGAGCAGCGTGAAGACAGCAGGCTGCTCTCATGGATGCTTCTAATGAGCAATCTTACACTGACCAGGAAGAGGCGATAGTTCCCAACAGACATCAGGCTGCGACACCTGTAATGTTCCTACCATTGGAACTGAGCTGGGACACCAGCTCCTTCTGGGTCCCGAGCCTGCCATCCCTGAATAGAATGACTTTGTCAGCTCTACTGACAGCAGAACTGCACGAGTGAATCCATTCTCTGCGTGCATGCATGCGTGAGTGCCTGTGTGCATGCCTCTGTATGTGTGCGTGCGTGCCTGTGTATGCGCATGCACACACATGTGCATTTATGTATCCCTTCACCTCTATTTCTCTAGAGAACCCAAACAACACAAAGAAGAAGTTGAAACTGAAAAGACAGAGACGTCCTGCTTGGATCCCTTTAAACGAACTGAAATCAGCAGAGTGGCTGATGCCTGTACCCACTTCAAGACCACTTCAGAATGGTGGTTAGCTATGTGCCATTCGGTTAATGTAAATATTCAGCAAACTCAGTGAAAGGAGAGATCTAGAGGCAGGAAGGCAGACAGGGAGGAATGGGGGGGGGGGGGGGAGGAAGGAGGGAGCGAGAACAAGAATGATTGACTCTGGAGAGAGAGAAGGGCAGAAAATCAATTGGACCTTCACAGTTCAGATGAGGACAGCGTTGGCATGGCTGCTACGCGATACAGCCCACAGTGCTCTGAAAACTACAGTTATTCTATGATGAAGAAAGAAGAATAGAAAATTATTGTGTGTATGGCTATGAGTTGTCAAGAGCTGAATGAAGACAAAAAACAAAAATGAATTCTCATCTTCCATAAAAATAAAAAAAGTAGGAGCTAGAGAGGTAGCTCAGTGGTTAGATGCAGTTACGATGCTTGCAGAGGACATGGGTTTGGTTCCCAGCACCCACACGGTAATTCACAACCGCCTTATCTCTAGTTCCTGGGAATCCATGCCTTCTGACTTCCACAGGCACTAGGCATGCACACAGTACACATACATACCTGCTGGCAAAACTCATACACATAGAATATAATAAATCTTAAAAATAAAAGAGTAGCGTCACAAAGAGGCTGTCAGAAGACTTGGAGGTGCTGGGCATGGTGCCAAAGACATAGCACTTGGAAGGCTGAGACAGACAGAGAACTGAAAGTCCAAGGCCAGCCTGACTACATGGCAAGACCCTGTCCCAAATAGAAATGAATATATGAATATAAAGTAAAAAATAAGCGGCAAAAGGTAAACAGTATTTCAAAGGATGGGAGTGTGGGACAGAAACTGACTTTAACTTTCATAGTAAAATTACATAAAAATTTTACCTTTTAGTCTACAATATACCTTTCATAAAGTGAAAACTTTAAACAAAAAACCCTGAGAGCATATACTACGTACCCACCAACATAAAAACTAGAAACTAAAGACAGGGAGGATGGCTTAGTGAGTGAAGTACTTTGTCACGCAAGTGTTAGGTCCTGAGTTCAAATCCCAGAGGCCACATAAAGCAGTTCACACCTATAACTTCTCCTGTGTGGGAAGGGGAGGTTAAAGACAGAAGAATCCCAAAAGCTCAAGGGCCAGCTGCATTCACATACGTGCACTCCCATATACAAAGACACATTTCAAACACACGCAAATGAGAAACTAATCAGGGCCCACTTAACTAATGAATACTCTAATAAACTGGATGTAAATTTATCAATATAGATGGATCACAAGGACATTTTAAATAATGAATGAAATGTCAGTCCCATACAGCCTATATTATTAAAACCAGAAAACTGGAGGCTGAGAACACAGCTGAGCAGTAGTGCGCTTGTCTTGCATGTGTGAGGTTCTAGGGACAGTCCTCATACCTACTGTCTCTGTGCGTGTGCGTGTGCGTGTAAATATACTACGTGTTACCCAAAGTGGGAAGAGGGAGAACACAGAAACCTACAGATTAGACATACAAAATTCTTGACCACGACTGTCACTGGAGGAAGAAGAACCTCATCAATAACATTTGATTCTCTCTTTAGAAACCTAAAGCAAGGAGATGATGAGATCAAACCAATGGATCATACATATCTTACTTGAACCAAAGATAACTTGACACTGTGCATCGTAATACTGGCACATGCCGTTGTAGCAGTAGGCTTTGTTATTCTGGCAAGGATATCCATTCTGAATGAAGACATCGGGCGGGCAGAATTGGGAGGAGCCGTTGCAGTACTCGGGGACATCGCACTCACTGGTTTTTCCTCTGCACATAGAGCCTCCTGGAAGGAACTAAGGTAATGAGATTCCAATTAAACAGGAATCAGGGTGCTCTCCACAAGTTCATCAAACTTGAAACCACAGTATGTGTATAAAGGTTCCAACAGCAAAGATTAACTCGCCCAACACAAGAGTGAACAGAGCCCAAACGGGCAACTCATAAATATTATAAAGTGAAAAAGAAACCTCATAGGTAAACAAAAGGAATGCAAATTAAATAAAAACACACAGGGAACACTGCAGAAGCAGTCTGAAGGAGGATGACAATGCTCCCTCGAAATCAACGTTAGCGGGAAGAATGGGTTTGGGGCTGGGGAGATGACGGGGTGGGCAAGCGCTTGCTGGTGCAGCCACATACTGCAGCTCATCTGGCCAGTCAGCCGAGCAAGAGGAGAGCTCCAGTTTTGTGCCAGGATCACAAGCAAAGCCACCATGGCTTGTGGTTTGGGAGTTGTTTCTAAAGGGTTCTGGGGATCAAATTCAAGTCCTCTTTATCAATTAGCTCCCCAACCCCTAAGTTTCTACGGTGTGTACTTTGGTATTTTTTAGTTTCCTTAACAGATGTATGTTACTTGAAAAAGAAATCAGGAAAACAAAAGGTGGGGACAGAGCTCATTGGTCGAGTGTTTACCCCCAGCAAGCACAGAGCCTTAGATTTAATCCCCAGTGCCCAAACCAAACAAACCAACTCAACAGGCCCCTCAGCATAAAAAGTACAGTTTAAATGCACAGAAGTGGGAGGAAATATAAAACGATCATAGATAAAAATGGTATGCAAGATCTCAGAAGACGCATTGCCACGGATCAATTTCCCTTCTGTGACTTGCTCCTAGGAGGGAGAACTCCTTGCCTGGCAGTCCCTACAACAGTCTCCGTATGCGCATTCAGCAAATGACTTGAGCTTACAAGTGCTTCCTTCACAGCACGGGTCCAACTCACATTCCTGCAAACAGAAAATGACACCAGTAAAGAAATGAGTCCTTGACAGTAGCACAGTAGCAGCCATTACTAAAGTTCTTTTCCTGCCTGCAATGTCACTCTGACCTAGCCATCGCCAGCCATAGCTGTACTCCAAGACACATCAGCCTCTTTAGCTGCAAGCCTAATGATTTCCTCAGAGAGCCCGTTGCCAAATGCAGCTTCACTGAGAGTACAGCTTTGATGTGTGAATTCTGCAGGACCACAGCAAAGTTGATATCCATGGATGCTTTTCCCTTCCTGCTCAGGGTCCCACTGCTCATGGGATGGCTTTTTCTGGGTAGGCAAACTATTCCTTTATTCCTTTTCTGTGGGGTAAGATGTGAGGATGAGCCTTGGTGCCCTGTGCATGCTAAGCACACACACTATACTGAGCAGCATTTTTCCTGGCTTCTGTCACCATGCTCTGGGCCTCCGCAGTTACATTTCCCACCTACAGACACCTATATGAATACAGCAATCTTAACATCCTATAAATGTGCTGCATCCTTATAAGCCGTCACCACTAGGGGAGGTTGGCAGGGAGTGCTATTCTGCAGCCTCTTGTGTAACTATAAGTATTGTATAACATAACTCTAAAACTAACTTTTCTTTTTAATTAATATGTAATAATTTTACATATCTATGACAGTATAATATCTCATACAGTCGATGTACAATGATCAAATCAGGGTCATTATCATTTCTATCACATAACAAAAATTATAGCCAATAAGCCACAACCTATACTTTAAAATACACACACACACTCACACCTTAAGTCAAGATGGCTCATGGAACTAAATATAAAGCCTAAAACTATAAAACTTCTAGAAAGAAAAAAAATGAGAGCTCTGTACAATGTGGGAGCAGCCAAAACATTAGCCATAAAAGAACAAAGTGACAAATGGCTTTCATCAAAATCAAAGTTCTGTGCTTCTAAGACACTGTACATTATTAAAGGAGAACCATTACGAGGACATTTACAAATCAAGTATCTAAGAAAAGAAATATATCCAAGATAAGTAAGATAGAACTCAGTAACAAATACAACTTTTCAAACGAAGGTACAGAGTTGAACATACACAGATACACAGATGGCAAATAAGTCCATGGACGCCTGCTCAACGGCCTTAGACACCGGGGACATGCACAGTAAAACCGTAAGGAAAGGGGTGGGTTGACTGGGGAGCAGGAAGGAGGACAAACCAGAAGGACCAGAAGTGAGGGGAGATACATAACATGAAGGATGTTTGGAAAAGGCATAGGGACTATATTGTACGTTTATCTAAAATTACATATAATATGTATACGTGCACATATAGATATATAGCTTAATTGAAGTGGCAACTCTTGGGGTGATAATGTCTCCCCGACCAAGAGCCATAAACTACCTAACGAAGCACCCCGTTCCAGGGATAAGAAATTTCCTCTTGAGTTGCTAGTCAGGAGAATCCAAAGGCCTTAACTGAAGTCATGGACTACATCAATCACGTAAGAGTAGAAAGCAATTTTCTCTTAGGACACAGGCAGGCTTTCAAGACCAAGTGTGGTCAGGTGAGGAAAAACACTGAGAATAACACAGTAGGCCTTACATCTGAACAAATGTGTCCCGAATCTAATGGCAGCCCACGGGGACAGGGTTAAATGGGTATTCTGAGAGCAATGTGGCTCGACAGAAGTGGCAGTGAAGGTGGAGGGACACAGTGTTTTAAGGAGGAAGAAGTCTGATACTGATGGATGCTGGAAGGATGAATCAGCTGCAATTCACTTAGCCAATGAGTCCAGCTGAGCACATACTTCTTTAATGCAAGACCAGAAAGGTCCTTAAAGAACTTCACCACCAAAGCCCATACTCGCTCCTCTGCCAGGAGTCCAAAACCAAGGCCTTGACTTTCACAACCCTCATGGCAATTTCACAAAGCACAACTGGAAAACTGACCTCTGGTGTGCCACAGTCACACTCTTCCCCAGGGTCCACCAGCTTATTACCACAGGAGGGCGCGCTGTAAGCTTCGTCAGGCTTCGGAATATTAAGGAGGCAGCTTCCTCCCTTGTTCAGAGTTAATTTCTCAAAGTCCTCTGCACTGCAACTGCTGAAGTTTCTGGAACCTCTACAACACACAGTAAGAGAAAGATCTCACATCATCATCATCATCATCGCTTACCATGAAAGTTCTTAGCCATACCTTTAACCAATAAGAAGTGAATTCTGGCTGGGCGGTGGTGGCGTATGCCTTTAAACCCAGTATTCGGGAGGCAGAGGCAGGCAATTCGTTGTGAGTTTGAGGCCAGCCTGGTCTAAAAAGTAACTCCAGGACAGCCAAGGCTACACAGAGAAACCTTGTTTCAAAAAAAAAAAAAATTGAATTCTGAAACAAAAGAAAGAAAAAGAAAAGAAAAGAAACAGCAGGCAAAAATGAAAACATAGAATGCCAATAAATATAGGAATCACTCCAGTAACCCCATAGTTCACCATTGAAGTTACACTATACTGTCCTCCATGGAAATATCTTCCAAGCACATCACTTGTTAATACACTGATACAAAAATCAGAATCCTTCCAATCTATAGAGACCTTAAAAACTCACCTGGTCTCATTCAGAATTGAGATTTATTTTTCTGAAATGCTATATATGTGTCTTTCCCAGTCCTGTTATCTGCAGTGTGATGTGCTTACCCTCCCCTCCCCCAGCACACACAGTATGAACCATGAGAAGAAAACACAAATGGGTCATTCCAGCACAGATGCTTCACAGTCACTGTGGTCAGTTGATTCACTAGTAGTACAGTGTGTGAACAACGGCTGCTCTACTTCAGGGGCTGGAAAGATGGCTCAGTGGTTAAGAGCACTGGCTGCTCTGACAGGGGACCTGGGTTCAATTCCCAGCACCATAAGGTGGCCCACAACCACTTGGAACTCTAGTTCCAGATCGGATGCTCTCTTCTGGCCTCTCCTAGCACTGCTCATGTAGTGCATGGATGTACATGCCAGCAAATGCTAAAACAAAAACCAATGAATAAATCTTTTTAAAAAATACTCCACTCAGGGCTGGAGAGATGGCTCAGCGGTTAAGAGCACTGACTGCTATTCCAGAGGACCTGGGTTCAATTCCCAGCACCCATATGGCAGTTCACAACTGTCTATAACTCCAAGATCTGACACCTCACACAGACATGCATGCAGGCAAAACACCAGTGCACATAAAAATAAATAAATAAATAAATAAATAAATAATAAATTAAAACAAAAAAAAAATTCCACTCGCTGTGAGTTCAAGGCCAGCCTGGTCTACAAAAATGAGTCCAGGATAGCCAAGACTACATAGAGAAACCCTGTCTCAAAAAACAAAACAAAGCAAAACAACTCTACTCCAGGAATAATATAGAATTTATACCAGGCACCTGAGCCCCTGGACTGAGGAATTATTTTCTTAACTATATGCTCAACTCTATCATATCCAAGTCCCATTTGAAAACTAGAAATACTTCAACTGGAAGAATGAAGCTGATAAAAATAAGTGAACCAAGCAATAAAATAACCCCAGATACACAATCCTCAGGGCTGTACATGGATAATAAACATGGAAAAAACCAGGACACACAACTCCTCAAAAGTCTTTAAACTTGAGCAATGACACCTAAGAGAGAGTTAGTGACATGAAACCCTATAAAGAGAAATGATTATAACTATGTTCAAAGAGACAAACAGCTGAATGAAATGATTAAAGCAAGGAATGATATGAAAGGAGAAATCGACAAAGAAATAGAAATACTGAGGAAAAAACTAATTAATCTGAAATGTTGGAAGCAAAAAACATAGTAAGTCAAATTTAAAAAAACAAAACAAAAACAACTCACTTGAGAAGTCTCCGAAATAAAAGGAATCAAAGCAAAGACAGAATGCCTGAGCCCGAGACAATTCACTAAGGACAAAAACAAAATAATAAACAGGTAGCATGGGAATTCCAAGATACATATGACATCACACATCACAGACTATGATGACGAAGGAGGAGAAGCTTGCTCTACAGGCATAAAAATGAAGGAAGGTCTGGAGGGCAGAAAGGCAAGGGATAAATGATGTAATTATATTATAAATTCAAAAACTAATAATTTCTTTAAAAAAAAAAAGAACAGAAATCATGCCCAGCAGGCCATGAGGAGCAAGCCTGTAAGCAGCATCCTCCGCGGCCTCTGCTTCAGCTCCTGCCTCCAGCTTCCTGCCCTGGCTTCCCTCAGTGATGGACTGCGATATGGAACCGGGGAGCTAAAATAAGCCCTTTCCTCCGCTAGTTGCTTTTGGTAATGGTGTTTTATCACAGTAATAGAAACCTTAGCCAAGACAATCAAAGAAGCAAATAAAAGAGATGCAAACGGGAAAGGAAGAAAAATCAAAGAACCCCTATTTGCAGATGACATGCTTCTATGCCTCAGAGACCCTAAAGACTCCCTTCAAAACTCTTGTTGTTGCAGATGCTGCTGTTGTTGTTTTTAAGACCGGGTTGTTTTGTGAGTCCTGACTGTCATGAAACTCACTTTGCTGGGACTAAAGGTGTGTGCTGTCACCACCACCCGGCTTCCGTCTGAAAACTCTTAAAGCTGGGAAACACTTTCAGCAAAGTGGAAGGATACAAAATAAATATACAAAAACCAACAGCCTTCCTACATATCAGTGACAAGCATACTGAGAAAAAAAAATCAGGTAAACGACCTCAATAACAATAGCCTCAAAATATAAGATAAAATACCTTAGAATAACCCTGAACAATTATGTGAAAGTCCTCTATAATGAAAACTTTGCAGCACTGAAGAAGGAAACTGAAGGAGACACTGTAAGATGAAAAGACGTGTCCTGCTCGTGGACTGGAAGAGTCATGTTGTGAAAACAGCTACCAAAATCAAGCTACAGAGTAATGTACAGTGTACAATGTAATCCCAGCCAAAGCTCCAGTGACGGTCTTCACAGAATCAGAAAAATCAGTCTTAACATTCACATCAAAGCACAAAAAATACCAGATAGTCAAAGCATCCTTAGTAAAACTAATACTTCTGAAGGAGTTGGCATACTCGACTTCAGGTTACCCTGCAGAGCCATCGTAGTAAGGCTGGCAGGGTACTGACACAAAAGCAGAATGGAGGTTAATGCAACAGAGTAGATGCCAGGCACAAGGTCCTCTTCCTACATACACAATATGGCCATCTGTCTTTTGACAAAACACGTCATCTTCAACACATGGTGCTGGAGACACTGAGTTACTATGTGTAGTGGACAAAAACTGAATCCTTATCATTCACCCTGCACAAAACTCAACTCCAAGTGAAGGACCTCAGTGTAACACCTGAAACTCAGACACTACTAGAGGAAAAAGTAGGGAATACAAGCTGGGCGGTGGTGGCACACACCTTTAATCTCAGCACTCGGGAGGCAGAGGCAGGTGGATCACTGTGTTCGAGGCCAGCCTGGTCTACAAAATGAGTGCAGGACAGCCAGGGTTACACAGAGAAACCCTGTCTTGAAAAATAAAATAAAATAAAAAATAAAAAGAGTTGGGAATACAGTTTAAGCTATAGCCACAGGTAAAAATGTTCTGAATGAGATCCTAATCATTCATAAAATAAGGTCAGTAACTGACAGGTGAGAATTCCTGAAATTAAACTGTTTCTGTATTCATTTACGTTTCCCTAATGGATAAGAATGTTGGACACCTTTTTCTTAGCCATTTTTATTCCCTCTTTTGAAAACTCTGTTTAGATCTATATCCTTTTTCTTAGTTGGGTCACTTGGTTTCTTGACTGTTTTTAATCCTCTGTCAGATGTATGACTGCCAAAGATTCTCTCCTGGCTGGAATACAGACACGCCTTTAATCCCTGGAGACAGAGGCAAGCAGATCAGAGTTCAAGGCCAGCTGGCATGCAGCAAGTTTCAGGTAAAGAAAAGCTTGGGTTCAGGCATGGTGGTGCACGCCTTTAATCCCAGCACTCAGGAGGCAGAGGCCTGCAGACCTCTGCGGTCTCGTCTGTGAGTGAGGTGAGAGGCAGTGCAGTGGAGTTGAGTTCGTGGCAGTTCAGTTCATGGAATTCAGAGGCAGTTTTTACCAGCAGAGTTTTACTGAGATAGGCTATAGAGCAAGCTAGACACCAAACAGTAAAAAGAAAAGCAGAGAATGAGGAGGAGCCAGAAGACTAGAACAGATTGTTAGAGTTAGTGTGAGGCCAGGCAGAGCAATTCAGTGGGAAACTGAGGGAAGCCAGATTGAATCTGTCAGCTTGGTGAGGAGTTTGTGCCAGAACATCAGTTGAGCTAGCCAGCCAAAGCTCAGAAAGAACTAGAAAGGGTGAGCTTATTCAGCAGTAAGTCTCAGAGGCTTACTAGAAAGCATTCTGGGCCTAGATTAGATTGTACGGAAGCTAGAAGCTTCCAGAACTAGGCCTGCATTAGTAGATGGAGGCAGTAAGCCTCGGAGACGACAAACCAGGAGGATAAAAGTTACTTTAACTATGCTGCTTATGTTTTCTTCTGGCAGTTTCAGTGTTTCAGGTCTCACATTCAACCAGCAGCCCCAGCCAGCTGTGATGTGTGTGAGTTGCAATAATGACCAACACCAGAGACTATCCCTGGAGGTACAATACTGTCATATTTTGGCAGTAACCAACAGCCGACTAATTGGACTTCAGGCTTGGTCAAGCGGAAGCAAAACATGCCTGGTACTATAAACCTATCCAACTACGTATATAGTGTTGCAAGGAAGGAAAATTGGTACCGGCACTATGGAAATCAGTTGAGGGGGGTAAAACAACTGAAAACAGAAGTAGTGTGTACCCCCCAGTTATGCCACTCCTGGGCAAACACACAAAGGACTCCGTATCCTCCTACAGAGAGATTTGCACATCAGTGTTTACTGCTACTTCATTCACAACAGCAAGGAAATCGCCCGCCTAAATGTTCTGAGCGGATAATGAAAATGAGGTACACGTAAAGAATGAAAGTCAGCTGTGAAGAAACTAAAGTCATGGAAGTTTCCAGAAGAACCGATAGAACTAGAAAATACGTCAAGTGAGGTATCCCAGGCTCAGGAAGACAGAACATCGCTTTCTTTCTCATATGTGGATTCCAACTTTGAAGTTACAATTGTGTGTTTAACTTGGACTGTCTATAAAGGTCAGAAAGCTAACGGAGACTCCCGAGAAAGAGGGGAGAGGGGTCTTAATGGAAAGCTATAGAAGGAGGCGTGTAATAGCAGTAGATATACTGAGAGGCCTAAGCGACGGGGACGGGAGAGAGAAGAAACGAGGAGTGTGTTAACCAAAATTAAGGATGTATGAAAAGCCATGGAAACCCAGTACTTTGTAAGCTAATTTTAAATTATATTTAAAATGAAATAGTATACGTTTGGCAATGCTATTCCCAGAAGACATAAGTTATCAAACCAAAATCTCAGTGCAGGGAAGACATGGGCTACTTCCCTACAAGCAGCAGGTCAGAAAGGTCCAAGAGATCCCACAACCAGACAGGCTCTGACCATTACTCATGGTTGCCCACAAGAACCAGATGGTAAGAACCTACTGAAGACATCACACGTTTTTGGTTGCAGGACACAGAGAAATCAACCTGCAACTGCTCTAAAAACTGTCCTCTCTCTGTGAGCTGCAGAGCAACCAAAAGCACTGAAGGTCTTACTCAGCTCTGGATACTACATGCTACAAGAGCCAACCTGCCAGTCAAGATGGGCCCACTAGTGCAACTTGTCATGAAGGCTGTGGGAGTCATCACTCATTACTTTCTGATCGGGTCTGAGACTAGCTGAAGAGAAAGGGATTCATGCCCAACACTATACACTTGGTCAAAAGTCTACTTCTGGGAAGGTTCATAGGTCACAGGGCAAATGTTTTCAGTCATGTTTAAAAACCCATAGATTTGTGTTGCCCTCAACCGTGGTCAGAGGACTCTTCTTGTAGTAGGCAGCACTGAATACAAACTTACTGATTGGTCAAAGTGTTAAGACTAGGCGATCATGAGTACAAACCCTGAATGTGGCAACTATGTCAACCTAACTCTCACCCTGTGGCTCAAAGAACATTCTAGGAAAGGGGAAAGAGAACAACGTCAGAGGAAGAGGAAGAGCCAGGCGTGGTGGTGCATGCCTTTAATCTCAGCACTCGGGAGGCAGAGGCAGGTGATTGCTGTGAGTTTGAGGCCAGCCTGATCTACAAAGTGAGTCCAGAACAGCCAAGGTTAACACAGAGAAACCCTGTCTCAAAAAATGGGGGAAAAAAAAGAGAAAGAAATGGAGTACTATTAAACAGTCTTCTGGATACGATGTGGCTATTGCTCTTACGAACTAATAGCAGCGGGGTTGCATGCACAGTACAAAAGCCAGCCAGGATTCCAACACAAAAGGAGCAAGAGTTCACAAGGCTTTCGCACCCCTAGCTCAGAAGCTACTGTGGGTAATGGCGTCTAGGGGACGGACAATCATTTTCTTCTAAGGTGAGGCAGTCGGTAGGCTGCCTATGCTCCAGAGGCAACACTAGTTGGATTCCATGTATTTTTTTTACGAGGAGAGGGATGATGACATGAAGCTAGGAGGGCACTGTGTTGGGAGGGAGTGCTTAAAGAGTGAAATGTATATATCAGATGCTTACAGTCCCAGCACTCGGGAGGCAGACCCAGGAGAACGTCTGAGCAAGTTGTTCTCCGAGCCCTTCAGGCTACCCAAAAGAGCACTGACGCTAGCTAGAAGTTTGTTCGTGTTCTCGGATTCTTTTTTTCATTAGCTTCATTGCAGAAGAGTATACTAACAAATGGAACCTGCAAAGCCCTCTGGTATGACTTAATTAAAAAATGCATCTCTCACTGGTATATTTCAGAGAACAACAAACAAGGTTTCCTATTTTAAAAATACAGACATCAGACTTATGAAATGCTGCTCTGGGGATGGAGAGGTGAGGGAGCAGTTAGCAGAACTTGCTCTTCTTCTGGAGACCCAGATTCAGTTTCCAGCACCTACACAGAGCAGCTCACAACTGTCTGTAACTCCAGCTCCAGGAGATCTGATGCCCTCTTCTGGCCTCCTGGGTTCCTACACACAAGTAATAATTCCCTATAGAGAGACACACACACACACACACACACACACACACACACACACACACACAAACAAAGTAAATAAATAGGAGAAATACGGATCTACACAGTCATACTGAGGTAGAAAAGGCTCAGTTACTCACGATGCTCCTGAGTTCATGATGCAGCTCTTTGCTCCACAGAAACACTCTCTCCCGTCATCATGGTTCATTCCAAGGTTATGTCCCAACTCGTGAGCAACAATAGATGCAAATGTCTCCACGGTGATTTGCCCAAACTGAAAAAACACAGGAAAGTGCAATTAGAAAGTGTTTTCTTGGTCAGGTTACTTTTTTGTCAAAGGCAATGTATCCACTACAAGGCTGACTTTATGGCGACCCAGCAGCATCCCATGTCAGCCTTTATGTGTTTGTTCACTCATAGGAACCTGGAATGACTCGTGTGCTGATAATCCAACATCGGCAGATCATGCCCTGGAGTTTATAAGAAAAACAAGCTGAGTTCTTTGAAATGGAGCCGGTTGCATCATTCATTAAAAAAATAATAATATCCTGGCTAATTTTGTTGTCGTTTTGACACACCTGGAAAGAGAGGCACTTCAACTGAAGAAGTGCCTGGATCAGACATATCTTCAACGTATTTCTTTCTACTGACAAATGTCAACGGATCTCAGAAGGCCAAGCCCACTACGGGCAGTCCCACCCCTTAGCAGGTGGTCCTGGTCTGCATAAGAAAGCTATCTAAACATAAGCCAGAGAACTGGTACACATCATTCCTGTGTAGTTGCTGCTTCAAGCTCCTGCTCTGAGCTCTTGGCCTGACATCCCTAAATGATGCAAATATATGCCAAATATATTTGTTGAACTGTAAGCCAAGTAAACCCTTTCCTCCTCTAAGTTCATTTTTGTCACGGTGTTTATCACAGAAACATAAAAAAAACTGGAATAGATAACATATAATAAATATTAAACTTGACCTAGTCTCTAGGAAAGAACACAGATGCTACTCTTGCTGTGTCCTTCATGATGAACAAATACTGCGGTAAGGATCTGGGGAAGAATTACAGAGTCAGCAAGTGGTGGACATTGTCCTAATGCCTATATCCAAAATTGTACGTAAGCAACAACATACCACATTAATCCCACCTGCGTGGCTCCTTGAACATACTGTTCCTACAAATGCCATTCCTGCAGTTCCACCAAAGCCTTTCTTCCTAAATGAAAATGCAAAATTATAAAATGTACTTGGAGGAAAGAGAAACTTATTGGTCCTATTTATTTATGTAATCTTAACCACATTGACAAAACCTATAAACACTGAAAGAAGAGTGACAAAGATAAATAGCATTTTATCTACTGAGCATGAAGTTAGTATTACAAATATAATCTTTTTTTTTTAAGATTTATTTATTTATTATTATGTATACAGTGCTCTGGCTGCACATACTCCTGCAGGCCAGAAGAGGACAGCAGATCACAATACAGATGGTTATAAGCCACCATGTGGTTGCTGGGAATTGAACTCAGGACCTCTGGAGAAGCAGTCAGTGCCCTTACCCTCTGAGCTATCTCTCCAGCCTCACAAATATAATCTTTTAAAAATTTTCATATACATGATGCCTTTGTGTACACAAGCCAAGATTGGGTATTTTCTTGGTGTTAATTACCTTCTGGTTAAAAATATTTCTAAAAATGTATTATATTTATTCATTCAACAAATGTTATTGAGGAGAGCAGCACAATAAATATATTCACAAGGGATTTCCTTCAAATTTGTAAAAAGAAATAAGCCCAGAATTTTATACCTAACTAAGTAGTCAAAGATAGTTAAAAAAAAAAAAAACCTAAAAAGCAAAACTCAGAGCTCAAATTGAGATGGCCTTTAAACTCTATGCTGATTATGTGAAAATGTTTTCAGCAAGAAACCAATTTTTTTTTCCTTTCCATATAATCTTTCACAAAAAAATAACTAAAATATGCTGTAACAAAGCAAGGAAAGCAGAAAGACATGGGGTGAAGACGAGGCTGAGTCAGACACAAATGCTTCTACACATAAATGCTTCTACACCACTGCAACAACATTAGCCAAAGTCATTTTTCTGATCATTTCACTCATATCGTTTTTTTTTTAAAGCTACTTACAAAACCAACTGAGCACTGTCATGTCTCCGACGTGGTATGAGAAACTTTTCCCGCCACTGTACGAAGTTGCCCAACACATCGCCAGCACCTCCAATTATATTGATCGGGTTTCTGTCTGTCCAAATTTCTAGTCCAACTAGCACGATTCGAATGTTTAACATGATATACATCTAAAGAGGAAACAGAAATATTAAAAATGTAAGAAGAAATGGGGGTGGTGACTAGAAGAGGGTGTCAAGTTCACGCTGGCCTTGAATTTTCGGTGTTGCTAAGGATGACCTTGAACTCCTGACCTTCTGCTTCAGTCACTGAGTCCTAGGATTATAGATGTATGGTACCACATCCAGTGGGGGGGGAAATATTTATGAAGGAATGTAACCAATAAAATTAAAAACAGAATTCCCTCCCCGAGAACGAAAATTTAAACTTCACCCACAAGGACAAAGAACTAAGATTCAAGCTACGTTTAATTCCCACTGTAAAACCTGACAAATACAGGAAGTTGAAAGTTTTAAGTAAATTTCATTATAAAACTTTCCTTATTTGTAGTCTACTTATCACACTGCAGTGATCTGGATCTTGAATGTTGCTACTGGTCCATGTGATAAAGGGTTTTTTTTTCCTGTCTCAGAGTGACACTACAGAAAGATGATGGAACATTTAAACTTTGGAGACACACAGCAGCATTATTAAAAATACTGTTCTTAGAGCCAGCTGTGGTGGCGCACACCTGTAATCCCAGCACTCAAGGAGACAGAGGCAAGCGGATCTCCAGGAGTTCGAGGCCAGCCTGGTCTACAAAGTGAGTCCAAGACAGCCAAGGCTACACAGAGAAACCCTGTCTCAAAAAACCAAGGGAAAAAACCAACCAAACGACCAACCTATTCTTTCAATTAAGAAAAGCAAAAGTGTTTTAATAAACATCAGAGCCCCTTCCCCACCCTCCCCACCCGAACCCCCACTCCCCATCTACTCTGAAGATAAGACAGATGCTGATATGAAATCTCCTGGTCTTTTCAGAGTCTTCCTACATTTGTTTTCCTTTTAAACAACATTTTAAAAGTTACAGAACAAATATTTATCCATCTGATGGCCAGAGCTAAAAAAAAGACACATTTTGAACTCTGCTCTGAGACTGTGGGAGAGCAGCACGGAGAAGGAAAACAACTTACACTATCCAGGTAGTTTGCTAAGCGAATCATCTCTTCTCTCACAGCAGTCTGGTTTCTTCCCATCATGTCATACTGAAAAGACGAAAGAAGAAAACCATGATCACAAAGCAACGACTAAACAGGAAAGATGCCTGTAATCCCTATACTGAAAAGTCCAAGGACTTCTTCTGAACCAAAGACGGGGCCATCTAGACACTTACCAGCATTTCAAATGGATGAGTTTCAGTGTGATATTCTGAATTAGAAATGTCTTCCGTAGTCTGGGGCATTTGAACACTTGGTCCTCAGACAAAAGCACTGTTTGGGGAGGTTGGGGGGTGGGGACTTTCTGGAGGAAGTATGTCACTGGGGACTAGCTTTGTAAGTAAAATCCTTCCCCTCCCGCCAATTCCAGTTTGCTCTCTGTGCTTTGAGCTCCTGGTTGAGATGTGAGCTCTCAGCCCTTAGCTCCAACCACCATGCCTGCCACCTGCTGCCATGCTGTCCTCACCAACATGGATCTAACCCTCAGAAACCATAAACCAAAATAGACTCCTTGTTCTGTAAGTTGCCTTGGTCAGGGTGCTTTATCACAGAAACAATGTAATTAGTACACTAAGGGACATGCTTAAGTGATAAATAAGAAAAAATAATAATAAGGCACAATAATACAGAGATGCATTGAAGTCCTAGTTTTCTTCAAATGCATGTAAATTTAGAACAAATTTTCTTCTTAATGTTACTTTTACCAATTTTAATGCAAAGTACTCTGAAGGTATAATCCTAAACAAAATGCTTAGAAAAAAAGAAAGAAAAACTAGTAGATGTCCTAATTTTTTATTTCTCAGACTAATGACACCAACAATAAACTATTTCTAGCCCCTATTCTAAAGTAACAATGAGAGGTTAGTCCAGAGCTCAAAAGTTATATGTGGTTAGAAAATAGAGATATACAGAAATTTGACTATGTTAAACCAAATACTTTATGCGTCCCTCTCTTATAGCTGGCTAAATTAGCAGGTCTATTTTAGTGTTATTTTACACAACCTACTTGCTAACAAAAAGAAAATCTTACAGAGCTTGTGACTTCACTCCATGACAAAGGTCTTAACTACAGAATCTGCGGTTGTATCTGCTCACAAGATCCTGCATTTAACAGTGCTTGGCGGAAATGGAGCCACTTTTATCCTGAACCATTTTTCTATATGAACATAACCCGTCTATCTGGAGGGAATAATAGAGAAAAATACTTTCAGTCTCTACTTGGGCCACTCGTCCAAAACATTCTACACAATTTTCCTGGCGCGGCTGGAGCTAGCTGGGTTCACACCGCTCACCTTCCCTTGTGTGGCCTTCTACCACCAGTGCCGCTCTCGCTAACCAGGCCTTCTACCAACCTACATACAATAGGGGAGGGACTCTTGACACCAGGAAACATGATCTTCAAAATGTTCTCTATGGCTTACAGGAAAAGACCTGCTGATCAAATAGTTCCTATAAATAGTAAAAGTCACCCAGAACATTTCCAATAATCTATATGCTAAATTATTTAGGAGCCACATCAGAAACTGATGATCCAGTAGTAGCTGAAAAGAACGGAGTAGAGCAAGTTGCTCAATCTTGAAGAACAAATATAGAAAGTGCCCTGGGGTTGTCCTGTACCCTGAAAACATAAGTGCTTCTTCTAGGGCATGCCAGGACCCAGCCCTGGTCTCTTAGAGCGAGGAACACATCCTCTGGAGCATCACAAATTAAAGCAACCTCATGTGGCCACATCCGACTGTCCCAGTTTATAGCCACAGCCTGCTAAGAAATCTGAGAAGCTCTCAAGATCTGAGTGACTGGGTGCCAGATACAGCCTAAGACAGTCACTACAAAAACAGGGGTACGCTGTCCCATTCAGGGTTACAGAAGAAGCTAAGAGGGCATGAGTGCACACCCGTGATTCCAGCACTCAGGAGACTCGGGCAGGAAGATCAGGAGCTCAAGACATAGCAGGACCCTGTCCATCAACTAATCAACCAACCAATCAAGCAAGCAAGCAACCAATAAATGTGCTATTTTTGTTTTGAAATTATCCCTTAAGTCAAGGTAACTATTTACCATGTTTTGTATTTCCTTCATAAGTTACTTCTCAACTACTTTTTTATGAAAAGGGAAAAAAGCAAGTCAGCAATTCCTACCCTTTCCTTGTCTACAACGATGAACAGCTCCACGTAGCGGGTCTGCGGGAGCACAGCTCTTTTTCTCTGTAAAAACACAAGCAGAAGTTTGTTACGGGACCAGACACCTTCTGTATGCGTAATGATCAGACCTAATCTACTAATTGATTTCACGTCTGTAAAACATTATAAGTTGTTTCACTTAGGATACCTATGTCAACAAAACAAAAAGTGTTAGCTGCTATTTGTATTGACAAGAGAAAAGCTGTAAAGATAAAATGGGTTATCCATGTCTTTGAAGCAGTAGAATTGCTGGGGGGTTTTAAAAACTAAAACACATAGACATACACCTTTTAATGGAAACTTGATGACAATGGTAATACAGAGAGACAGCCACCTGCTGAAACCCGAGAGAAAAGGATGCAGCAGGGTCACCGGTGTGAAAACATGGCCTAGTTATCCCCTTTTTATGGGAATACGTAGAAAACAGGTTGAGCAAACACTTAACAGCTCAGTTAACGAGTGTGGGGCAGAAAAGGTGATGAGGTAATGTCATGGTCAGGTGTCAGCTGATTTAAAATATGCCTTACGCCAGCCAGCACACGCCTCTTCATCTCAAAAAAACAAAACTGCCGCATCCAGCATGGGGCACCATGTCACTCGTGGAGGAGGAGGACTGTAGCTGAGTGAAGCTGGAGGACTGTAGCTGAGTGAAGCTGACCCTGGAAGCCATAGCTGCCTAAAAGCCCCTCACCCTGAGCTATCCAACTCACCCTCTTCAAGAAGCCTCAAAAGCAGGGCCCTGAGTGTCCTTGAATGCTATCCAAAGTATAATTTTCTTGTTTGTTTGTTTGTTGTTTCTCAAGACAAGGTTTCTCTGTGTAGCCTTGGCTGCCCTGGACTCACTTTGTAGACCAGGCTAGCCTCAAACTCATAGTGATCCAACTGTCTCTGCCTCCCCTAGAGCAAGGTATAATTATCTTAAATCCAAATATCTTCCTCTCCCTCCCCCTCTACCCTGCCTTCTCTCCTTCCCTCCCCCAGCCCTCTCTCTCTCTTTCTCCCCAACCTGGAGCTTGAAGCATCTAAGTAGAGCGCCCCCTGCTGTCCGAGCCAGAGGGCAATGTCTACACAGAGACACCTCATAAGATTTCACTGCTTCAGATTTGAGCCCTCCTCCTGGTCTCCAGAACCACATGGTGCTCCCCTTCTCGTAGCCTGGTTCTGATGATACCTGGCATGGAGCTGGGGAAAGACAGCAATCCCCGCTTCAGTGCCTGAGCTCCGAGAATGCTATGCTCCTTACCCGCAGCAGCTGAGTCACACTCGGATGCTCTTCCTCCTCACCCTCTGTGGCTCCCTTCTCTGCGTCCCTGTTAGAAACTCCACATCTCAGCGGTTCTTGGTGGGCATCATCCATGGGGTAAAAGATGTGCTCAAAGCGAGAGCTATTGTGCAGAGGTTCGATCCCAAAGCTGGCGTTCTCGAAATGCAGCAATCCTCTAGACGGTGCGCGACACAAACCATTGTCAAGATACACGAGAAGGATGAGAAACTCAACCTAAATCCTAGTTTCTAAGAAAGAAGCTACAGCACATGAGAAACAAAAGCACACAGGCTTTAGCGTCCAGCCAATGTGAATGTCAACTTTGACCCTCCACTTACTTAGCTCCAACATGAGCAGCTGACAGGGAAGGCGGGCACACCAGGATTTTACCCCACAATATGTTTTCTGCTAGCCCAGAGACTCTCAGCAGACCATTTATCCTTTGCCTTGGTATACAATCTACATAGAATTGTTCTCATTACGTTATTTAATGTGCATAAGATACTGAGACTGGCACATAGCAACCATTTAGTAAGAACTGTTTCTCAAGTGAGGACAATGGGAGACATCATTTATAGCTAATTTGAGATGAAACACAGTATCTCTTAGTTCAACAGATCATGCAGTCAACAAACCAGGACAGCTCTACAGCCTACAACATCACTGTAACTTCAACTGGCATGTGACAAGGACTTCTCCAAACCTTGTTCGCTTATCTGAATATGACAATAATAAGACCTTTTCCTGTCACTGTGAGACTTGCATGAAATAATACAGGAGAAAATTTTACAAAGTGCTATAGGAATTTAAAATGCATTTTGTTTCAAGTAGCAAATTTTTTGTAATCTCAAAAAAAAAGAAAAAAGAAAGAAAAAAGAAATTATCCCATTGGGCATTACAAATGAGCAATTACTAAGATTTTTCTAAACAAATATTCCAAGAATATCTGAAGCCTGGGTGGAAAGACCTTTAGTAATCTCAGGGCAGAATTCAACTTTGTGAAACACCAAATGATTCAACTTGGAATGCAGAAGAGAGGTAAAGGCGGAAAGTCAGAAAGAAAACAGGCGATGCCTCACCTGAGTCCGAAGCAGGCGCTGACAGCAACCGCTGAATTGTGCACGCCCTCCACGTGGCCTCGATAGTGACAGTGACTCTAAAGGGGAAATGCACACGCTCTTCAACTACTGCTGCGCTGCTCAAAGCCATCACGAAGACACTGCAAAGCTAACCAAATTCCTGGGCTTGATAACCTGGGAAATACCACTGCCGTGCTCCGAGCTATCTGAAGACAGTCTGCTACCACCCAACAAGTACACAAACGCCAGGCAAGTTCCAAAGGTATCAGCTACAAACAGTCCCGCCCGCAGACCTTTCAACCCAGAAACAGTGGCGTCTAACATCTGAAGTTACCGTGGGCCCAGAAAAGTCAACAGACAGGTGCTGTGTAAGGACCTTGGTGGGGGCTGAGAAGGCCCCACAGGGAGGAGGCCATTCTGCATAGGAGATGGCTGTCACATCTGGTAGGTTTCTTTTCCCCCAAAGGCACATTAGCTATACTAACATATATTTAGCCACCTCATACAGTTTAAGTACTGTTTCCCTTAATTTGGGGCAAGAAATTAAGTAGCTAGAAATGCAAAAGTCAGTATCCCTCAACAACAGCAAACTCCTGAGTACCATGAAAAGTTATCACTTGTAAATAAGACATCCCCAAAGCATATTAGAAAAGTCACGGCACGGTAATCCCTACCCTACCAGACATGACAATGCATACCAGGCCTGGTGAGTAAACAGGATGGCACCCAGCACCAACATCCGGGCCAACAAGCAAGTCTCTCAAGAGACCAAAGTACGTATAGGGCTTTACCTCCAAGTGTATCTGAGCACACGGGGCCAAGATGCACTTTTAATAATAAACCCACTGAACAACACATGGAGAAGAGTAAAATTTGTATCATACATAGACAAATTCTCATGCATCAAAAAATCAAAATATAGAAACTGAAAGCATATAAAATGTTGAAGAAATGTGAATAAATGGATGAAGAGGAAAAACTTCCTGTTTATTATTCAAAACGTAGACGCACGACGTATGGTGGTACAGCACAGTATCCCTCAGGGGACTGAGGCAGGAGCAACTAGAGGTCACACCAACCTGGGCTACACAGTTAGATTCTGTAATAATAATAAAAAGAAGACTAGGTGCAGTGACAGAAAAAAACTAAAAACCTTTACTACATTAAAAAAAAATGTAAGCTTCTATATGAAAAGATACACATAAATATAAGGCCCTCAAAAATGGCCAGAAGGAAATATTTGTAAGTTACATAACAAACGGTCACTCTCCATTCATGTAAAGAGCTCTTAAATCAGTGGTTCTCAGCCTGTGGGTTGCCAACCCTTATGGGGTCAAACAACCCTTTTACAGGGGTCATGTATCAGATATTCTGCATAGCAGATATTTACATTACTATTCATAACAGCAATTATGAAGCAGCAATGAAATAATTTTATGGTTGAGTCACCACGACCTGGGGAGTTGTATTAAAGGGTTGCAGCATTGAGAAGGTTGAGGACCACTGCCTCAAATACTAGGTAGAAAACTGGACAAAGGACAGAAGATGTACAGATGCTCGTACATGCATGGAATCAAAGACTCCCTGAATCTACACCAATACCCATAGAGAGAACACCATCACGTGATGACTGCCATAGTAACAACTGATTTGGAGCAAATGCTGAATACTGGATCTGGCGAACAAAAATCTGAGTGTGGAGGGATTGGAATAACTTGTCAGGTAAATTATACAGGTAAAAATAGTAACTGTTTTCAGCAGTAACTTTCCAGAGGAGAAACCCAGAGGCAAATCCTTAACCAATTACTGACCCTGTTAACAATTAAGCAGCAGGACTCTGGGTGGAATATGTCACTGATAAGACACACTGCAGACCAGCAAAGCTGGCCAGGACCAAAAGGTGACCCTGTAGTCTACCAACCTGATGACACATGTTTAATAACTTGCCTTTATGAAGGATTTCCACAGCACTCAATTTAGTTCTGCTGTAGTTACCCTAGCTGCCAAGAAAGACCCAATACCTTCAGGATTACTAAAATCTCATTAGCTGGAGATGCATGTGATGAAAGCCTGCTGTCTGTCAACACACTTAGGCAGACTCTCGTCGCGTACCCTCGCTCTCTATTTCGTCCCACAGAGGAACATTAACAAACTGTCATCTGTCCCAAGGCCAAGCGGACCTTGTCCCAGGTCACTGCATGCTCCCCAAGACTGTACAGTTCTCCCAAGCATTGTTTCCCCGCTCCATGGTGTTCCCCGGCTCTCCCACTCCTAGAGAATGCAGGGTATGCGAGCTTCCAGAGCATGTGAGCTAGCTGTAACCACAGTGATTTCCTTCCGTACTGTGGTCTTCCCCCTTTCATGTGTTAATAAATCTGTATGTGTTTTCTTCTGTTTAATCTCTGTCAGTTCATTCCAGCAAACTTTCAAAGAACGGAAAGTTTCCCTTCATCAGCATAGTTCTCAAAAACTCAACAAATCACACTTGTAAGTTTACAGAAATGATAAACTGCAAGGCTACTGGAAAGAAACGCCTGGTGTGCGCCGCATGAAAGCACACCAACTGAGGGAGCCCAGCCCAGAAAACAGCTTTATAATCTGCTTCAATCTTAAGAAGTAGAATCCTAGAGGAAAACATTTAAAGTTTGTAAATGCACATGTTAATTAACTGCATATTGTGGACACTGGCATGTCACTATGATAAGGGACAATCTAGCCACATGCAAAGAAATGGGGGTATCAAAGTTTTACTTTATATTTCAAATCAATAGAAACACTTTCATTTACCTGAACAATATAAAATAACCAAGAAATAATTGAAATACTCCATGTTCATACCTGATATTTTTCAAACATCTATCAAAATACTACCATCCTATGAAACTTAAATCATTTTAGTTTCTATACAATTAAAATCTATTGCTGCAATCTTAAGCAAATAGTATTTCAGTAATAGTTATATTTATTTACAAATTGCCAGACTATTCTTATAAACACTCCTCAAGTATTAATTTATCAAACATTCCAGTAACTCCAGGACGTCATAACTGCTATCTCCATGTTAAAGTGAAGACACTGAAGTACAAACAGGTCGATACAACTTCACCAAACAATAAACACAGAGCCAGAATTCAAGCTTAAACAGTGTATGGGAACTGTTTGTGTTTGGGAACAGTGTATGGGAACGGAATTCTATAAAAAATAAGAGCTCGAGTGGCATCGACTGCGGTCTCTGGCTTGTTACCATAGCAATCTCTGGATGGATGAAAAGATAGATTTATCTTTTATCTGGTATATGTAATCTGCAAATTTGATCTCTTCTACAAGCTTCCTATTAAACAATGTGCACATAGTCACTAAGATAAAGGAAGCAGATAGTGGACTAGAAACAGACAGGGTAAAGTCAGCATTTCCTTATGTCTTTGCACAGTGCACACTAAGGACTTTGCTTCCTGTTCATTTGAAGAATGCCCACAAAAGAGTATTACTGACAGACAGAATCCCAGCGAGGAAGGCAGCGCAAAGTTCAAGTGCAATAGCACAGTCAATGGGAATAAAGACTGCTCATTAAAACTACTGCAAAAGGAGAAAAATGTACAAGGCCGAACGGCTAAGGGGACAATGAAACACTCCTCCTCCTGAGCAAAACTAGAAACGCTTTTGCTCCAAGGAGAAAAGACACACTACAAGGCCAAGCTCGGCGTCTGCCTAGAATCCTGTGCAGCTCAGTCCCAAGAGTGTTGTGTTGCCTGATTCAGAGAGGACCACACCTCTTCAGGAATGTCAGAAAGGGAAAAAAAAAAACAGTCAAAACATCAGAATACATAACAACAAGCAAATGTGATTTTGTTGGATGCGAAAAATGAATATTAATATTTTACATAGTAAGATTAAGATTAATATTTTACCAAAACAGTAAAACTTTCCGTCTTTAAAACCTCATTTTTCCCCCTCACATTAAGAACTGTCGTTAGAGAGACTTTTCAACTCAGATCTTAGCTACTCAACACAGGAGAGCTGTCCAGTCCAGATCAGCCTCCTCCAGGCCATCATGTAAGGATGTGGAAAATGTCCTGTGGGGCTGGCAACAGGACAGTCGGCCTGGGCACCTGACAGGAGCACACTTTAGATACCGGTCTTAAATTCTGCAAAGTATCAAGAAGAAAATAAAGTACCTGTACATTGGGATGGTCAGAGAGCAGGGAGCCTTGCTCATCGTAGGTGTAAACTACAAAATCGTTCGGTAAAAGGTCTCTGGAAGAGGAATAAAACAAACCATTTAAACATATCAAGTATATATTAGGGTGCAGCTCATAAAGCATTATTCCCAGAAGAGAGGGGCAGAAATTATATTTTTAAAACTTTTTACCTGATCTATTTTTTAGAAGCACGACTGTAAAAATAAAAGCTAATAAACAGACTTGAGCCTGAAACACTAGCTGCGTAATGTAAAGATACAATTTGCCTTCTCGACATAAAATGCCAACTGGTAACAAAAGTAGTCTTAAATTTTTATACTATAACTCACAAGAAGAAAACAAATCAGGCTGTTTGAAACTGTCACATGTACAAGAAAAATAAGTATTTTATATTCTTTTCTACAAAGTACTGCGTAAACAAGAAACATTCACTGCCTTAACCTATTTATGAGGACAAATGTCTGCTGTCAACTGTTAAAGAAAATGCTTCCTCCTCGTGCTGAGGGAACAGTGTGTACACCAGGGCAAAGCAAGGTTCTCTCACACTGACACAGTAGCTCGGAGGTGATCTCTAGGCCTTGTGGAAGACAGGGACGCAGGATGGATTGTGCCCAAGACCAACTCTCCTTCTGCTCAGAGATGGATAAACTGATGGCTTCCACCCAGTTTCACTGGTCACCCTGACTGACTTTAGCTATGTGACAATGTGGCAAAGAAAGCCCCTGGTGAAATTGTGCCTCTGTTCCCTTGAACACAGGAAGCCTTGTGGTGGCAAATCTGGAGGCAAAGCAGTCCTGTGACTAAGAAAAAACCCTGGTTTACTTGAACCTCTGGGACTCCTGAGTTTTCTTTGTCCCTGAGTTGCCGTGTCTTTGTAAGGTCTTTTCTGAGAGGAGCTTACAGAATTGAGTCTTTCCATAAGCTGACCCACTGGGGCACTAGCAACTATGCATAGATATACATACCCCCTACACACACACACACACACACACACACACCTCACCTCACATCCTTTACACACTCACACACACCCCATACCCTTTACACACTCACACATACACACACGCCCTTCACAAACACACACACACTCACTTGCACACCCTTCACTCTCCCTAAAGGTGACTTTGAAAAGAATTAAGCAATAGGTGCTTGACTCCCATCTGCACATCCCTCTTAGCAGTCAGAGCATGCCAGGCCCAGCACAAACCCTTGTGCACTTCTGCTACAGGCCTACCACTGTGCAGCACGGTCAGCAAGAACTAAATCCGCTGATTCCGCGGCTCAGACTCTACTAGGCAACATCAACCTAGAAAAGAAATCAATATACTATTGAGGAAAAAGCATAATTAAAAAGGCAAAATAAATGAAATTCCTTACATGTTTCTTTCCAAGTGAATAATATGCTGTTTTCCTTGAGCCTGGATGATGTAAGACACCTGAATGCACAAAGAAGGGAAAAATCAATAATAAAATACCATGTTGTAACTTACTTTCCAGCACATCAAAATAAGCAAGAAAGTTTATCCTGAATTAAAACAACTTGGCACTGACTGTAGCTGTTTATAGACAGTATTCCTAAGTAATATTTATTCTATCCATCAGTGTTCTCCTTTAATACCTCATCATGGGTAATTGCCTACTCTTTTTTAAATTGTTTTAGATTTATTTTATTTTGCATGGCTCTCCCCAAACACCACGGCCAACAGAGTGTCAATATTGAAGAGGCAAAAACAAAGTTCAGTTCAACATGACTCCGTAGGCAGTGCTGGTTCAAACTTCCAGTCCGACACCCAGTAGTTTAGTTCAGGCATATTTCAGGACAGCACAGTTTCCTGGTGAGAATTAACTCAGTCCCGTGCACACAAGAAAGCTTAAGACATGACTACATCAAAATTCCTTATAAAGTGAAGTGCATGTGACATCTTCCAGGAAGACAGGTTCTATAGATAGGACACATGTGTTACCCTAAGGGCCTATGGGAGGATCTGGTATGGTCTCGTCATACAGAGAGCCAGGGTCCCCAGACTACAGCACCTTCCCTCCCAGCTATCTCTGCCACTGAGGAGACAAGCCTGCATGTCTAACAGTCATGGCTTCCCTACTGCTTATCTATGAGCACGGGGACTTCTGTGCTTCCTACATTAGTTTACATACATGGGTGTTTTGCTTGTATGTATGTATACGTACCACGTGTGTGTGTGTGTCAGATGCCCTTAGAATTCAGAACAGCTCGTGTACAAATGGACCAACAGCAACATGGTTACCCCTTAACAACTGACGACCTTTCCTCCAATACAAAAATAGCACTCAAGTTCCTTATACTTAGACAACTTATCTTATTTTTAAAATGGGCATATAAGGTATTTGATATTAAAACTCAATTTTGAGTAAATATTCCCAAGCACGGTATTTGACACACTATTCTCAAATATTCTGTCACAAATTAAGTAAAGATTGTCACACTGAAGCACTGAGGCCACTGCAGGTCGGCAGCCAGAGTCTCAACTCAGCTACAGAATTCTACTTACTTCATTCTGTTGTGTTTGAAATTGGTCATTTTGACCTTAAGAATAAAGACACTAGCCGGGAGTGGTGGCGTACTCGGGAAGCAGAGGCAGGTGGATCACTGTGAGTTCAAAGCCAGCCTGGTTTACAAAGCAAGTCCAGGACAGCCAAGATAACATAGAGAAACCCTGTCTCAAAAACAAAAAAAAATTAAAAATAAAAATAAAAACTAATAAAGATATAAAGATACTAAAGCTCACTGTGCTATTTTTTAAAAGATTTATTTATTTACTATTATGTATACAGTGCTCTGGCTGCATGTACACCTGCAGGCCAGAAAAGGGCACCAGATCACATTATAGATGTTATGACCCACCAGGTGGTTGCTGGGAATTGAACTCAGGACCTCTAGAAGAGCAGCCAGTGCTCTTAACCTCTGAGCCACCTCTCCAGCCCCACTGTGCTATTTTTTACAAGAATAATGTCCACTGGATACCAACACCATATAATAATGCACTAATAACTACTTAATCCCTAAACCAGCCACTAGCAGATATCACCCCTCATTAAGAAAAGGCCTGGAATTTCATTACAGTCATGGTTCTCAAGAGATAACATACCTGCTCTGAATTGGGCCTCAGAGCTTCTCTTCTTTCTCTAGTTAATCTCCAAGGAGTTATAATTTCATAAGAAGAAAGACGTGCGGTCTGTTGAAGGTCTGCAGCAAAAAGAACAACAAATATAAACGAAGTGAGCCTACGTGGTACCAAAATACTCGAAATGAAAACTGAGCATCCTGCCGGGCATAATGGGTAACATTTTTAATCCCAGCACACTTGGGAGGCAGAGGCAGGAGGATCTCTGTGAGTTCCAGGCCAGACAGGTCTACATAGTGACTTTCAGAACTTGTAGAGCTACATAATGAGACCCCCGTTTTAAAAAAAAAAAAACAAAAACAAAAGACTCTAAGTATTCAAATCACTGAAAAATAAATCACCTGATGCTCATGTGATTTTTTAAAATTTTATATTAGTATTGTATTTTATAATATTTTGCCTGCATACATGTGTGTGAATCATTTGCATGAATGGTAGCCACAGAGGTCACAGAGGTCAGACAAGGATGCCAGGTCCACTGGAAGTAGAGCTACAGACAGCTGGGAACCACCATATGGGTGTTGGGAATCCAATCTGGGTCCTCTAGAACAGCAGCCAGTGCTCTTACCCAATGAGCCATCTCACCAGCCCCTCATATGATTTTTATATACAATCTTAGGTAAGGCTGAGGGTGAAAATACTTCCTAAAAGAAAAATGCCAGTCTGTATCCGAACAGAGAGAGAAACAGAGAGTACGTGACAATCATTTTCAAACATTTTGTATCTGTATGCTCTAGCTGCTTTTTTTTTTTTTTTAATAAATCTTTTTATTTTAAAACCTTAGGGCATAAACAAAAGACCAGGAGATTGAGTACAAGGGCGTGCCGTGCTAGAGCTCAGCAGCATGTACTCGTCCGTCTCTTCCTCCATCCTTTGCATCCTGAAGCACACCCAAAGAGTGTGCTAAACACTGGGTGGACTTGACCAGAAGGAGATATTTTTACTATCTAATGGGTCAACTCTAATATATACTAACAAGTACCATCTGTCTCCCGTGAGGTGACTACACCAGGGGTTCCTCAGAAGAAAATTTTACATACAAACTATTAACAGGTAATAACTGCAGTCACGCACCCTGAGATCCTAAAGCTGTCAGTAAAAGTGAGTGCCACCAGAACTGGAAGACGGGGCGAGACATGGTAGTACTCTAATCTCAGCACTTGAGAGGCAGGGACAGGCAGATCTCTGGGAGTTCAAGGCCAGCCACTGAGACATAGTAAGCTATAGCAAGACCCTAGCTTTAAAAAAAAAAAAAATCAGTACAAACTGAACAATAAGCCATGTTGGAGTTGGATATAGTCTCTCAATAAGCCCAACACAAAACACCTTTCTCTCCTAGTATCATTACTTTTGTTGTTGTTTTGTTGAGACAGGGTTTCTCTGTGTAACCTTGGATGTCCTGGACTTGCCCCCACGCCCAGCAATAATTCTTTTTTGTTGCTGTCTCTACGGTCCTTGGTTGCTTTTGAGTAATCTCACTATTACTCAAGATGACCTTGGGCTTATGACTCTCCCACCCTCTGTCTTCCACGTGTCCTGATTACAGGTGCTCCCAGCCACACCGCAAGCTCAGTGAGGCCTTCCTTCTGTGACATCTAATGAAGGAGGTGGTCACTGGTCACCGTCTAAGGAGCTTTAGGGTTGAATGCTAAAGAAGGAGCTCAGGTGCCATCTTCTACTAAGCCACAAAAAGGGAAGTTGGGAGTTTCTTACATTGAAAAAGCCTTGTGCCGGGCATGGTGGCGCACACCTTTAATCCCAGCACTCGGGAGGCAGAGGCAGGTGGATCTCTGTGAGTTCGAGGCCAGCCTGGTCTACAAAGCGAGTCCAGGACAGCTAAGGCTACACACTTGTAACCAAACACAACAGACAGGTCTGTTTGGACTCCTGTTCAAATGAATCAATTGAGAAAACTGAGCTAACCTGGGAAATGTAGACTCTGGATAAATGTCTGACGAGCAATTATTATTATTTTATATTAGAACAGTGTAAGGCTTTGTGAGTTAGTGGGTCATGCTGAGTGTCCAGTGATAAGATGTACAGATGTGTGATAATGGTACAGTGGACTTGAGGAACAAAGGACACAGACAGCGAGACTAAACCGGGATAAAGTGTGCACAGGAGTTCATAATTTCTCTCTATCCTTATGTATGCTTAAAAACTTCTACCATAATATAACTAAGTGGTTACCTATGGATAGAAAAAAAAAAAACTAAAACTTTTGCTACATATAATTCTAATTACAAAATACCACACTTGGGCTGGAAGGTGGTCCAGCTGTTAAAGATTTGCTGCCCAGCCGGCCAGGCTGAACTGATTCCTGGGACCCACATGACAGAAAGAGAGAACTGAGTCCCAGCAGTTACACCCGGACTTCCCCCGACCACACGCAAATACATGTAATTTGAAACGGAATGCTCTAGTTACATATGGCAAACTGCGACTCTAAAAATGTCATAAACATACAAATAGCATAAATCATGAGCCAATCCGTTGGACACATGTTCTGCATCCTGCAGAGGCAAGAAGCAGTTAGCAGTGTACTTCCTACTGTGTGTGTCTGCATTGTTTGAGCTACATTACCTTTAAAGTTAAAAGAGCAATAAGTGTTTCTTTTGTAAAACTAATGACTACCTGCTCCATGCTGTGCCTGATTATCCGGCATCATCGCTATCTTTCATCATTTCTAACTAGTTTTCCAGGTGCTAGAGACCAACCCTGGGAGTCACAGGTGCCAAGGAAAGGCTCCGCCAGTGAGTGGCCTTCACTACCTCACCTCTACCCTCTTCACCTAGGCCCCACACACCCCCATTCTCTGAGGCCGCCTCACTCCCTCAGCTTTTCCACACACAGGTTCAGATGAGGTGCTGCATCTAACGTTTCCAAGTTGGCACTGCATAAAAAAACTGTAGCTCAGGCTTTCAAAGATACCAACAGGAAAACATAACATTTAATATACACTGACAGTTTTCCAACTCTTCTCCATAAATCTCTTACATATTTTAACCACAATCAACTACCATCCAGATACTTTGTCAACTGGGAATCATGTCATAAAATAAATAAATAAATAAAACCTTTTGATACACAATTTACTGGGCAGAAATAATTCCCATAATCCTAAATTAACAAAGTTTGGAAGCTATTTCTTCACCTAAAATAAGCTTTCCAATGGCCTCCAGTCTTCTTGAATTCCTAAAATATAGGTTTAAACAGTATCTGAAAAGCCTCCTCCTACATCAGTAACCTACCTGTCCCACTGCTACAACAGTCACTCTGGGCATGTGGCAAGATAAACACAATAAATCCTGTGTGATCAAAAGTAAACCATAGCTGGGTGTGGTGGCGCATGCCTTTGATCCCAGCACTCCGGAGGCAGAGTCAGGTGGATCGCTGTGAGTTCAAGGCCAGCCTGGTCTACAAAGTGAGTCCAGGACAGTGAAGGCTACACAGAAAAACCCTGTCTTGGGAAAAAAAAAAAAAAAAAAAAGTAAATCATATCCCAGAAAAATGTCAAGAAGTTGGGGGAATAGAATGGGAGGGGTGAATATGGAAGGAGCTGAAGGGGAAATATGATCAAAATATATTGTGTGAAATTTTCAAAGGATTTTTTTTCAAGTAAACTAGCCTGAAGCCAGGTGTGGTAGGACAAGCCTATACTCGCAGCACTGAAGGGGGGTGAGTACAATAAGGGCACAAGTTCAAGGTCAGCCTCAGCCACAAAGCAAGTCTGAAGTCAGCTTGAGCTAGAGGCCATATCTTTAAATATATATAAAAATAAAAATGCAACTTCCTGATGTGACTCATTATTTCAAGGGAAAAGTCTTCAGTAACTCACTACAGACAAGAACACATGGGTCAGTGTTACAGGAGGGGCTACACCACTTCACAAAGGGGGAAAAAATGAAACACTTCAAATATACAAAATTTAAAGTTCTAATGGTCAGGGAGAGCTCACAAGCCAAAGCAGGTCACGTTACTGTATAAGGTCATGTGCCTGCTGTTAGGCCAGGAAAAGAAACTAAGTGTTCTGCCTTCTAGGGAACCTTTTACCTAGATAGCTGCAGGGGATAAGAGCTGGATACAAGGCCGAGCATAGTGGTGCACGCCTTTAATCCCAGCACTCAGGAAGCAGAGGCAGGAGGAGCTCTGAGAGTTCAAGGTCAGCCTGGTCTACATAGAGAGGTTCCAGCACAGGCAAGGCTCCACAGTGAGAGAGAGAGAGACAGAGAGAGAGAGAATGCTCACTGGTTACCATTTTAAAATACTTTTCCTGTGTTTTGTAAACAAATGGCACAATCAGCTGTGGTTTTTAGTTTCTTTTTAAGGTTTGAAAATTATAGCACCCCGGAAGAGTGAACCTCTGCATCTAGAAATGGACACTGACATTCAAAATCCCAAGGATCCGCCTTCCGAAGCACAAAAAGCCATGTACAAAGACTCCGAAAGTCATTCCAACACAATACGCACTAACTACACAAGAATCCTCAGTCTTTTTTTTTTTTTTTTTAAAAATTTTTTTTTTTTCTCTGGGTTTTTTTTTTTTTTTTCCTTTCCCCCCCCCCCTTATCTACTGTTCATACCCTGCATGGATTTCTCTCTAATTCATGCTTCCTGTGGGAGCCAAAACACCATTTCTCTCTCATTTTGCTATAAAGGAAATGCATTTAACCTTCATAACAGTGGCCCGGTGGACTGGAAAATCCTTCGTTGTGGGTCATCCTGTGCACTGCGGCGTCCCTGGCTTCTATTCTCCAAACGTCAGCAATGTTAGTGCTGACAACTGAAGTGTCCCAAATGTCTACAGGTGTCGTATGCCAATGCCTCCAAATAAAAAATAAAAATCAACCTTCTTGGGGTTTTTTGGTTTTTCTTCTTCTATTTGGGGGGGGGGGCCACCTCACAATGGTGAGGTGGACCTGGGAGGACTGGGAAGTATATGATGTAAAATTCCCAAATAATCAATTAAAAACGTTATGTTTGGGAAGAAAGAAAAAAAAAATAAAACCAAAACACTGGGAATGCCAGGTATGGTGGTTTACACCTTTAATCCCAGCACTCAGGAGGCAGAGAGAGGAATCTCTGTGAGTTCGAGGCCAGTCTGGTCTATATAGCAAATTCCAGGACAGCCAAGGCGACGCAACGCAGTCAGAGACAGTCTCAAAAGTTTTTTTTTTAATTAAAATTAAAATTAAAACACTAAATACCAGTAAAATGATACAGTTCACAATGAAAGTAAAAATCTTAAGAAAGTGTGGGACATACAAAGTTGGATATCAGAACCTGACAGAATAAGCATACCGTCAGACACAACGACACTAAAGAAACTGAAGAAAAATCAAAGCTGAGCCAGAAACTTAATCTGAGACTTAGTCTGTGAAAAGGGTGTTGGCTGTTCTTTCCTCATGACTCTTTCCAAGGAAGTCTAAGCAACTGTGGTAGAGAGAAAGAGCTTTAAAAGAATTCTACCTAATTGCAAGACAAACAGACGGGGAGTGCCCAACTGTCGCGAGCCTTTCTTCTCTCCTTCCTGCTTATTACCCAAATAGCCACCTTCTCGTACTTTCACTGTAAAAGATAAGCCTCCGTATTCAGGCTGAGTGAGATAACCTGTTGTCTCAAGTACTCCCAAAGGGAAATGACTGTAATTAGGCCCTACCTGCCATTCCAAGCTGCACATCCTCACTCTAGTCACAGGACCAATCCCAAATAAATGTACTTTGGCTACTATCTCCTTCAAGGACAGCATTGCCCTGCAGTGTTTGCTACTGGGTTCTATACTGTTGTTACACTTCCTAAGACGTGTGTGCGTCCTTATTTACCTATCTTTAAAACAAGACAGGTACTTATTTAAAAAGAGACCATTCGTCCTGAGTTAAATATCATAGATCCTGCCTCCAAATAAGAAAACAAATGCTATTTTTGTCTGGAAGTAACCCCACTGGGAAAAACTCCAATCATTTAGAAAACGTAATGCTCTTAAGAATTTAAGTTCCTCCAGAAAGGAATTTAAATTGCTGAAACCAAGGCAGCTTGTTCCTACAAGGGTACTGTAAACACTCAATATAATGTATTCTCAGTCAACAGCCCTTGTGATCCTTACAGACACACATACAGAGAGAGAGAGAGAGAGAGAGAGACAGAGACAGAGAGAAATCCTTAAAATAGACCTGCCTTTTCAACGATTAACACTTTTTCACAAATCTACAGGACCCTCACACATTTTTATCAGCAACATCAAATTCCCCTCTCCAAGCTGGGATTGGAGATTTTAGGTCAAGAGTGTAATTGTGACAGTATCTGACGCTGGCACTTGGGTTAATAAGGAGTGGGCTCTGCCTGCCTGGGGTTCTACAAAAGAATGCTAATGTGAGTTAAACTATGAAAATAATCTCATTACTAGAACAATGTATCAAAGGGGAAAAAACATATTCAGAGGTGGAGTTTGCCCTACGATATAACATGTTTTGTAGTGATTTTTTTTTTTAACTTACGAGATTTAGCAGTAAGTTAAGATAAAAGTAACAAATCCAAACATAACAGCATAGTTTAAAACTGACCACTTCGTTTGCTTTGTTTCCCAGACAGGGTTTCCCTGTGTAGCCCTGGCTGTCCTGGGTTTACTCTGTAGACCAGGCTGGCCTGGAACTCACATCGATCCACCTGCCTCTGCCTCCCAAGTGCTGGGATTAAAGGCATGCACCACCATGCCCAGCTTAATCTGTTATTTCTAAAATACAAAACTAGCCTAGGTGTTCATCAACAGATGAAGAAACTGAGTATGTATGCACAGTGGAACTCCACTTAGCCATCAAGAACAAACTGTCTCCTCAGCAGGAAAATGGGTAGCATTGGCAACTATAATGTTAACTGAAACAAACCAGATCCTGAAAGATAAACATCATGTTTTTTCTCATAGGTGAGATCAAGATTAATATATATATATATTCTATTATATATGTGCACATATATATCATATATAAGTGACATGAAAATAGAAGTGGGGACTATGAGAAGGCGAGAACATAAGAAGATGATGAAATAAAGAAAGTACAACGATAAACATGCATGAAGCGGTCATAATGAAACCCAGTATTCTATATACTAACTTTATAAATTAATTTTAAAAGCCGAACATGGTGGCTCACGCCTTTAATCCCAGCACTCGGGAGGCAGAGGCAGGCGGATCGCTGTGAGTTCAAGGCCAGCCTGGTCTACAAAGTGAGTCTAGGACAGTCAAGGCTACACGGAGAAACCCTGTCTCGAAAAACCAAAAAGAAAAAAAAAAAAACTCACCTTCTTTAGAACATCAGCGTATCTAAAAGAAATTGCTTTTTTAGTCTACATATTGTATGTGCTACCTTATACATTCCTTTTTTTTTTTTTTTTTTTTTTTGGTTTTTCAAGACAGGATTTTTCTCTGTGTAGCCTTGGCTATCCTGGACTCGCTTTGTAGACCAGGCTGGCCTCAAATTCACAGCGATCCGCCTGCCTCTGCCTCCCAAGTGCTGGAAAGAGGTTTCAAACACATCTGATTTCTTTATATTTGCTGACCCCAGATTTTTTTTTTCTTTTAATTATTTGAATCCACTACTCAAACATTATTCTGTATTTCCTCTTGGGCACAATGTTACAAACAACAGTTTAAAATCCTACTGAAACCAGCTTAGCTCCCAACATTACTAATGTATGGATGTTTCAGTTCATGTTTTAAACATCCTGTATTCCAAAAACCCAGCTGATTTTGGAAGATTGTTCACTTCGGGAAATTCGAGTTGACTCACGGCCCTCATTGCCAACACCTCAGAACTTGGCGCCTGCTCTCCAGCCTCTCCCTCCTTCCTGGAATCTAACCTCCATTATGTTGTCAGTGTTTTAACTAAGTCTGATTACTGTACTCCTTTTTTTTTTTTTTTTTTTTTATCTTCATTTCCTGAAGCAACCTACAGGGTTACTAGGACTCCTTAGCTTGGCACAGAAGGTCTCACGCGTGGTACCAGCCTACTTTGGTTTTCTCTTCCATCCTCATCTTCACATGAGGAACCTAACCACATATTAACACTTCATCTGTTCCTAACAAGTTATTTTCTTCCACACCCACTTATTCTTGGTGGGGGGGGGGTCTCTAAGTTGAAATGTTCTCACTCATTTAGCTCAGTTCAAAAATCACTTTCTTAAAAAAAGAGACAAACAAAAAAACCTTCAACATCTCTCATATATCTTAGTACACATGGTCACCCTTTTTGATCCTCCAAAAGGGTCAGGGATGTGTTTACTTGGAGTCTGATCAATGCTGGACAGATTCTGAAGGTGGATATTCACGCCTAAGTGAGCAGCCGGCCCACTCTAGCCACAATTGAACAACATAAAGATATTCCATTCATTTTTGCGCATATGTGTAATAATAATAATAATAATAAACATACACATGAGCTAAAAATACAGCTTGGTTTATATTGACAAACATAAGAAGTTAGAGATTACGAACACTTCACATCTCTTCATAGTTAACCATTATAATAGCACAGGAAAGGTAATCGTCATCAGAGACGTTCTGGCGGCATCCTATTCAAAAATTTTCAGTATTTTGAACTCCAAGATCTCCACACAACAGGAAGCCAGCTTAATTTAAAAAGAGAAAGCCTAAGACAACGAACAATGTAATTGGTTTCGTGAAGGTCAGCAATGCACTCAAATCTACACTCATCACCTTCGAAGGCAACAATTTTGTAAAGCCTTCCATTGTGCGTATATTCCCGGCGCTAGTAGAGATAGAGAACTCAACCATGCAAACAATACTTTAATACAAAAGATAAAGTAAATAACTTATTTCCAGAAGAAAAAAAAACAGAGTGCTGATGGTGTGTTTCTACTCAGTTTCATCATCTCCGATATAAATATCTTATATATTTACGGGAAGTTTCACAATTCAAATGTACTACTGGTCGACAGTAATTCAATTCTTTCCAATAATCCCCTGGGTTAAACAGTGCAGAGATTCTTTGTCCGGATTTAGAAAGATTGAACAAGAGGCTCTAGAAATGTAGCATTTCATTTGTTTGTTTATTTATTTATTGTAAAAAAAAAAAGTATTCTTATTACAACAAAAACGGCCCAAGGAAAACCCGCCCTCTACTCCATCAGGGTCCCTGTGGACCTACTGCTGAGTCGGCTAAGACAACGAGCGTCAAACCTCAAATTCTGATAGACTTGAAGCAAAAGTTCCATCTCCCAGCCCAGGGCCAGTGACAGCCACTCCACCCGCAAGCGCTAGCTGCAGCCTGGGAGCGGCGAACGCACGGCCACCGCGCAGCCGGCCGCCGGGGTCCGGGTCAGCGCTGACAGGGGCGCGGGGAGCCCGGAGTCCGCCTCTCAGCCCGCACCACCGGGGATTCCCAGAGCACCGACTCCAACGACACCCACCTGGCCGTCCGGCATCGAGGACCGGGCCCAGCAGGCCACACGCCAGCAGCCACCTTAGTCGCAGAGAGGCGAGGGGCGAGAACGCGCGCGGACCCATAGCGAGGGCTTCTGCAGGTTCCGCTCACGGCGCGGCCGCCGCCTCCGCCCCTTCGGTCATCCTTGCAACCCCGCGGGGGCCCCCCAGGGCTGGCGCGGCGCGCGCCCACGGCGAGCACGCGCGCGGCACTAACGCAGCCCTCCTGCCCCACCTCGCTCGCTCCGGGCCGCCGACGATCCCGCTGCCAGAGGCTGACGTAGGGAAAATGCAGTCCCCGGCGAGAGAATGGCCTACTCCACCGCCGCCGCTCTCCGCCCCGCCCCTCGACCCGCGCAGCCCGGCTGAGAGAGCGGAGGTGGGGCTGAGGGCGGGGCCAACAGAAGCCCCGCCCCTACGCCTCTCTTCCTCTCCGCCCCTCCTGGCTGCGAAGAGTGGAGGGTCGGCTGGAGGGCGGAGCTAAAAACCTGTCACGCCCTCTCTCTGGCCGCTTTGATTGGCCGTGGAGGCGGGCGGAGCGTCGGGCTGCGCACTGATTGGCTGGGTGGCGGCGGGCTGCGTGCCTACGCAGAGGCCTGACAGCGCGGGGCTCAGATCGGCGGTAGCGGCCTGGCTTTGTTTTTAGGCCAGGTCTCTGGGACCGGCCAGGGAAGATGGTGCTGGGGGGCTGCCCTGTGAGTTACCTACTGCTGTGCGGCCAGGCGGCCTTGCTGCTGGGGAACCTGCTACTGCTCCACTGTGTCTCTCGGAGCCACTCCTTTAATGCTACGGCCGAACTGGATCTCACACCTTCAGGCTCAGCTCACCCAGAGGGTCCCGCGGCCCCGAACTTAGAATACAGGGACCCCAACTCTCCGGTCATCCTTTGCTCTTACCTGTAAGCTACCAGATCGTGGGGGCGGGTGTAGCGGGGATCGGGCCCGGAGTAGGTGGTGGTTGTGGAAAGGACAAGAAGGAAGGCTGCTTCCACCTGGGGGAGGTGATTCCCAGGACAGATGCTTCTCAACTCCCCTGCAGCAGAAAGCCTTGTATATTAGTGGTAGATGCTGGAAAAGGAGTAGTGTAGGCTATAGAACCCTTCCACTTCCTGCACCCTTTCTCCTGCCTTGGTTACAAGATGAGTTCAAGGCCAGCCAGCCTGGGTAATTTATCTCAAAAATTAATTAATTGAAGGTCTGGAGATGTAGCTCAATGGTAGATAGCATCCTTAGCGCGTGCAGTTCCTAGTACAGAAGGAAGGAAAATAGTTGGGATCGCGTGCGTTCACGAAGCCAATTGGCTAAGGGGGCTGATGACGGTCTTACTGATTTGCAGACCCGACGAGTTTGTAGAGTGTGATGCCCCAGTGGATCACGTTGGAAATGCAACTGCATCCCAGGAGCTTGGTTATGGTTGTCTCAAGGTGAGATTTTTCTCTGTTGGTGCATGCACTCTTCTTCAGGGAAAGCATAGCCAGGTGCTTGCTGTTACGGAAGAGCATAAGGGCATACAAAGAGACTTTTTTTTTTTTTAACATCGCCATCCGTATAACTGCTGCTGGAAATTTCCAGCATGACCTAGGTTTTAGTGGCCAAGTAGCACATTTGCTTTCCTCAGGAACCAGCAACGTCTGTGCCCAAGCAAGCCGCCCGAGGTGCAAAGACCAAACTGTATTGCTTGCTTCCTCCCTCCCTTTGGTTGTTAAAACTAAAAAAATTGAAGCCAAAATGTCAGCGGTCCTTTCAAGCCCTCTCTTCAAAGAGCAACAACGCCACCAGCAAAGGCCACGCAGGGGCTTTGTAAAGCTGACGCTGAATTGGGCTTTCCTTGGTTGCACAGGCACCTGGAGGGTGATGACAAGCTGGTCACACCATCAGGATGTGTTGCTCGATTGTGTCACTTACGTTTTTGTTTGAAGGATAAAGCCTTCTAGAGAAGCCTTATGGTGGGGCCCCTCAGCCGGGAGAGAAGCCATCTATTATCCTTAAAGTGTGTGTACCTATTTGGTCTCTTAAAACCCAATGAATTTTGGGTTGGCTTGGTTGGGTTGGGGTGGTGGGGCGGTGGGGGGGGTTGTTTATTTGTGAGATAGCCCAAGCTGACCTTAAATTCACGATCCCCCCTGCTTGAGCCTCCTAGTGCTAGGATACAGGTTTGCTACACTGTGCCCAGCTCATACTTTAGGAATTTGTGTACCAACTTTGCACTGTGGACTCTCCACTATGATCTAATGCAGGGTTGAGTTATGAGAAAACATTGTTTTACTACCTCAAACACAAAGGAGTGGACATTATAACACCACAGTCAAGGGGACAGATTTTAATTGAACTATGTGTACAGAGATATTTTAAATACGCTGAAATTTTGTTCAGTTGTAATTGCCAAAAGCTTGCCTAACATTGCATAGAGATAACTTAATTTCACCTACTTTAATTAAAAGCTGAATTTATCCCATCACAAGATTCAAACTGTCCCTCAGCCAGCTGTCCTAAAGGACTGGCAGGGCTCGGAAAGTGTGGGAAGTGAGCCTCCCTGCTCTCCAGGCTCACTCTGAGGAACACAGGGGAAACAGTATAAAAGCAGAAATGAGACAGAGAGAAACTGTGTGGCTCTGCTTTCTCTTCAGAAACTGAATTAAGCGAAGGGTAAGACTTTGGTTCTGAGTGGTTTTCCTGGAACTAAACTTCTATTAGGGGTAGACACAGAAACCTATAACCATGTGTGAATTAAGTCTTCAGTCAGATGACAGTCTGAATTATTTTCTAATTTTGTTCGTTTATAGTAAATATACAGCAGATGTCTTGATATGCATTGGCATCTCAATTCCCATTTTAAAGTTGCTGCATTATGTACCGATAATTACAAGATAGTGAAAGTGTTTTGTGTGTATCCGCAGTTTGGTTTTGTTTTTGTTTTACTATGTATTAAGAAGCCAAGCCGAGAGAAACCCTGTCTTAAAAAAAAAAGAAGCAAAGCCGGTCGTGGTGGCATACGCCTTTAATCCCAGCACTTAGGAGGCAGAGGCAGGCAGATCGCTGTGAGTTCGAGGCCAGCCTGGTCTATAAAGTGAGTCCAGGACAGCCAGGGCTACACAGAGAAACCCTATCTCGAAGAAAAAGAGGAAGAGGAAGAGGAGGAGGAGAAAAGTTGATTTAAAGCAGTGTACACTTAGGATGGTCTCTAAGTCACTTGAAGTCATCACTGAATTCCTCGCTTTTGACAGCTCTACCCAATCTTGCTAGAATTCTTAGAGTTCTGACGCAGCTCTCATTGGCGGACATGAATGTGTGTTTGTGTCATTTTCTCCACAGTTTGGGGGCCAGGCCTACAGTGACGTGGAACACACAGCAGTTCAGTGCAGAGCCCTGGAAGGAATTGAGTGTGCCAGCCCCAGGACCTTCCTCAGAGAGAATAAGCCTTGTATAAAGTAAGCGTTACTTTGTTGTTGCACCGTGTGTGTGGTTGTACTGTGTGGTGCTGGAATCTGAACCCAGCACACATGCTAAGCAAGCGCTCTGATAATGAGCTACACCCCCAGCTTGTGCCTTTGAAAGGGGTAATGGATACTTAGCTAGAGGAACCCCCGGGGTGACTTTTTTCTTTGAAATATTAACGACTGCATTGCTTCCTCCTGCATGTGGCCCACTGACTGAGGCAGTGGGATTGCAACAGCTAGGAGCAGAAGTTGTGGGTTCTGAGTCTTTTGGTCCATCCCTCGTCCTCAGCTTCCAGGCATTGGGCCAAATGAGGTAGCTTCAAAACACCCAACCGGCAACCATCCTGGGTACACAACCTTAGGACACCTGGAACAATGTTTTGCAAAGAAATGTGAGGGTTCCTCGACTGAAATCGCCTGACCGTAAAGGAGCGTGATGTAAATTCTACCAGCGGTGCAGAAGCTTCTTAGCCTGTTAGCGAATAAGAGAGGCCTTGGTGACGTGTAGTGATGTCAGCAACTGCAGTTAAGTGGGGTTTCGTTGTTGGGTTTTTTGTTGGTTTTGGTTTTTTAGCCTTGAGACATAAATGTTTCTGGTTAGGAAGAGACTGCCCACCCCAAGACTAGAAAAGTCTTAAGTGTTGTCAAGCATGTTCTTAACGTGCAGATTAGCGTCCTGAGCCATCTGGTGGCAGTCCACCCCAGGAGACCTCTCCTTTGCTAACTTGATCATGCCACGGTCAGGTGTCGGACCACTAGGGCACACACTGTATGTAGCTTATAGCTGCTGAGGTGTTCAAGTAGCCAGTCCTAAGTTGCTTATGTGTCTTGCCTTGGCTTTCCTGCAAAAGCCCCAGCCAAGTTGTGACATAGACCTACCCCTTACTCCTCCCTGTCTTCTGACCGCCATGTTCTCCCACCTTCCCCTGTGGCCCAGGAGGTCAGTAGCCCTGCCGCCTCTCTAGGACCCACGAATGCAATGAGCTACTTGTCTGCCTCCCCCACACCTCCACACACCCACACCTTCACACCCTCATACCCCCATAACCCTACACCTCCACACACCCACACCTCCACACACCCACACCTCCACACACCCACGTCTCTGGGCTACCTTATGTCTCCCGCAGTAGTCACATCTGACTGAATGATCAAGAGAGAATCCAACCAGGACAGAGGCCTCTTCTGTGCCAGGGCCAGCCATGGCTGCACTGCCATTACATTACACTCAGTTTTCATGTGCACGTCTCCCCCCTTCACCCAGGTACACCGGACACTACTTCATAACCACGCTCCTCTACTCCTTCTTCCTGGGATGTTTCGGCGTGGATCGCTTCTGTCTGGGACACACTGGGACAGCAGTCGGGAAGCTGCTGACACTCGGAGGACTCGGGATCTGGTGGTTTGTTGACCTCATTTTGCTCATCACCGGGGGGCTGATGCCCAGTGACGGCAGCAACTGGTGCACTATCTACTAGACACTGCTGCTGTCCTGAGCCACCAAGGAGGAGGAGCGCTGGGCCACCACGCTCACTACCACAAGCTCTGAGTCCCCCTCTGAACATCACCGTCCTCCTAGAAGGACAGACTGTATTTTTCAACCCAGATCTTCCCTTGCAAACCAGGAATGGCAAGCAGTGTTCCAGGAGTCCAGCCATACTGTTCCTCGTGTACCAAATAGCAGAGATGGAAGACAGTGACTTCCACCCCCCACATCGGTTTCCCTGCTGACTCTGGGTGGCTGGATCTTTGGTCGTTTTGGAGCAGGGGAACCCAACAGGATAAACCAAGTGTCTATCCACTCACAGCCTTCTGTGGCCCTGAATCTTCACGCACAGATCGGAAGCTGCACTACTGAGCAATGTCAAGCCAATGCAGAAATGACCGTGGATTTTAATACACACCAAAATTCTGCGTCTGTGAATTTAAACTGCAGAATAAAGTTTTAAAACCCAGCCTGCTGTGTGAGCATTTTGAATGGGGAGTGAAACTCAAAATTCGTTGTTTCCGACAGGTAAGCATTTAAAATGAAACACTTATAGTCTGAATACGAAATGTGCCCCCAGCAGTCTCGTGTCTGGGGGCTTGCTTAGAAAGTGACTGAGTTCTGAAGGCTCTCATCTGGTGCTGTCACTGGAAGGTGAGAAGGAGGAGGAACTGAGCATACTTGGAGGGAGGAGGTCACTGGGGAACGGTGGCCTTGAGTTGACGTCTTTTCCCTGTCTCTCTCTTCATGTACACTATGAGATGAAAAGTCTAACTCACCACACACTCACACCATGATGTTCTGCCCGAGCCACAACACCAGCCAACCACAGAGTGAGCCTTCCAAAGCTGTGACCAAAATAAAGCTGCCACCTTTAAGTCTCTGCCGGGTACCTGGTCACAACAGTGCAAAGTGCAATGCACAGCCAGCCACCCTGTTAAGCCCCACTGTGGATTGTTGTAATGCTCAGAGACAGTAAGTCCTTCGTTCGAGTTACATCTGAAAGCCAGTGATGGTAGGCACATATGAATTAGCAGAGTGTCCTACCTAAAATTAGTATTTTTCAATATATGAACCCCACATTACAGCAGCTGATCCAAAAAGACTGGTATATAAGCTGGTATATACTTCATTAACCCCAGCACCTGAGAGGCAGAGACCAACCTGGTCTACATCATGAGACCATGTTTTTCTAGATTTTACACAGGTAACTATAACTTTCCTTCTAAATTAGGTGAGATAAAATGAGCCCCACACCCTTGGGAAAAAAAATAGGAAAAACATGCCAACTTCAGAGACAGTACTAGGGTCAGCTCAGGATGTTTCAGGGGAGTAAGGAGGAAACAGTCGGTCCACAAACATGACAGTTAAGCTTCTGCGTTCCCAAGTCACTGGGAAGAAAAGGAAAGGCTCTGCATTATAAGCAGTTTTGCAATCTTAAGTCAAAAAGAACTATAAAATATAAATGCCGGGTCAGACCAGGAAGCCTGCGCTTCAGTTGGCCACGGATTCTAGAAACGGGATAGACCCACTCTGTATTCCTCTCCATAATAACTAACGTGAAGATGAGCAGTTGAGGCAAAGTGAGTCCTAGAAACACAGCACCATGCCATAGACCTCTTAAGGTTTCTGCCTCAGCATCCCTAACTAATACCACTGTTCTCGCATTCCTAAAGATGACCACTGCAGAAGCTTTTTTGAAAACTACACTAACTTCAACCCTGCTTACAACAACAACCGGAATTCTCAATTCATAATCTGTACACACTAAGATAATATTTTTAGATGTGTCCTTGAAAATATACATGTCAGGCAGATGTTCGAGGCTAGCCTGGTCCACAAAGTGAGTCCAGGATAGCCAAGGCTACACAGATAAACCCTGTCTCAAAAAAAGAAAGAAAGAAAAGAAAAGAAAATATACACATCAAACTTCACATAGGCTTTAAGGAGCTCCAGGGATGCCATATTTAAAAGGGAAAACAGAACAAAAACTTTGTTGGCAGGCTCAATGGTAAGTGCTTCCCTAACGTGCACTGGTCCCTAGTTTGACCCCCAGCACCCTCCCAAGTCTGGAAGACAGTAACTGAAATTAAAATCTTACCCAAATTAAACTATTTAAGCCATGACTCAGCCTTACCACAGCTCACTATGGTAAATCCCTGCGTGTTTGTAAGTACTACTAAAAAAAAGAACCTAAGTAAGAAGTACATCTGAAAATGGTTCGAAGAAAACTATTTTAATGGAAGAAGCTGTTCTCAGAAACACTGGAGGACCAAAATTGTTTCTACCACTAAAACGATCATTTTGAGGGTACTATTCCTGTGTGGTAAGCTAATGTCATCAGTTTCAATCTGTCTTGTAGTTGGCTTTTCTATCTACAAATGGTGACCTGAAATGTAATATAACCCAGGAATCCTGGTACACAGAGTAGTATCTTAAAATACGATTGCCTTTTTACTCCAGATTCAGGCTCTTAATATATGGTAGGTAGGTTATTTGCACATGTGTGTGGCATGTCAGTTTGTGACTATGTAGGTTACTAAAGTGTCCTGTCAAGATTTAACTAGGAATTGCCTGTTTTCAGTTGTTTACATGTCATTAGATTTTATTAGATTGCCATGGCTGTTTCTGCCTGGCTTAGGATAGCTTTTGCAGCAGAGGAGACCCTCAAACTCAAGATCCATGAGAAGTGTCTGTGTGTGTGTTTGTGTGCAAACGTGTGCTCATGTGCTCAAAGCATTCATCTTTCTTGATATCCTAAGCCCCTGCCATCTCTGGCATGTCTTCGATACAAACCAAGTGATACAGCTGGTTTTGTGAGCCAGTTTCTCAAAGTATGGTGCTTAATTGATTATTTCAGGTGTGACAGTCAGAAACAAGGTTTGACTTCCTCGGAGCACAATGATGGAGAGAAAGTCACTGTCCTTAACAGCTTCGATGACATCAGTTGTGCTGGTGACAGGTTGCCCATTTATGCTGACAATTACATCATGGTCTCTCAACCCCGAGCTGAGAAAAAAAAAAGAAAGAAAGAAAGAAAAGATGATGAAGCCGGGAGTGGTGGCACACACCTGTAATCCCAGCACTCAGGAGACAGAGGCAGGGGGATCGCTATAAGTTCTAGGCCAGCCTCATCTACAGAGTGAGTTCCAGGACAGCCAGAGCTACACAGAGAAACCCTGTCTCACAAACAAACAAAACCCAAAAAAGATGATGAACGCATAAGAAGAGTTCTCGCTCCATTTGGAGTCAGTCTGTCTGTCTGATCCACCACCGCCTCCACCACCATGCACTGCCCTACTGTTTTGCTGACCGTTAGACATATCAACCAAGAAGGTAGGACTACCCGGAACCCTTCCAACTGCAAGGGCTGATGGAGAATGTGCTGTGACACCAGCTAGGGGACGATTATCCTCTGTGTTACCTATAATACTAATATCCCATGAGAATTCTGGGAGGGGCTGAGTCCCCTCGTGCATTGAGTTCCACTTGGAATGGACTGTTTAGCTCCTAATTTCTTTGCCTCTTTTGCCCGTGTTAACCTCAAACATTACTAGAGCAATAGTACTAAGCCAGACAGTGTTTCCCCCACAGGAAGTTGTGCTCTGATGAGTCTGACTGCACAGCCCATCCCATGTTTCTGGAACTGGAGCGTGATGAGCTACTGCGTGTCCCAGATGTTAGGCTTCCAGTAAATCAAAAGCCACTCAGGCTGCCAAGTCCAGATGTTTACAGCTCTGACTCAAAGCTATAGTTCCGTTCAGTCTTCAACACATCAACCTCGCATGAAATATAAATTCTCGAGCAGAGATCCTCAGCCTTCCTAATGCTGTGACCCTTTAATACAGTTCCTCATGTTGTAGTGACCCCCAACCATAGATTTTTTTTTTTTTTTTTTGAGAGACAGGTTTTCTCTGTGTAACAGCCCTGGCTATCCTGGACTCACTTTGTAGACCAGGCTGGCCTTGAACTCACAGTGATCCACCTGCCTCTGCCTCCCAAGTGCTGGGATTAAAGGTGTATGCCACCATGCCCGGCCCATACAATTATTTTTGTTGCTACTTCATAACTGTAATTTTGCTACTGTTATGAACCGTGACATAAATATGTGTGTTTTCCAGGCCTTAGGTGACCCCTGTGAAAGGGTTGTTCGCCTTCAAAGGAGTCAAGACCCACAGGTTGAGAAGTGCTGTTCTAGATACAAAATCCAGGTCCAAACACAAAGAGCAATAAACAGGGACAGGCTGGTAGGTTGTTTAAAGGGAAGAATGGGCTAAGAGAGGGGCGTCAAATTAAGTGATCCAGCGGATGCTATTTAAGGAAAACAGGGAGCTCAAGCAAAAGGTGACACGGGGAGTGGATTACCAAGATATGTGGAGTTTGGAAAATGTGAGGGGCTTGGAGTATAGCTAAGTGGTAGAGTGTATGTTTAGCATGTACCCACCGACCCAGTCCTTAGTTCAGTGGGCATCAGCAGAGGTTGGGGCTTGGAAAGCTAACACCATGGGATACGAAGAGAAGGAAGGATAAAGCTACATGCAAGAAGTCCTTAGGAACAAGGACAGTGCCAGGCGGTGGTGGCACACGCCTTTAATCCCAGCACTTAGGAGGCAGAGGCAGGCGGAGTTCTGTGAATTTGAGGCCAGCCTGGACTACAGAGTGAGTTCCTGGACAGCCAGGGCTGTTACACAGAGAAAAATCCTGTCTTGAAAAACAAAAAACAAAAACGAAACAAAAAAGAACAAGGACAGTAGAGGACGATGACTTGGACCGTGTGCAGAGAAAGAAGATAACTCAGCAATCGTGAGCTGTGGTTTGGGGCCTACCGTACACTGAATATGAGCAAGTAGGCTCATATCGGACGAGTGCCCTTTGCCCATGACTCACAACTTTCAAGAGACTAAAGCGGGATTTGATCCTGTGGCTTTCAGACTTGAAAAATCATCTTCTTGCCACTGAGTCAACCCCCTCTCTTAGAAATGAGAGGAACTACAAGATCAGGACGGTAGAGGAATTAAGCCAAGGTACATTTCTCCTCTTTGACCTCTGTGTAACTTAACACAGCTGCTGCCCCGTAAAAACAAGGACTGTGTCATAAGACTCCTCAAACAACTGTAAAAACATGTTGATGCCCAGGATATAATAAATGTTCCCTAAGTGCCAGCTGCTGTCGGGGTAATTATTAGCTGTTATTAAATACAAGCGAATGAAAGCCAGCAAGGATGGATGTTAGGCTGGCGGAGACTTACGGCAGTACCGCTCCCATTGGTGTGTGTGTGTGTGTGTAACCTACCTGGGTATCTTGTTAAAGATTAAGACTCTCTTAGGGATGTAGTCTAGTGGTAGGGCAGGTGATTGGCACACACAAAGCCCTGGATATGAACCCCAGAGAGCAAGAAGTAGAGTTAAGGGGAGTTAGGAAGAGAGGAAAGGTAGAAAGGATAGGGTCAGGGGAACGGGGAGATGGGAGGGAGAGAGATTTCTCTGACACAGTTCACACAGCTAACCCCAGCGCTTGGGAAGTTGGGACAGGAGAATCCAGAGTTCATGGCCAGCACTGAGACTGGCTACCACTGATGCTGCCACTGACAGCACACCACGCTTTGAGGGACAACTTAAGGAACTGAGCTCTCTGGCCTCGGATCAGAAGTTTATATAAGGAGTGGGAGGAGGAGCAGGGCAGGATAGGGATCTGGAGAGTCTAGAAAAGCTTAGGACGTGCCAAATTTAGTATCCTGAGACATGACACTTAGCTGTGCTAAACTGCTGGTACCTGTGATTTCTCCCAGGTCTAAAAGAGTTGCCAACATCTCAACAGGTTGCTCAGCTCTTGAGAAACTGAGTAGTAATGAAGAAAGGGCAGAGCCCAGGAGAATAACATTTGCAGAACAAGCTGCCTCTTCCTGATTCTAAGTATTCTAAAGCAAAGCTGAAAATGGCTTGCTAACCTTTCCAAGGGGCTGTTCCAGCCTTTGATGTAGTAATACAGGTGCCATCCCAGGCAGTCCACACTGCCACTCACACCTCAGAGAAAGGTGTCTGAGAAGACCTACTGTGCACTAAGACTTCTGACCTGCCCAATCCTTCCCATTCTTATTAACGGAAAATGAATGCACTGTTCCAATTACTTAATTATGTATCATTAGTTAATAGTTATTAATAACTGGATAACTGGGACGTTGTGGCCCATGCCTATAATCCTGGCACTCAGGAGGCAGAAGCAAGAGGGTTACATGTTTCAGGCTAGCTTGGGTTACACAGTGAGGCCCCATGTTTCAAAAATGCAGAGTAAAGATCTGGGAAAGGCTCAGAGGGAAAAGTGCTCGCTACACAAGCACAAGGACAGTTTGAGTCCCCAGCACGCGTATTAGAAGGAAAGAAAGAGAGAGAGAGAGAGAGAGAGAGAGAGAGAGAGAGAGAGAGAGAGA
>OU015752.1:40613264-40645399 GCA_907169655.1 Acomys percivali | reverse complement strand
ATAATAATAATAATAATAATAATAATAATAATAATAATAATAATAATGTTTATGGTTGCGGGTCACCACAACATGAGGAGCTGTATTAAAGGGTCACAGAGTTAGGAAGGGTGAGGCTTAGAGGTTAAGAGAGTATACTGCTCTTCCAGCAAAGACAAGGTTAGTTCCCAGCACCTATACTGAGCAGTTCATAACCACCTCTAACCCCAGCTGCAGGGAATACAACATCCTCTTCTGGTCCCCATGGCACTTGCACTCACTCGAAGAAACACATACACAAATAGACATGATTAAAAATTTAAATTAAAATTTAAAATTGAAGTTGTATAGCAGCTAATAATTAATTAATTAATTAATTAGTGAGCCATGAAATGCCTGGCATTAGCAGGTCACTTCGAGCCACCCCTGCTCAAACATTTACTGTCAGAGTGAAGTCACAAGCAGGATGGAGCTCACCCAGAATAGCCTTCTCAAACTGTACTGTGTCCACCTCTAGGAGCTTATCAAAGTGCAGACTCTGGTAGACCTGGGTGGGTCTGAGATCCAGGATTTCTAAGCAGCCTCCAGGTGCAGGCCACATCTCGTACAGCAAGCACTTCCAAGCGCTCTCAACAGGGTTGGGGGCATTGCAAATGGTATACCCAAGAGTTACGCCTACTGAAGAAGGATTCATGGGATGGAAAATGAGTGCAGGAGTGGCACTGCTAGCCAATGCATAGAGATTGTCAAGAATGTATTGATATGTAACAGAAGAAAAAAAAAACAAACAAAAGGACAGTGAAATCCCTTGGCCAAGACTCTTTCCATCAGGCTCTCAGCTACGGTTTCCTATTCCCCATGGCTGACCTTGGCTTTGGACTTGGCTTTCTTCTCATCCCTGCTGTCTGGAGGCAGTGACAGATCAAAAGGACTGGAGCCAGGGTGAGTGGACCCTTGGATTGGACCACACTCAGAAGGCCCTGTCAATGGGCCTGGAATCAAGCTAGGGGTTGGGCAAGTATTGGAGGTGTGCCAAATCTCCCCGTTACCCCTGGGGTAGGAGTTCTGTGGAGTGTGACAGCTACTGTAGACCTCAGGTTAGAGGAGTGGGCCTTATTGGCCCAAGTGGGCATCAAGACCTTGAAGTCTGAAAGCCAGGCAGAAAGCAGAGCGGAGAGGAACTTGGGGTGAGGGGTGGTGGTGGGGATCTCCCCTAAGCCTTGGGCTGCCTACTCAGGTGCCTCGAAGCTTGAGAAGGTGAAGCTGAAATTAAACTCTCCAAGAGGCCCAAGACACAGAAGGCCCTGAAGAAAGAACTGGGTCAGGGCCAAGCTGCTAAAAACAGATGAGGAGAAGGCTGGGGTACACCCAGACTGATGTGGAGGCACCTGGGCATTCTCTTTTGGAAAAAAAAATGTTTAGCCAGCCAGCCGTCGGCCTCTTTGAAGTTCTGCAACTTGGTCTCCGAGTTGTGTGAGCTGCGACCCCCTGCTGCAGAGGTGGGCAGAGGAAACTGACAAAGACAAGAGCCTTCAGGAGAGAGGGAAACAGAGCAGGCCCTGGTACAGGCCGGCAAGGAGGAAGTTGATGAATGTCAAGAACTGAATGAGAAGAGACCTGGAGGGTGTGTCCCTGCAGTTCTGGAAGCCTGCCCTCGGACCAGCTTCATGGCTAGAGGAGGGTGTGGTCCAGCCTGGTTCTGTAACCTGTGCCAGGAGGGCAAACAACCAAGCCTTGGCTCTTCCCAAAGAAAGGAGTATGAGCCTGCAGGGTCTCCTTTCCTTGGGGGGCTAAGGGGGAGCTGTGTCCTTTCCTCTACTGCAGTGGTCCGCAACCTTCCTATTGCTGCCACCCTTTAATACAGCTTCTCATGTTGTGATGAACCCCCCACTCCCTCCTACCCCCCATGCCATCCCCCCACCCCACTCCTCCCCACCCCCTAATCCCCCACCCCCCAACACCCCTCCCCCCCAACCATAAAATCATTTTCATTGCTGCTTCGTAACTGTGATTTTGCTACTGGTATGAATCATAAATATAGGACAGGAAGATGGCCCAACCGTTAAAGGCTAGGCTCACGATCAAAACAAATCAAAAATATAGATATCTGGAATGTAGGATATCTGATACGTGACCCCAAAGGGGTCGAGACCCACAGGTTGAGAACACCAGCTATATAGTCCTGTTAGTATCAGAAGTGGTAGGAGCCCTGCCTTTACTAGGGTCTGTCTGTATGGCCATCCCTTTTCATGAGGATGAGCTTTTCTTTCCCTCCATGTCCCTGGGTTCTCTTATATGTTCCAACCGCGTCACCTGTTCTGCCCAAGGGTGGGGGTAGGGGTGAGGGTGGAGATGGGGTAGAAGGAGGTATATTGTGAGGTTTTTTTTTTTTTTTCCTCCCGTGGAGTCTGTACCACTGCGGCTTCGAGGATTAAATTCTTCATTTACTGAGGAGGGGTTGGAAGCACAACAGGAAGGAGGCAGAAGTGCGGCGGGAGGTGGTTGAGGGACCAGCCGCCGCTGAGACTCTAGGTCTTCATCTCCACATCATTCACCACTTTGTTCTTTTTAAAAAAGAAGCCTGGAGGCCGGGCGATGGTGGCGCACACCTTTAATCCCAGCACTTGGGAGGCAGAGGCAAGCGGATCGCTGTGAGTTCGAGGCCAGCCTGGTCTACAAAGTGAGTCTAGGACAGCCAAGGCTACACAGAGAAACCCTGTCTTGAAAAACAAAAACAAACAAATAAACAAACAAACAAAGAAGCCTGGGATGGGGAGGGGGTGGAAAAGTATACCCTCCATACAAAGGAAAGGTACGGTGAAGGCGTATGAAGGAAAATATCAACAAATGAGCTGTGAACACCTCCATCCCTGCCCCTCCCTCCATCGTGAAGTTTGCTGACTCAGCTCTCAGCTACTCACATTCGGCTCGATCTTAATCAGCGCAAGATCCAGTTTATGGTCGATGTCTTTGACAGTGGCTTGATACTGGGCCCCGCTTTGGAGCTCTACCTGGATCTTCTGCTGGTTGGTGAGGACGTGGGCATTGGTGACGATGAGCCCGTCCTCAGACACGATGAACCCAGAGCCACTGGAGGCAGGGATTTCCTTGTTGGTGAGGGGTGACCTGTGCCAAAACAAGACAATAGAATGATGAGTAGAGGGGCAGGAAAATGGAGGAATCCAGCCATTGTTTGCCAGTCGCAGGAAGCCTCGCGTTGAGGAGACGCCATCTTCGGGGGATTTTCTCAAGCACTTTCCCTTGCCCTGTCTACTTTCCACGTATTTTCTGAGGCGCCTGTCCTCGCCATCTTTTCTGAACACAACCGAGAGCTGGGTCCAGGGATACAGTTTCCTCCTTCAAACCTGGCCAGTGTGGCAATCTGTATGTCATCTGCTGCAAAGAGGCCAAGCCTGGTGAGAACACTGTGCCACACTGTCAAAATCGAGCTCTTGCTTTCCACTACCAGCTGGCGTTGGGACGCAGAACAAATTGCTTTTGCTCTGGACCTGAGTTCCCTTGCATGCACCTGATGACTAAGGCTAAACAAGAGTGCCAAATGCTAACTGGCTCCTACGATCAGCCTTAAGTTTTGCTTGTGGAATATGAGGGAGAAAAAAAACACCGGCCACCGACAGGCACGGGTGGAGCTTGAATTTACAAGTTAGAAGAATCCTTGTGCTTGGCAGTTTTCTCTTTAGTGAAATAACTCTTAACAATTTTTGGAAGGATTTTTTGTTTTTTGTTTTTTTTGACCAGGTGCTGGGCTGGAACCAGAGGTCTCGGGCAGGCTTCGCACAAGCTCAACTGGCCAGCTACAACCCCAGCCAACTCTTTGAACCTGGGTTTCCTCACAAGGTTTTTCAATAGTTAGATAATGCACAGCTATACTGTGGGGCAGTAGGCCCTCGCGTGACCTTTACCTGCGGAATAGCTGCAAGTGAACCACCGATGGCGCCACTTTCTCCACCACCGCGGCGATAAAGTTGTACTTTCTCCTGAGCCACCCTGCCTTTGTGGTCCCTGTGAATCAACGGTCCACGATGAGGGGCAGTGGGAGCTTTCCTTCCTGGATGCAAGTGTCCATCTCAACATTCTCAGCATCTCCCCTCCCCCCTTCCTCTGCAGGTTCTCGAGACTAGGAGATGAAACGACCCGCCTTGTCATACCAGAGGAAAGAATGGGAGAAAGGGAAGCCCCGTGGCTACCAGTAAAGAGACCACATTAACCAGCCAAGAACACCAGGAACAACCACAACAGGTTGAATCCCTGGAGCTGGCGAAGGAGGGCCGACCCCGCGCCTCGCTCACCTGGGTCCCCGCAGCCACCTTTCTGCACCGGCACCGCCGGGAGCGCGCCCCGCAGGCGCGCTGCACGGTTCTCCTTCCGAAGCGAGCACAGGCTGGGGTAGGTGCGCCCGTCACTGCCGCACACAGCCAAGCCCTCTGCGCCCTCGGCGCAGTCGCAGGTGCCCAGCCACGCGCCCCCCACGGGCTCCCGGGAGAACGGGGCGCCGCAGCGCAGCCCCGAGACGCACGGCCGGCCACGCGCCCCGCCACACTCCTGGCCCTCGGCCGCGGCGCACACGCGGCAGCAGCCGCAGCGGTCGGGCACAGGCGCCGTGCCGGCCGAGCAGGTGGGCAGCGGCGGGCAGCGCGTGGGATCGCAGGCTTCGGGACAGGGCAAGGAGACTCTGGACCTCCTGGCCTCTGCCCAGGGAACAGGCACAGCCAGCAGCAGCAGCCACAGCAAGAGACACTGTGCTCGCACAGTCCACAGCGTCTGGGACATCTTGCTCACTGCCCTCTTCGATTGTACTTTTCCAGTTACTTCACTCTGGCCTCACAACTGGCCTGAAATGCTCAACACCTTTTCTTCCTGGCCTGGACGCTGCCTCTGCCAGCCTCCAGACTTTATAAAGGCTCACTTCTGCGCGCGCGCACACACACACACACACACACACACACACACACACACACACACACACACATATCACCCACCACCCATGCCACCCCAGGACAAGAGCCACCCAACCCTAAGCAGTGAAGGGAGGGTCTACTCTTAAAAACAGTCACGGGGCAAGTGGGAAACGTGACCACCCACCCACGGCCACGAGATGTGACCAGGAAAACACACAACCAGATTTCGTATTTCACATGATTTTATTACAAAACAAGCAACCAAACAGTTTTAGAAAATTACGTCTTGCTACATACCAATTAGGAGATCATACATCGTAAGAAGCTGGAGTTTCCATGCTCTAAGCTCAGTGCTTGCGGGAGGTGTTTCACAGCTCAAACACTGGCTCAAACAGGGCATGCCACACCTTCATAAACAGAGGGCCAAGGGGTCACGCTGTGTGTTTTGCCAAATATTCACTTTTATTCAAAGCCTACCTAGTATGAGTGACTGTAATTGACTCCAGCAGGCAATAACACGCAGAGAGAATTGGAGGACTGAGGAAAAAAAATCAGAATTAAAGAGGTGACATGAAAAGCTTAATTTCCAAAATGCTGCCATTTTGCTACCAAATGGCTGTTTATTTGGTTGACATTGAAAACAAACATCAAATCCACCGCTCAACTACTGCTGTTACGTATTCAGATGGTCATTTTAGTCATTTACTTTTAAAGGGGGAAACAAAACAAAACAAAACAAAAAACCAGTTTGCTTCCAGTAAAGTAGGACGCTGGACCTTAAATCTTTCCCCCAGGGGCTCAGCATTCTACTTGGAAGTAGAGGTGACACTCCACTGCATTGAGACAAGGTCCCTCACAAGGCTATGGTCTTCCATGGCCTCATCACAGCTCACAGAATGTAAAGGGCACTCTGTTTTTGCCAACTATCACCTGACCTTGGGTAAGCAAGTCCATGAAACCTTTCAAGAACAATGGGTGGTGAGTCCTTCAGCTCCAGAGAGCAAAGCCTCAGAAGCTGTACGGAAGGACCAGACTCCAGAGACTGCTTTTATTGCACAGAGACAATGCAGTGCCTTTTATAATCCAGTAATCCTTTCTGATGTATCCACATTCTGTCTAATCACAAACTCACCCTGCATCACACCCTATCCCTGCCCCCCCCCAACAGGGTTCTATTTTATACATTGAAAGCTAAAGGTTTACGCACCATCTTTGGCTCTCATTAAAATACTGTGATATGCTTGAGAGGTGCCATATGCTTGTAATTCAAGCACTAGGGAGGCTGAGGCAGGAGGATTTAACAGTTCAAAGCTAGCATGGACTACATAGAAAGACTCCAGCAAAAACAAATGAATTAAAACGGGGCTGGGTCGGGACTAATATAAAACTGGTGAGAAATATGGACAAAAAAAAAAAAAAGAACTTCTGAAATAAAAATTGAGAATTTGAATGTTTGGGGCTTCACAGAAACAACTGTATTTTCTGAACACCAAAACTATACCAACAGTGTTGTAAGTTTACGTAATATAAACTGCATTGTGTCTAATCCACACCATCTGAAGATACATACGGAAACCTATCAACTTTCAGTAACAACCAGTGGCTGCTGCAGTAATAACCTAACAAACCGTTACTCAGAGAGGGACAGACAGATTTCGCAATTTAAATGCCAGAAGATGACATCATTTCCGTGAGTCAGGGCATGTCTAAAGGCTTTCAGGAGTTCCTCGCTTATTTTCATTAGTTCCTCATCTGACATCTGAGCATTTCAATGTTGAACAGCCAAAGGACTTTCTAGAGAAAGATTTTAAGTTGAAACCAGAGACAAAAGGGCACTGGGCTTTGAAGTAGGTTGTAACCTTGATCATTCATAAATAAATAATTCCCCAAACCATAAAAACCAAAATACACAAAAATTCTTTTTTTGAAAATGGGGTTGCGGTAGGGAGGGACAAGATTGTGAACAGAAAAAGAGAAAGAGACCCAGTGTTTTTTGGTTTTTTAAATCAGGAACACAAGGTCAAACTTAGAGTAGGGGATAGCCCCCTCCCACTGAGCTCAGTCTTCAGTGTGGCACCATACTCAGGGTGACAGTCACAGTAAAAAGAGCACACCGCCTCTCACACTATGAACCTTTATGCCTGTTTCTGCTTGTGCATTAACTATGGACACAAACAGTAGTAACTGGCTTAAATAAGAATGCCCCCTAGTCTCTTAGCGCTACAAGCTTCTAATTAAAAATATAGTTAATTTATCCAGCTGATAAAAGAGAGGAATGAGCCAAGTCTTCCCTCCCTGTAAGAAATGGCCATAATTTTCTGGTAACACAGTTCACTTAAGGTTGATAAACAAATACCCACAAAAGCACTGGAAATGGTTTCTTGCCCAGTGGGAAAAGCCACACCCTAAATTTTGGGTGGAAATCTAATCTTCTAAAACACTTCTAGAACCTAGGAAATCCCTAGCCAGCAATTCATCCTCTGATTCAATTTCTTTACTCCCAGTCTCTAAGCCACCAAAAATATAATCATCTTTGTGTCTCTCCACTGGGAGTACATAGGACCTTATCAGATGCTGGGGTTCCACCCACACTGTGTGCTGTGGCTTCATTCAACAGGCAGCTTAAAGTATGCAAAGCAAGTTGGTCAGCAGGATGCACGGTACACAAGCACTTAACATCAGACAAAAGTCGACCCCTTCTAAAAGAGCTGTGAGTAAGGAGTCAAGATTCTCTGTGTCAAAGAAGAGCCATCCTCCTGCCTGGAAAACATGGACCAAAGATGCTTGCTAGAATAAACAGTCATCCATCTCCTCAGTAGCTCGTTTACATAAATGTAAGCCTCTGAGATAGAGGTGGCTCTAACATACAAACACACACACACACACACACACACACACACACACACACACACCACCACCACCACCACCACCACCACCATCGCCACCGCCACTGCCACCACTACCACCCAGAAACCACGCTACACGCACATTCAACATGGTTTCAAGAGAAGTGTCTGCTCTGGTCTCATCGCACTTAACACTGATAACTCCTTCCTCGGGGCCTGACACAGGAAATAGACTGGTGGCTCTGTCACCCAGGTCTGCAGAATTCGGGGTCACAGAGTGTCAAAAGGACAGTGTAATTCCCACAAGTGGCTATGGCAGTTTAATTAGCCCCCATGAGTCACAAGAAGTCCCCCCTCCTCCCCTGGGAAGTCCCCTGAAGGACCTGCCTGGGTAGACATTCTTTACTCCCCAGATTCCTATGACACCCCTCAGATGGATCCCAGTCAAGATGTAGCCCGAGTCTCCCACACCTGACCCAGATCTCAGCCAATAAACAGGGGTAGATCTCTTGTCCTGAGATCCTGTATCTAGACTGGAAACAAAACCAAGAAAAGAAAAGAAATTACAAGGAAAAAAGAAACTTAGTTTAGGGGTGAAACTAGACTTTAACCTCCTCCAGACAGGAAGTATTTAAACTAACCCCTCATTAGGAAACCTGGAGAACGGGGGAGACGTGTCACTCAAGAGGTAATGGGGTATGCCTGTGGGTCTAACCTGGTAACTTTTCCCAATTAAATACATTGTGTCAATAATAATGAAAAGCCAAGCCGGCTGAACAGGCCCCTCCACTGAGTGCCATTAGCCTCTGTCCTTGACCATGGCAGAGAAAATGAGTCACAGCCCTGTCTCTCCTGCACACCATGGCACTGCATGTCACACATCAGAGGTCCGTATATTTTCGTCATCAAGGTTGAACACAAATGGCTTCTCCTTGGGGTGCTGGGGCTCCGACCTGTGCCTGACTCGAGAGCTTGCCAGCACACCTGTAGCGTTGCTCTCCCCAGGCATGAATAAAGAGTCCTCCGGAGCATTCTCAGCTGACAGCAGCTTTTCCCCAGCCTGGGGGACAGGTGTCCAGGGTTGCCAGGAGGAGACCACGGAGGGGGCCTTACAGAGGGCTCTTTTCTCTTCCGCTTGTGGCCGTCTCCTTGACAAGATGGAGTTAGGCCCACTTGCAAGACTGGAACTTCCAGGCCGAGTCAAAGAAATGGATCTAGAAAAGGATGGTTCCTAAAAGTGGAAAGAGAAGAAGAGAAAGTAAGCTCTTTTCCTTACAGCGTTTATCCCAAAGTCACAAGAAAAGCGTCTGCCCAGGATCACCAATTCACAGGGACGCTTGGCTACAAAACTCAAGTAAGTGCGTGCAAGTCAAGGACAGATGCAGTCCCGGCTTCCCAGGATGCTAAGCCAGGAGGATGGCTTGGGCTATGACTATGATGTTAAAGGATGGTCTGGGCCATTCAGCAAGACCCCTATTTCAAAAATAATACATACATAAATTTTTTAAAAACGGTACTAAACAGAATTTACTCCACATTTGCAGCTCTGCTTGACACTGGACTTGCAGGACACATCAGAAACTTCATGTCTCTGTCCAGGCCAACTTCATGTCAAACCAAAAAGAGTTGGGGAAATGTACCCAAGCTAGCAAAAAGAGAAAAACAAGTGAGCCAGCCTACGGCTCAGCTGCATTTGAAGCTGGGCTGTCTGCCTACATAACCAAATAAAACATGGCCATTCAAAGATAATTTATCTTTAAGCTGACACTGTGGCACAGGAAGGAAGTGACATACTCTAGGGTGGCACTTGAGGGCCTGGACAGCTGCTCCAATCTCCTGGATCCAGCTGTGCATGTCTTCAGGGCTGTCCGCCTGCAAAACATCCACAACACTTTACACACATTTTTGGCATGTGACTTCGGCTTCCACGTCCCGGGCTTAAGTTCACAAAACCACATCAGAGTTCAGAAGGATCTTGGAAACAGTGTAGTCCAGTGGCTTGCAGACTTCTGAGGACATCTTCTCCCTGCAAGCTCTCTCCTGACTCCCAATAACTAAAACCATTCAACATTAAGCTGCCCTGAAGAGGGAGAGGAGTGTGGGGTAGGGGGACAGCCCAATTTCCCATCTTCTCACTAAACCCATCACCGCATCTGCAAAACACCAGAGCCACTCCAGACTCCAGCTTGTTACACCAAAGGAAAATGAAGCCCAGAATGCCACAGCCCCAGGTTTGAGGCTGGTCTTTTTGTCCCCCACCCCTACCCCATAATTATCTGAACAGGAGACCCCTGCTTTAAATTCCACTAAAGCAAACTCCCTCTGCAGACCGTCCAAGGTGTGCGTGGCCACGGGACACAGCACCTTCCTCAAAACACAAGCTCCTTGGGTCTGAAAATTCACCCTAGCCTTGGAGTGAGAACTTGGCTGAGGGACGCCATAGCAGAACTACTGAGTGGAGCATTTCTCCTGGAAATAACCTCTTAACGCCAAAAGGGGGCAGCAGTCTCTCCACGGAGGGAGGAGACAGAGGTGGCCTGGCTCCTGCAGGCAGAGAGCCCTGCCTCCCAGTGGTTGGAAGGAAGAGTGCAAGTGAATCCAGAGAGTTACAAAGGAAAGCTAAGACTAAGCTGCTCCGCCCTGGCACCTTCTCCTAACTGTCCACCCAGACACGGAGCTCGGTGTGCTGTGCAGGCAACAGTGTGACAAGCACCCAGCCCCTAAGGGCTCCATCTCCTCCCCTTGCTTTTCCACACACACCTCCCCCCCAAAAAAACCACTCCTATTTGAATTCTACCAGGATAAAACAGGACCCCTTTGGCTTATCATTGGGGTTTTATTTCCCTTGTGTTCACTCAGGGTTGCATCACTGTCCCTTCCTATCACCCCGAAAACAAAGCCCCTCGGTTATTATCTGTGTGTGGCACATATCAACCAAGGCACAGGGTCAAAAAGAAGGACAAGGGCCCACAGAGCACACCTGTCACACCTGCTAACCTAGTTACGCCTGCTCTGCTCTCCTTTGATTCCTTCTGGGTTGGTTTTTTTTTTTTCTTTGAGACAGGGTCTCTCTGTGTGTAGCCTTGACTGTCCTGGACTCACTCTGTAGACCAGACTGAGCCTCGAACTCACAGTGATCCGCCTGCCTCTGCCTCCCGGGTGCTGGGATTAAAAGGCGTGTGCCGCCACCACCGCCCCGGCTGATTCTTCCTGGTTATTTGGCAATCTAGTAGCTTTCCAAGACAAAGAAGACAAATAGATCCCTGGTCCAGAGGGTAGCCAGGGTTAGGTATCCAAACTTTTCCTGAGATCGGGATCAGAGACAGCACGTTCTCTAGACAGACCCAAAGGAGAACTAAACAAGCTGTGAGGCTCTGCTGTTTGCATGTGCCAGGCAAGTGGCAGAACTACCTCTAGAAGCAGTAGTGAGCCGATATTTTTTTTAAAAGATCCAAAAGGGTAACATATTTAGTGGAGAAATGCAGCCAGTCCCCGGGGCCCTCCATGTTTTAGCCCTGATTGCTATTTTTACTATTCTATGGTGAGAGAGAAGCAAATAACCCTGAAATTCTACCAGCATGGCCCAGCATGGCGACACACGCCTTTAATGTCTTAGCACTCAGGAGGCAAAGGCAGATGGATTCTAGACTAGCCTCATCTAGACAGGGATTTCTAGGCTAGCCAGGGCTACAGTAGTAAGACTGTCTCCAAACATAATACATTTCACTGTTACGGATTTATTCAATGCCCTCATCCTGAGACACTTTTCTTCAAATGACATAAAAATCCATCCCAAAAAATCACAGGCTTGGCTGGACTCAGTGACAGAGGACTTGCCTAGCATCTGCAACACTCTGGGTTCTAGAACCAGAAGCGAGTAAAAAATTTAAAAGACTCAAACAGGATAACATTATTTGGTGGTTATTTTAATTTTACCAAAAAAAGCGGATATTGTAATTGATACCATATGAAATAAAAGTATGTTTCATAAAGTAATTTCAGTAGCTTTTTGTTTGGTTGTTTGGTTGGTTTTTTTTGGTTTTTCGAGATGGAGTTTCTCTGGGTAACCCTGGCTGTCCTGGACTCACTTTGTAAACCAGGCTGGCCTCGAACTCAGAGATCCGCCTGCCTCTGCCTCCCGAGTACTGGGATGAAAGGTATGCACCACCACGTCCAACATAACTTCAGTAGTCTTAACTGTTGTTTTACGTTTTCATCTCAAAGTTCTTTTTACAGGGGAGGGGGTGCTAGAGAGAGAGAGCTCTGTGGGCAAGAAAGAGTGCTGCTGTGCAAGCAAGAGGTCCTGAGTTTGATTCTTCAGCATCCGTATACAACCTGAGCATCTACATATGCCTCTCAGTGCCCACATGGTGGTTCACGACTGTCTGTCGCTCCAGTTCCACTTGACCCAACACCCTCATCTAGTCTCCATGGGCACCAGGCATGCGTGTGGCATACAGGCATACTGCAGGCAAAACGCCCTAATGTACCAATAAAATTATCTTAAGAGAAAGGCATCAACATCCAATAGAAAAAGAAAAGACACTGACATTCTCCTTTGTGGCCTCTGCATACACAGCACAGGCACATGCTCCGCGTACACATGAACACACACAACACACATATACAGCCGTTTTTAAATATTCTTCAAATAGGAAAACAAGCATTGCAGTTGATTCCATATAAGAAAGAAATATTTCAGAGCTAAGGTCCACCCAGCCCAGGCAGCTTACTGGGAAACCAAGAAGTGCCCATCCCTAAGCGGCTAGAAGGGGAAATGCCACATGCGACTTCCTCGCTTCCTGCCTTGCTCTTGTGTGCATTCTGCTCTCTGTCCTTGGTGGCGGTTTATAAGAAGACAGGGACGAAGTTTTGAAACGAATCCATTCAACCTGTGGCTTTACTGCAGTCCAGTGAGCCGTCTTTCTGAGCATCAGTTATGAGTCCGGCCACACACACATATACACAGGCACACACACACACACACACACACACACACACACACACACACACACACACACACTCGTACGCAGTGAGTCATGGCAGACATCAAAGAAAGACATCCAGTCTCCAGAAGCCCCTTCTTCCTTTGATTCCCAACTTCTTCCTTTCCCAGTGAGCCAATTCCATCTTTAGGTATAGCCCCACCGTGGATGGTTGTATAAATTGTGCATTACCTAGTTCCGGGGCCTTGGTTCTGAACCTTCCTGTTGCTGCAAGTCTTTAATGCACTTCTTCATATTGTGGTGAACCCCAACCAAAAAAATCATTTTCCTTGTTACTTCATAACTGTAATGTTGTGATTGCTATGAATTGTCATATAAATACCTGATATTTCCAATGGTCTTAGGTGACCCCTATGAAAGGGTCACTTGATGGCCAAAGGGATCACGGCCCACAAGTTGAGAACCCCTGCTCTAGGTGGTACCCTTCACCTTAGAGTCTGAGTTATGAAGTAACTACCCAAGAGTTCTGGCTCAGCACACTGCAACTCCCGTGTTGCTGTTCTCTCCACTGTCATCCTGGTCCAGAAACCCAGTCCTGACAAGTGATCTGAAGGTCATTTCATCAGAGTTCTCACATCTAGCCACAAACCCTCCTGTTGATAAACTGCCAATACCCCAGGCCCAACATGCCGGAGACCCCTGCTCTGTATCCTAAGGGTCAAAGGTTGAATTCTGTTTGGGGAGTGCTGGAGGTTGACACCAGGACTTTCCACATTCCAGGCAAGTGCTAAGCCAACAAGCTGTATCCCAGCTCTGAAATCTCATCTTGAACCCTTGCCCAGAACTTAGATATGTCTACCTGCCAACACCGCCACTTCAGCACCATTTCCACCCACTTGATGCCTGATTACTACCTGGATCTGGTCACCATGATCCATCGTCCAACATACCTAGTCTCCATAAGTTGGTCAAAGGCAGATTTTTCTGGTTGTGGTTATATCCAATACACTGCATCCTTACCACAGCAGGTTTTTTGGTTTTTGGGTTTTTTTGTTTGTTTGGTTGGTTTTTGTTTGTTTGTTTGTTTGTTTTTGCTTTTACCAGACAGGGTTTTTCTGTGTAGCCCTGGCTGTCCTGGACTCTCTTTGTAGACCAGGGCTGGCCTCGAACTCACAGTGATCCACCTGACTCTGCCTCCCTGAGTGCAGGGATTACAGGCACGCACTACCATGCCAAGCTTTACACAGCAGTTTTTAACCTATGGGTCGCCACCACTTTGGGGGGATCACATATCAGATAGCCTACATATCAGATATTTACATTGCAATTCATAACATTAGCAAAATTACAGTTGTGAAGTAGCAACAAAATAGCTTTATGGTTGGGGGTCACCACAACATGAGGAACTGTATTAGAGGGTCGCAGCATTAGGTTCTGGTTTAGGTTCCGGGCCTGGCCATTTTGAACATAAGCAAGTCTTGCTTGAGTACCAAGTTCCTCTCAATTGGTTCCATAACTATTGGACTCACGGTCCTGAATGGATCATCTACCTTTGAAGCTTCTGTCTCCTCATGGACAGACGGGAGATGAGGGACCAATTACGGGGAATTAAGTAATATACTGCCAGCTAGCTACTGGTCACCAGTGCCCCTGAACAACAACAGCTGCTTTTCCTGCATTGCGAAGAGTGCTACAGCTTGATAGACCGCAGAGTGCAGGTGGAATCTAAGCCAAAGAATCTAATACCCACATCATCTAGTCCAGCCACGCCCCTTCTCTGCCCACAGGGCTTTTTTCTCTGCCCACCCTGCTTTCTGGCTTCACACTCCTAATTCCTAAGGATGGACAGAAGGCTCACGTAGACCTACTACACATGACCAAGGGAGCAGGTCAGAAAGTCACTTGAGCACAGTGGCTCAAACCTCTGGCCCTGCAGAACAAACTGTGTGAGGATCGGAGTTCTACCACCTTCCCCGTGTGATGTGGTTATTTTTCTTGAAAAAAAAAAAAAAAAAAAGGACTGACATAGAAACTGTGAGTGTAACTTGTTTAGATGCAGGTATTTTGCAGACTTCATATAAAAAAATGAGTCAGTGGTATCGAGGAAACAGCATTTCTTTTTGCTAACAATCAATATTGAGCTATTTAAGCAAAACAGAGTTCTAGAAAAACTCACTCCTGTTCATGAGCTCAACATCCTTCTATACTCAAAGACTTTGTTAATGATATGAATAAATGTGACTTTAAAAATGTTACATAAGCCAGGTGTGGTGGCGCATGCCTTTAATCCCAGCACCCAGGATGCAGAGGCAGGTGGATCTCTGTGAGTTCAAGGCCAGCCTGGTCTACAAAGTGAGTCCAGGATAGCCAAGGCTACACAGAGAAACCCTGTCTTTGGAAAAAACAAAGTTAGATAATAACATATTCCAACATCTCATGGATCTGCACAGCTTGGTGAGAGTGGTATTTTCCAAACGATGAGTATAAAGGATAGGTAAAAAGTGTCTGCTCAAATGGTGGCCAGTGGATCTGAGCTACGCAAATGCATGGATAAGGCTCCAGATTCCACATTGCACCTAAATATTAAGAAATCATTATTCTTCAAGTTCTGGTAAGAAACAAAAAAGAAATAACTGAAATTATCTGAAAGGACATATTAAAATAATCCTTTCTAGCTGAGTACAGTGGTGTGCACCTTTAATCCCAGCACTTGGGAGGCAGAGGCAGGCAGATCTCTGTGAGTTCAAAGCCAGTCTAGTCTACTGATCAAGTTCCAGGACAGCCAGGGCTGTTACACAGAGAAACCCTGTCTCAGAGAAAAAACGGAAAAAAAGCCATGGAAAATCATTTTGTCCAAATACTTCTTTGGATAAGGCCAGATTTTCAAATGTCTCAAAGGAATGCATGGACACAGACAACATGCTGAAGCCAGAATGAAATGTCTGTTGTCATCTGTGTGCCAGCCATTAAAGAGATCCACAGGAACAGAAAACAATGTGATTCTTGCTATTTTTAGAAGAACAGTTACTTTCATAAGGCATTTTGTTAATTGGTCGTAAGTGTATAGTTGTAGCTTCTAAGAGAATCAACAAATGTGTTCGCTGGCTTTTCACCCATCCTTCTCCAACGCGTCGTTCTCTTTGATCCGTGTGCTGCACATGGATTCGACCTTCACCCATTTAATGCACTCACTGTCCTTCATTCTTGGAAATTTAAGGAGCAGAAGGGAAGGAGTAGAGAAATGGTCGGGACTCCGGGAAATGCCCGTCCCGTTAGATGATGCAAGGTCTTCTGAGCATTTTCAGCTGAGCCTCCTGCCTCCCACATCACTACCCTCTGAGCATCAGTCACCCAGACAAGCATTTATGTAGTCATTAACATGCCAAACACCATCTAGGCAAAGGTACAAGGCGTACCCTTGGACGGTCCACAGATGCAGTGCTAACCCCTGTGTCATGGTTTGAATGAGAAATATCCCCCATAGGCTCATGTGTTTGAACATTTGATCCCTGGGATCAAGCAGCCTTCAAGGCTGTTAGAAGGGCCAGGCTTGAGTTTTTCATCTCCACTTTACACATAGGGAAAACGAGTAATAAATAAGCTGTTATTATTGCTTTTTTTTTTATTATTATTGCTTTATATTGTTTCTTATTGCTCTCGTCTTACCTGTACTCCACCCATGTCTGCACAGCCTCCCTTCTAGTTCTCTATTCTCCTTCCCCAGGCTTTTGTCATGGGCTGTTCTTCTCTTGCTTGGCCCCTCACGCCATGAGTCCTGTGGTCACCCCTTTCTGCTTCTTTTCTCCCCTTGGGACCACAACAGACAGTTCCCATTCTAATGGTGGCTTAGTAGTCACACTTTTCCTGGGGAGTTGCTTTGGCTTTGTTTTTTCTTCCTTTTAACTATTTTTATTATTATTATTATTATTATTATTATTATTATTATTATTATTATTATTATTATTTAGGCAGTGCTCCACCTGCATGTACATCTGCCGAAGAGGGCATTAGATCTCATTATAGATGGTTGTGAGCCACTATGTGCTTGCCGGGAACTGAACTTGGGACCTGTGGAAGAGCAGTCAGTGCTCTTAACCACAGAGCCATCCCTCCAGTCCCCTGGTTTTGTTTTGTCAATTCCCTCATCAGGTAGCTTGTTTCCCTCTGGGTGCATATGGATTCTTCCCCTCCCGCCACTCATGAGGGGATTTTCTGATCTCCTTGGAGTTAGTTCACCTTGCATGTGCTGAGGGCTAGTCTTTGTGAAGATCTAGGCCATTTCTCCACCATTGCAGTATTACACAGGGTAACTACACCATCCAGCAGACCTCACTGTACCCCACATGCCAAGCGTCTGGCTTCAGCTGCCTGATTACTTAGCCTCAAGATTAGCTCTGTTTAACTCCGTGACCCCAACCTCAGACCATGCCTAGACCCTTGACTGTACTCCACAAATACCGACTTCAAGAACCAGACGCTTGTGTTCAAGTACAGGTTAGGCCTTGCATCTAAATGGCAGGGGCACTGCAGGAAACTAGATTTAAAAGCAAGACAGTGCTCTCCATGGTCCAGTCCACTCTGCAGCCTCCCCTCTGCCATCTCCTCCTGGACAGTGTGCTCATCCTGGTGAGTACAACCCAAGCCCACCGACACGGAGTAAAGCAACAAAGACACAAGACCTATTGCTCAAAAAAAAAAAAAATGGGAGAGAGGCCTCATGCTCTTGTGGGAGGGATTTGGTGAGAAAAAAAAAAAAAAGGCAGTGAGATGCCTCCAAAACTCTGCTTGGAAAGACGGTGCATTTTAATGCTCGGAATCCCACATCAGCCTCGCTCAGCATAATCATTCTGTGTGCTCCTGGGCAGCCCAGGCTGAGGACTTGGCCCTGGATTTCTTCTCCCTGCTTGGAAATCCGCCTAGCTAGCTGCTGTGACTTCATAGGGATTGGGAGCTCTCCAGATCTGGGGGCTGGGGAGCTCCTGGTAAGTGAACTGACAGAGCCCAAAAACAATGGCTTTCTCTGTGCAGCTGCCTGTGCACCTGTGCCCGCACAGGGCCCTCTGTGCTTCTGTCTTTCTGCACACAGTAATGTCCATACACAGGCAGGACTTATAAATACCCTCCAGAGCAGAAGCGAAACCGCCGAGCAGTTCTCCTTTTTTTCTGCTTAGCTGGAGCCCTGCAGCTGACTGCAGCTGCTACAGAGGCACGGTTGATTGACCTGCTGGTAGGCATTCTAGAGTAGGGAAACTTCTGGCTAGCATTCCCCCTTAGAAGGGAAGGGGGCATTGACTGACTAAGGGACTAAACTGGCCACTGAGAGAGAAGCAAAAGAGAAGAGGAAGCAAGGGATGAGGGTGGAGGTGGGGGTTGGGGGCATCCACCCACGTTCACAGAGATGGAACCCTGGTCTTGAGGTGAGCATTTACCTGTACGTAGAATGTCCTGGAGGCAGTTATGATCTCAAACAGGTTGTCCCTCATTAAGAGATCACTAGGCAGAGAGAGAGAGACACAGGATTATACTAGGCATTGTGGGTGCTTCCCCTCCCCCATTATTTCCTATGGTTTTCCCAATCATCTACTAATGCAACTCAAGACTTTCTCCACCCTGTAGATAAAGAAGCCCAGCCTGGGAGACTATAAATGCTGTGTCTGTTCAAGGACCAGAACCCATTGAGTCCAGACATGCCTCCTCTAAGGGAGCTAACACCACTTCTATATCACTCCTTCCCACAGGCAGCAGCCCTACCCACAGCTCTGAGTTCCTGCTCTTGGCCTCACCCCACCCCCACCCCCACCCCCACCCCCACCCCCACCCCCGCCCACGCTGGCCCAGGGGACAAGGATCTAAGAGGAGAAACAGAAATTGAGAGTAGCCAATTTTAAGATTTGCATCCCGGGAAACCGCTCAAAATCCTTAGCCTTCGGAGAAACACAAATTCAAATTATTTTTGAGGTTTCATCTCACCCCAGTCAGAATGACACACAGCAAAAAGATAGCAAATGCTAGCAAAGATGGGGGAGGGGAAGAGGAGCCCTCACTCCCTAATGGGAGGGCTGTAAACTGGAACAGTCACTATGGAAATCAGTCTGAAGTTTCCTCAAGAAAATACAAATCAAACTATCATATGGCCCAACTATACTACTCCTGACATATTCCTCAACGATTCTACATCCTACCATGGAGACGCCTGCGCATCCCCGGTGATTACCACACTTCTCACAATTGCAAGGACATCCACCTTGACATCCATCAGCAGACGAATGATATACAGACACAATAGGGATTTGTTTAGTGTAAAAAAAATAATAATAAAGATAACTTGGCATTTAAGAGTACTTCCTGCTCTCCCAGAGGACCTGAATTCAGTTCCCAGCACCCATATCAGGCGGTCCACAACCTCCTGTAACTCCAGTCCCAGGGGCTCTGACATGCTCCTCTGGCCTCCGCAGGTAGGTGCCTGCACATATGCAGAACACATTCACACAGATAGTCTGCATATACATAAATAATTAAATAATAAAAAATGCCAGACGGTGGTGGTGCACGCCTTTAATCCCAGCACTCGGAAGGCAGAGGCAGGCAGATCACTGAGTTCAAAGCCAGCCTGGTCTACAGAATGAGTTTCAAGACAGCCAAGGCTACACAGAGAAGCCCTGTCTCCAAAAACCAAAAATAAATAAGTAACTACAATAATAAATAGAAATAATTTTAAAAAGAAAAAAAAATCATGGAATTCACACAAAAAAATAGAACTGGAAACTTCTATATTAAGCAAAGTAACTGAGACTGATAGACTAATACCGTGTGTTTTCTCTCACACGTGGATTCTAGGCTTCAATTTTTCCACACATGTCAATAGATAGGTGAGAGTAAGTGACAGGTCATAAAAGTAGAAAGGACCACGAGGGCTGTCGAGCTGATAAAGTGGACAAAGGAACGTGCTAACCACCACCAAGTCTGACACGGCAGAAGGAGGGAACCACTGCCCACAAGTTGTCCTCCAACCTCACACGCGCACATGTGTCCATGCATCCACACATACAAATAGTAAGTCAACAAGCAAATAATGTGCAGAAAGCATTAAGAGAAGGGGAGGCTGTAAGAGGGGGAGCTGAGCGGGGATGACTGTGGATGAAGGGACCAGCATGGGGAAGGGAGGAAAGAAGAGTGGGGGAGGGGCAAGGATAAACAAAATCCAAGTATGTTTGAAAACAGCATAATGAAACCTATTCCTTTGTATGCTTGGGTAAAATAAATTTAAAAACTAGCTTCCTTCATTGGGAAAAAAAAATTTGATCTGTTCCTGGGGCTAGGGTGTAGCTTAGTGATGGTGTGCTCAACATCAAACAAACAAACAAAAAATACTAAGCTTCATGGGGATGGGGAAGATCACAGAGAGACCAGGAATTTGATGGCAATCGTGGAAGGGGAATATGGGAGGGACTGGAGGGGGAAATGCTGTAACCAAGTTATAGTCTCGAAAAGAAGAACAAGCTTCAAACTGGGTGTGGGTTTTGGAAGAGAAATCCTGACTCCTGCAGAGCAGACGGCAAGAAGTGGAATTGGCTGAAGTCGTTTTCTATCTTCAAGGCCTGCTGTGTGCATCCAGTCGCTGTGGGGACCATATGAGGAATAAAGACCTAATTGCTACCAGGAAAAGCATCTGAGGAGGTAAGACCAGATGCAGGTAAGACGGCATTCCGCGCTAACAGAGAGAGAGCCTTGGACCAGGAAGGGCTGGTCCCAGGCAGAAATGTCTTCTAAAATGACAACACAGAAGTGACATGGCCAGTGATGCGCTCTCCAGGTGGAAGAAGAATGCATTTAAGACTAGATAGGGTACATAGACCTGACTCAAACACCATTGAGAGAAAACATCTTTGGGACATGTACTATAAATGTCAGCCCTTGAGTGTGAAATGAAAACAAAAAGATGCTGAGCTGGTCCATAAAGCCATCCAAGGCAGTTCCAACAACACAGACCGCTTGAAATACATCCCGCCAACTATTATCTCTACTTCCTGAGCTTCTAAGTAGGGACAGCTCTGTTCCGGCTTGTGCTGAATAGTCTTCTGTCAACTTGACACAAGCTAAAGTCATCTGACAGAAGGGAACCTCAATTGAGAAAATGCCTCCTTAAGACTGGACTGTAGGCAAGCCTATAAGGCGTTTTATTAATTAGTGATTGATGCGGGAGAACCCAACCCATTGTGGTGCTGCCACCCAGGGGCTGGTGGTGCTAGCTAGGTTGTGTAAGAAAATAGCCTGAGCAAGCCAAGATAAATAACCCAGTAAGCAGAACCCCTCCATGGCTTCTGCCTGAGCTCCTACCTCCAGACTCCTGGTCTGAGTTCCTGCCCTGACTCCTTTCAGTGGTAAATAGTGACATGCAAAGTACAAGCCAGGTAACATTTCTTCCCCAACTTGCTTTTTGGTCATGGTGTTTTTAAGCAGCAATAGAAACCCTAACATAGGGTGTAAAATGTTTTAACCTTCTAGATTATTCATGCAAATGCAGTTAAGCCCCCATGGTCCACTGAGCAGGTGAAATCAAGCAACCCACTGCCCAGGCTCTCAGTTCCATCCAAGTCAACAGCAACCATTACTTGCAGCTGTCCTGAATTCCCCCAAACATCTCAGAGAGGCTACCCCACCTAACAAGAGCTGAGGCCAGGAAGCCACAACCTTCCCCGTGGACTTCACCTCCCTGACTCAAGTTCAGTGTGACTCATACAGAGGTAGAGGTAGGGCCAGTTTTCAAGATGCAGACTGAACCCTACCCTACCTCTCCAAGCTGCCCTAGTGTGTCCACATAGCCTCGTATCTACACAGGCTCTCCAGGGTCAGGAGCAATTGGGCATCTCTCATGACCCAGTCATGCCCTCTGGAGCCATACTTGGGGCAATGTCTATCTATAGGTACTTTCATGAATTACACATTATCCCCCCCGGGGGGGCACCCCAGTGTTCTATACTCTACAACTGCTATTTGAAACACTTAGTATGGCATTTTCCCCTGCTTCCCTGGGGTCACACAGCATATGTGTTTATGTAGGGCTGTGCCATGCTTTTGCAGGAGAGCAAAACGCCATCCTTTTATGACCTACAGGAAGGAGAGATGCAAATACATGGTCTGGACAGACTTCAGACTCATGGCCAAAATGATAGGCCTGGAGTCTATTAAGGGTCACTCTCACAAGCGGGTGGGACACTCTCTTGTCAAGTCCTGAATCATCTCATGCTCTCAGAAGGCATCTTTCCTAGTGGAAAGAGGAACAAATTAAACATAACTTGTTCTGCCTGCCAAGTGGTAGTAACATAGGGATGCTGTGAATCACCCACCACCTGTGTTAATGGGACATCAAGAACAGAGGAGGAAAGGCCTAGGAAGTTTGGACAAGAGCAAGTATGAAGCCAGTGTGAAGCCTAGGCCTCCATCTGGGCCCCACTGCCCCTGGGACCAAGGACCTGACCATACAGCCTGAGAGACACCTACTCTCTCCTGCCACCAGAAGTTTCCACATAGGCTTGTCTTGGGAGGAAGAATAGGGAAGAAGGCAGTTTGTCCAGTGTGATCGCAACCCTCCATCAGTTAGGATGCACTAAGCCAGTGGTCCTCAGCCTTCCTCATGCTGCGACCCTCTAATACAGTTCCTTATGTTGTGGTGACCCACCCACCTCCACCATAAGACTATTTTGATTGCTACTTTGTAAGTGTAATTTTGCTACTGTTATGAACTGGAATGTAAATATCTGTGTCTCAGGCCACCCCTGTGAAAGGGCCAGTAGGACCCCCCCAAGGGGGTCTTGACCCACAGGTTGAAAACCAGTGCTCTATAGTGAAGACTCTTCAACAGCGCCTCAGAAGGAGTAACAAGTGGGGATTTAAAGGGAGATGAACATAGGCTCTGCTTAAAATGAATAAGAAGAGGCAGTTACCCAGACTTGACCAGACACTCGTGGGTCTTGAGAACATCCTTGAGCAGTATAGTGCGTAGGGGCTCTCTATCCTGGTGGGAAGAATGAAAGATGGGCGAGTGAGGATATGCCCAGTGTGACCCACACCAGTTCACCAACGCCCCTCTCTGAGTATTGGCTAAAAACAACCCGATTTCAAAATCATCATTAGGGGGTAAAGAAAAATCTATGCAGCAGCTGCCCTGTGGCTCCGCTGCACGGAGGCCTGCAGCAGACAGAGACAAGACAGGGGGAGTGTCTTGGAAGTCTGCAGGAGCCTGGCTTCCACCCATGCACGCTCTCCGTTTCTGAGACCTCTCAGGAGGACCACGTACCTACTACGTACCTGCTCGCACTTGAAGTAGCAGATGGTAAAGTCATCGAGGACAAAGAAGCGCCGTTTCCAACTCTTCCGCTGAAATGCAAAATTAAGAGCCAAATATCACGGATAGATCTCCACCACCAGGACTGACACTGTCACAATAAATGCCCAGGGACCCAGCACGACGGAAGCCAGCTTCCTATCTTTACCAGGGACAAATAACAGGAATAGTGGGAAGTGTGGGGCCGGTGAAGGGCTCTGGCCTTCATCTGAACCCCATCTTCCCAGAGACCAAGCACCTAACTCTCACACCTGAGAAGCCCCTTGCTGTCACTCTCTGCTGCCACCAGAAGTTACTACTGTGCCAGATGAGAAAATGCCTTCAATAGAAAGAGGTTGTAGGCAAGCCTGCAGGGCATTTTCTTAATTAGTGGTTGATGGGGGAGGGCCCAGCCCATTGTGGGTGGGGCCATCCATGAGCTGGTGGTCCTGGGTTCTGGGTCCTGGGCAGGCTGAGCAAGCCGTGCGAAGCAAGTCAGTAAGCAGCGCCCCTCCATGGCCTCTGCGTCCATCTGCTGCTGCCTCTAGGGTTCCTGCCCTGTTTGAGTTCTTGGCTTCCTTCAGTGATGGAATGAGATCTGGAAGTATAAGCCAAATAAACCCTTTCCTCCCCCACTTGCCTTTTTGGTCCTGGTGTTTTACTGCAACAATAGAAACCCTAAGAAAACTACATTGACTACATCGGCTCATCTTCTTAGGAATGGGGAAATGGGAGGAGGGAAATCGTCCCAATCAGTTCAAGTGCTGTGAGGCTTCTTCATATCAGGAGCTCCTTTTCGGGGGGAGTGGGGGAACTAATGGCTAGTTCCCAGTAGCAGTTAGCATAAAGGGGTACAGCTCTTCCTCCTGTCATCCTCTGCTACACCATGCCCACTGGCTCCAAGGAATCATTAGAACCCCAGAGTAGCCCCTGTGCCAGCACTCACCACGTTCCCTTGCTTCACACAGTAGCCACTCTTAATGAGGGGAGGCCCCGTGGAGGGACGACAACTCGATGAAGGGATGTAGCTCTGAGACCTTCGCAGGAAGGCATGAGACCCCAGCTCACCCGCCTCCTGCCCATCCCCGCCATTCTACAAGGAAACAGAGGCACTGTTAGTAGTAGCCCAGTCACTCTTCTGTGCAGCCCCGGCTCCTCCCAGCCTTCCCACCACACCTTGAGCCTCGTTCGTATAACATCAGTCAAAGAAATAAGGACTGACTTTGCTCCCATCCCAGCACTGCTCCACTGGATGCTTTTACAAAAAAACTGGCTAGAGAGACCCAGAAGAGGAGACCAACAACACAGAACAGAAGAAGACACAAGCACCCAAGTGGAAAGAGAGACTGCAGACTTGTGTCTGGTCTCACTGCCCACCTTGTCCCCAGGTCCTTTAAGTCTAAGAAGTGTTCATTGCTGCTGTCTTAAGCAGAAACACACAGGCCACACATCCTGAAGATGTCATGATGTCATGGCCTCAACTTCTACATTCCCACTGACCACATCCACCCTGCACTGTATTTTCCTGGGCACCCTCTTCACTAGCTCCCCAACCCCCAATCCCATTGCTATGAGCTGCTAGTCCTCCCGGCACAGCAGACATGTCTTTACTGCCCCCAGCTGCCCACGCAATAGCACCTGGCTGATGGGTGTGTGCACCACCACTCCCCCAATGATCTCAGTCTTGTAGGCCACCTGTGGCTTCTTCTCCAGGGTGGGAGGAGCTGCTAAGTTTTTGAGAACTTCTGTAGCCAAGGGTAGGGGCCCAGCCTTGGGTACCTAGGAAGAACAGGGATATGGTCAGAAAGAAATGGAAAGTTTAGGAGGAGAGCAGAACCACAGACAGGATGTGGGAGAAAAGAAAAGCTAACTTACTAAACTATGGTAAACATGCTTTCTTCTCCTCCCAGCTAATTCATGGATATCTATACCTAAATATTAGGAACTCAGCTAGTAACCCCCTCATACACACACATGCATAGACACATCCATACACACATATAGATACACACACATACACAGATATACAGATACACACACATACACACAAAAACACACATACATGCATACATATACATAACACAGATACAGACAGACATTCATGCATAGACACACACATGCACATACGTACATACACATATAGATAGGTACACACACATATATACAGATACACACACATATACATACACAGACACATATATAGGCATACACACATATACACACACATATGCATAACACATAACACACAGACAACAAACACATACACATAGATGCCTACATATACATATACACATATATGTGCACACACAAACACACACATACATATATGCACATATATGCATAATATACATAACACACATACACATACAAATAACAAACACAGACATAACACACACATATCAAACTAATTGCATACCTATAGGATGAGCTAACCTTTGTTAGAAAGCAAAAAACAAAGTATTTAAGACTGAACAAAACATCCTCAGCAAATCTAGAAGTCAGAAAAACGAGCAGGGCATAGCAGAATATATACATGTATACATATATACATGCATACATATGCCCCTGCCACTGCCTCTCTAAATCCAGAAATCCACCCTTCTCCTCTCTGTCAGGTGGCCTGACATGTAGGCAATCCACATCATGGCCCAACCAGTAGCAAGGAGAGATTCAGCTACACGCTGCATCCTCTTAGCTCAGGCATGACTGTCTCAATTTTATACATAAGGTAAACACAGACCTCCAAAGTGTGTCCTCCACTCCTAGGATGCTAACGCTCACTACCTCCTCAGTCTACCCTCGCTAATTTCCTGTGGGTGTCTGAGGTAGCCTGCCATACCACCACACCGAGACAGCACACAGCAAGGCCCTTCCTCCGCCAGCCTTACCTCACCATCTCTATGTGCAGGTTTATCAAGGTTTATCAGAATAGTCAGTGGCTGGCACACTTACATGGCTAAATTTTACCCTGCTTGGGTGCAGCAACGCAGGTGCTGGGTAGATATATAGACCTCATCTCCTAACCTTCATGGGAAACCTGAAGTTTCTGGAAGGACAATTTGCCCCCGAGATGAACATTTTTTGTTCAAAGTCATGAAAAGACCAGCATTTCTGACTGTTCTATACTGTGGTAGACCGGACTCCACCTGTCTTAACGAGTTTTATTTCACCGTGGTTCTTTTTTTTTCCTCCAAAGCACTTTTTGCTATAGTTGCTAAGTGCTCCCCATGTTAGAGGCTTGGTTCCCAGCCTGTAGCACTACTGGGAAACAGTGGAGCTTTCCAGAGATGGGCAAAGTGGGGAGAGTTAGGTCACTAGGTGTGTGCCCTTTATAGGGATATTGACCCAGCTCCTTCTTGCTTTATTCTTCGCTTCCCAACCACTGGGGGATGAGCAGGTTTCCCACATCACATGCCCCACCTTGATCTTGTGCCTCACCACAGGCCCAAGCAGCAGGGATAAACCTCCATGAACTAAAAGAACAAAAAAAACCCAATAATGTGTAATTAACCCTCCCTTCTTATAACTTGATTATTTCAGGCATGTTGTCACAGTACTGGAAAGCTAATATATTTTTCCTCCCTTCTAATTCCTCTGTTTCTCTTTAAAAAAAAAAAAAAAAAAAAAGATTTCTAGGGAATAGGAAATAAATTCTTCATTAGCCAAGTCTAGGAAAAGAAGAATACTTCACACAAACCATGAACAAGTTTCCAAGTTAGCGAAGCTTTTAAACGGAGGACTTTTCCAGACTCAACTAGGAAGAATACCCCCCAAGCTAGGAAAAAAATCTATCTAAGTTCCTTCTCATGAGCTTCCCTCCCTTGTCCTCCTCATTGTCAGCAACCATTTTTCCATCACTACAACACTGAATCAGCATCCCATAATTACCCGGAACACGGCTGATAGGAGCCCTCCCAGGAAGCACAAAGGGGACACTCCATAAACTCCCCCTTAAAATCTATTCAAACTCAAACGCTCACACTAACACATAGTTGTCCACCAGTGGGACAAGAGGACGCTAGAGAGAGCCAGGTCTTCACAGGCTCTGGGGCAAGGACCTGCTGCTGCCTTCTAGGTTCTGTGCCTTCCCCGTTGAGGTCAAAAGCTGGGACACACCACAGAAAGTATACATACAGTGATCTTGCTGGCTTGGTTCAAGGCTTCTACCCAGTCCTTCAGATCTTTCTGGTCATTGGCTTGAAGAAAATATCTCTGAGACAGGGCGTTGATAACTGTAAAGGCAACGCGAGAGGAGAGAGAAGGCAACCGGGTCAATTTACACATTACAAGAACCCATGAAGTGGGGGCTGGACAGATGGCTCAGTGGTCAAGAGCACTGGCTGCTGCTCTTCCAAAGGGCCCAGGTTCAATTTCCCAGCACTCACATGGCAGCTCACAACTGTCTGTAACTCCAAGATCTGACACCCTCTCATAGATATACATGCAGATGAAACACCAATGCACATAAAATAAAAATAAATAAATTTTATATATATATATATTTTTTTTTTTTAAAAAAAAAAAGGAAATAACCCATGAAGTTAGGGCATGTGAGGTGACAAGACCCATGAAGGCCATTTAGAAGATCAAGAAACTGCCCGTGGTGTTAAGTCTCTTGCATATTCAGAAGAGGCAGACCACAGCAATTCACCCTTTCTCTCATCTTTAAAAGTGGGGATTTTCTCATCAATTCACCACAGTGACATTACCAGTGGCCTCAATGTGCTATTGGTAGTCACAGAGCTGCTCGTGCCACCCGTGAGACACTTAAAGCCCAGGCTTGCCAGTGTGTTTAGTTGGGAGCCTAATGCCTGTTGGACTAGCACAATCTTGTCTTCTCTATGCCTGGGAAACTGAACAACACTTGCTTGAGATCAGGTCTGTGACTTTGGCCTCATTTTCAACCTGTTCTTCCTTCTGAGCATTTCCTTAGTCAAAAGCTTACCTCTGAATTATCATCATCATCATCACCACCACCACCACCACCATCATCATCAATACATCTTTAGGTGAGCTGACCACAAAATTTAAGAGTGATTTCTGAACTTGTCAGTAATATTTGGAAGAAACAGAAAAAAGAGGGAGCCAGTCTGAAGTTGGGAGAAGGGGGTCATTTTATCCCTTTAGCGTAAGTCTGAAGTCAAGAAGCCATTGCAGAGAAGACAACGAATTCACTGCCTCGTCCATAGAACTGACATTCATTGAGTTCCTGTTACATGCCAGCAGCCATTTTATGTGTTGAGAATACACAGTGTCAAAGCAGGAAGTGCTCTGTCTCCTTGGAGCCCATGTTCAGAGCCTCCCTGGAGACAGAAATGCCTCAGCATTGGCTCCTAGTGAGGGCTAACAATTCGTTGGACCAATGATAGAGGGGCTTGAGGCAATGATGGGATGGCTGTGCTTACCACGCCACCAACCCCATCCCCCAACTGCCATTCATTTGGCAACGTTGAGACCTTCAATATTCCTTCCTTCGTTATTATTCTTTTTTAAAGATTTATTTATTATTCATACAGTATTCTGCCTGCATGTATGCCTGCCTACCACAAGAAGGAACCAAATCTCATTACAAATGGTTGTGAGCCATCATGTGGTTGCTAGGAAGTGAACTCAGGACCTTTGGAAGAGAAGCCGGTGCTCTTAACCTCTGAGTCATCTCTCCAGCCCTCATTTTTCATTCTTTCCTGCCTATTCCCACCTCCCTCAGGCCTCCTCATTGCCTGAGCACATCACTGCTCAACTCTAAAGTGAAGGCTCCTAGAAACTTCTACTTGATGTTTTCTATCCACCTTGTGGCGTCAAGAAAACAGAAAGACAGCCACAAATGATAGCTCAGCCTGTAACCCCAGCACACAGGAGTCTGCGTACAGCAGAGGCAGCTTGGGTGGGGGTGGGGGGGGGGGAGGTGGGGGGGGGGGGGGGAGGGAAAGAAAAGAGGAGGAAGGAGGAAAGGAAAGAAAGGCAGGAGGCAGACAGCCAACAGAAGCCAGCCTGGTTCAAACGCTGCCGGTCTCTGTGTGCCCGGTCGCAAATTATTAATAATCTTTGCAGTGGTATCTATCACTTGGTACTCAGAGTGTCACTGCTATCTGAGCCACTCGTGCACACTGGATACAGTTCACGTGGGATCACAGGGCTGTCTTCCATGGAAAAGAAGCTGTCACAAGTCTGTGAAGAAAAACCCACTGTGGCTTAGGACTTACCGAAGCATAACGGAGTTTTGGGTTTCTGCTTTGGGGTAGCTACGCTCACCTGTATCAAATAAAGACAAAAAGATAAGGGAATGTGTTTCTATCAGTGTGGAAAATGTTTACTTTGAAAATACTGTGTTCATAAAAAGAGCATATCAGACGTATATAAATTTGAAGACCAGTAATTGAGAGTCTTGCCTCGGTCCCTTAAGAAACTGGCATTAATCAGCACTACTCCTTAGACCAGCGCTTCTCAATCTTCCTAATGTTGGAACTTTTTATTTTTTGGTTTTTAAGACAGGGTTTCTCTGTATAGCCTTGGCTGTTCTGGACTCACTCTATAGACCAGGCTGGCCACCACGCCTGGCTAATGTTGTGACCTCTTAATATGGATCCTCATGCTATGGCGACCCCCAAACCATAGAATTATTTTGTTGCTACTCTATAACTGTAATTTTTGCTACCATTATGAATCTTAATATCTGATATGTAGGATGGTTTTAGGTGACCCCCTCTGAAAGGGTCCTTTTACTCCCAAAGGGGTCATGACCTCCAGGCTGAGAACCACTGTCTTAGACGCTCACTACTCCCCCGCCCCCCTTCCATGATAGAACCTCCACCATCCAAGTAACTGGTATCTTGATGCCTGTGCTGATTTTTTTTTTTTTTGCATTTTATTTTACTTTATTTTTTAATTAATTTATTCGTATTACATCTCGATTGTTAGCCCTTCCCCTGTTTCCTCCCATTCCTCCCTCCCTCCCACTTCCCCCCTTCTCCCCTCCCCTATGTCTGTGATTGAGGGAGACCTCCTCCCCCATATATGCTCTTAGATATAGAGTCTCTTCTTGGTAACTTGCTATCCCTCCTCTGAGTGCCACCAGGCCTCCCCATCCAGGGGACATGGTCAGAAAAGGGGCACCAGAGTTCGTGTGAGAGTCAGATCTCACTCTCTACTCAACAGTGGAGAATATCCTGTTCCTTGGCTAGGTCTTGGTAGGGGTTCAAAGTTTACCGCCTATATTCTCCTTGGCTGGTGCCTTAGTTTGAGGAGGACCCCAGGACCCAGGTATGCCTGTGCTGATTTTTGCCTTTGTGGGAACACTTAACAAGTCACTAGGCCTGGAAAAGATTCCCTCTGAGCCACAAGATTCAGCAAAGTCCCATTTCATCCCAGCAGGTTTCTACTATGCTGTCAAGAACCAGCCCCTTTCCCTAAACAGCCTTCCAATGGAAGGCACTTTGGGCATGTAAACTCCAGCCAAAGCAGAAACGGGCACGGCAGGCACTCCTGCATTGGGATATGCCGTCTGAAGGCCTGGCTATCTATGCTGGCCATGAACACAGGGACTCTCCAGCAGCCCAGAGAGTGGCTGACAGAATGAATGAGCTAGCCTGGGTATATTTAAGAGCAGGGCCTGCCAAGATAGGAAGCTGGTGTATGTCACCGAGCTTTGTAATCCGAGCCCTCACATGGGCGTCAGTGAGTATCTGCACAAGAACCCACAGCATTCAGCCTCATGTGCCATCACAGCCTACAAAGATTTGGTGATTAGGCCAGGCGTGGTGGCGCACACCTTTAATCCCAGCACTCGGGAGGCAGAGGCAGGCGGATCGATGTGAGTTCGAAGCCAGCCTGCTCTACAAAGTGAGTCCAGGACAGCTAAGAATACACAAAGAAACCCTGTCTCGAAAAACCAAAAAAAAAAGATTTAGTGATTAGCCACCAACTGGTCCAGCCACACCAGAGAGAGCACTCCACGCGTCCCACTCACTAGGATGCCTACATGTGGCCCTACCACAGAACCCAGCCACACATAGTCGCAATCCTGCCCTGGACATTGTACCCTTTCTCGCCTCAGTCTCCTTTCTCGCCTTCCTGGCTCTTCTTGTACCTCTCTCAGGACTCTGGGACTCGGAATGAGAAGCAGGGATTAGAGTCTTGAGGTGAAAGTGAAGCTCACAGTTGCTAAGATCTAACGATGGCTAGCACACTGGTCTCTAGGTTCTTGCTCTTGACTCTAAAGTCTTCCTAGAGACCCTCTCTGATTTAATTTAGCCAAAATTAACATCGCCCCAAATATTCAACCAGCATTTATAGGTGGCACCTTATGAAATACCAAAAAAGTAGAGGCTGGTTTTGGAATCAGTCTCAAATCACAGGTGTGTGATCTTCATTACATGTTCCTACGGAGTTAGCACAAGCACTGGACATGACAGCACAAGCAAGGGACCTGGCTGCACTGCCATATAGAATCTGCTCATGAAGGAGAGACTATTGTGCTAGCAAGGCAGCATACATCTGTAAGCCCAGCACTTGGGAGGCTGAGGCAAAAGGGTCTTGACTTCCAAGGCCATCCTAGGCTACACAGTAAGTTTCAGGCTAGGCTGGATTTACATGGGTGGACCCCATCTTAAAATAAATCACATCTACATATGCACACACAACAATAGTAATAAGACTCTATTAATATATTATTAATATAATTGCATTATATAATTATTTGTTATATTATTTTATTAATTATTATAATTATGGCGTGTAGCTATATTAACATGATATAATTGCTTTATATATTATTATTTTATTAATAATGATCATTATTGTGATTATTTAAAATAGGACCTGAAAAAACTGCCTAACTTCCAACATTAAAAAAAAACAAAAACACATGCATGGCATTTCCAATGTAAATAATTAAATGTCTGCATAACATTACATCAACTTCAACAACAGGTATTTAAAACATTCAAGATGTTACCTGACTCCTGTTTCTGATGGTGCAAAGATGAAAGACTGCCTCTGCTGATGACCTTCCTACTATCAGAATCCCAAGGCTGCACAGAGTATCACCAGGGGAGGGAGAGACAGATAATATGTAGGTGTGTGTGTGTGTGTGTGTGTGTGTGTGTGTGTGTGTGTGTGTGTG
>OU015752.1:40592117-40607198 GCA_907169655.1 Acomys percivali | reverse complement strand
GAACCTACCCCCATAACCTAAAAGTCCATTGAGAACCCACCCCCATAACCTAAAAGTCCATTGAGAACCCACCCCTATAACCTGAACCTGCAACTCCAAAACTAACACCATTATCTTTCAAGAAAATAATGGAAGCCCCCACTACATAAGGCTATTTCAAAGCAATGAAAGGAAGAAAATCTTGGATAAGAAAGGTTAGTAAAAGAGTGCCTTAAGATTTAAATGTCTTAGCTAGAGAGATGGCACAGGGATAAGAGCACTTGCTGCTCTTGTAGAGGCCCCAGTTTAATTCCTAGCTCCTACATGGTGTATAACTCCAGTTCCAGGGCCTCTGATGCTCTCTTGTGGTTTCACAGGCACCAGATACATGTGGTGCACAGATACACATGCAGGCAAAATATTATATACATAAAATAATAATAATTTTTCATTAAAAGAAAAAGATTAAAAAAGAAAAAGAAATGTCTTAGGTTGGGGAAGAGCACTTTAGCCCATTATCTAAATTTGACATACATCTCCGAAGTAAATTCAGTGTGTCAAATTGCCTGTTTCTAAGAAAAGGGACAGGAATTAACTCAGCCATTTAAAAGAACCCTGGCTCTCACTGAAAGGCCTTTAAAAAAAAAAAAAAAAAAGACTCCATTGCCACATTTTACACATGAAATATTAATTCTGGAAAATGCCCTTGAGGCCTAAGAGTACAGTTTTAGTGGCAGAGCATATATGAGGCCTTGGCTATCACTCCAAGTTCTGTAATAAATAAATAAATAAACAAACAAATAAATAAAAGCTACCCTTGAGTGCTCAGATTAGCACTTACTTATGAACCATCTAAACTTTATAATGACTCCTGGAAAAAAAAATTTTTTTTAAGGAAATCTCTAGTGTGTTTAGAAAGATAGACACCTGCCATTCCCAAATCGAAATCCAAAGGGAGGGACAGAATGCCTAAGGGGCCACGAACTACTGGGCAAAGACTTGGCTCTGCTGGGTGGCAGAGGCAAGCCAGTGTCTCTGCAGTGACTCCGCTATGGCCAAGAGTTCCAGGGACACATGGAGCCAAAGGTTTCCAGGTTCTCCAGAAGCAGCAGCCTGCTATAACTGCAGAAGCCCGAGCCACTTCATTCCAACTGTAGTGTTAACACTACTGGCTGAAGTCAAGACCTTCCCTATAAACTCCAGATGCCAAACTGTGCCAGGCGGTGGTCGGGAGAATGACGTGAAAACGGGCTGAGCACAGCACAGGACAGCCAGGGGCCCCTCAACCAAGTTAATTACAAGATGCAAACACCAGGGTCCGGGGCTGCCCTTAAATAACTGCTCTCCTCACCCGAAACCACATCTCAGAAGCCTCGAGAGCCCCATCTTGAATTATGAGTGGAGTGGGATGAAGAATAACTTGGACTCTAAACCACACATAATGACAGGGGCAGATCAGATTTCAAGGAGGTCAGCGTTCTGCTCCAGTCTCTTAAGCCTCCTCCCACTCACAGAGATGTGCTGCTGCCCGGGGAGGGGAGCGGAAATCTCCCATCATTCCATCCTCTCTGCTCTAAGGCACAGAAAAAAACGTTCTCTCTCCATCCCAGGAAAACATGACAAATGCCTGAAAAGCTGTTTACCATCCAAGGGGAAATGGGTGACACTAAGGAAAACAACGTGGAGACTCCTGAGCCTTCATCCAAAATGAGACTCTCGGTGTCCGCTTCAATTACTGGATCTAGAGGCTTAATGGCAATAGCTTGTTGTCATGAGGTCACGGTTGTCATTGGCAACAACTCACTGTCATGATAGCACACAGACAGTCCCAGACAGACACTTCCTCATCAAACAAGGTTGTACAAAAAGGCCTGAGCAGCCAGGTGGCATGGCGAGAAGGCCAGGAATCAGTGCCCAGAGATCACCAGGTGCCAGTGCTGGGTGTCGGAGCAGCACGCAGCGTTGTGTCCTGAACCGGAAGGAGTCACTCGGGACTTTGCCAAAGCCTTCACAGACTCCAGCCAGCTACAAGCTCCTGTCTCTCGACTCACGGACAGATCCTAGACTTTGGGGCAGACGCAAACCCACGGAGAACTCGCTTGAAAAAAGCTCTGGCTCGAGTTTTACCTTCAGACCGGACAGTCCAAATCGAGGGGGATGGGTTAGAAGAGACACACGCACATCTCAAAACAATCTCCGAGGTCCCTAAACGGCCGCAAGTTGAAGAAGGGCTGATGGGCGGGACAAAACCTAAGCCCTGGATTCTGTGTATTTTTCCACGAGTCGAGTCCCTTCCTACTACACTCACCACACTCTACGCTTACTGAGGACGTGACAGAGAACATGAAGAGGAAGGCATCTCAGGGCCCTAGGCGTCTGCAGGCCCAGCACCAGGAGGCAAGGCAGAGGCAGGATGCTATTACAGCCCTGAGCAGATATGGCCCGCACACGGCACGGATGCACTTTATTTACCTAATATTCTGGTGCTGGGGATTGAGGCTAGCTCTTTCACAGAGGCCCAGCACATAACTTGACTCTCACACTTTTAAATGAGGCAGTACCTGGGGAGGTTTAATTGACACATAATAATCGTATAACATGGGGTACAGTGTGACAATTCAACACAAGCACACAGTTATAATGCTCCGATCAAGCTGTCTGCCTGTGGTGGTTTGGGTGAGTGAGGATGGCTGCCGTAGACTCATGTGCTTGAATACATGGTCCCCAGGTGACGCAACTGTTTGGGGAAGATTAGGTGTGGCCTTGTTGGAGGAGGTGTGTCACTAGGGGTGGGCTTTAAGATTGCAAGAGCCCCCACTATTCTCAGCGTCTCTCCCCTCCACCTCCTACTTTCTGTTCAAGACGTGAGCTCTCAGCTGTTCCTGCCACCACGCCTTTGATCCTCCAGTATGGGCTTTGACCCCCTGAAACCAGAAGCCCAATGAAACGCTTTCTTTTCTTTTCTTTCTTTCTTTTCTTTTTTCTTTTTTCTTTTTTTGTTTGTTTGTTTTGTTTTTCAAGACAGGGTTTCTCTGTGTAGCCTTGGCTGTCCTGGAACTCTCTCTGTGGACCAGGCTGGCCTCAAACTCACAGTGGTCCTCCTGCCTCTGCCTCCCAAGTGCTGGGATTAAAGGCATGCACCACCACCACTGGGCTGAAACACTTTCTTTTCTAAGTTGCCTAGGTCCTGATGTTTTGTCACAGTAACTTAAAAGTAACTAAGACACTGGTATTATCTGTCCTCTGGGACATTTTTCATTTCCCTGTGATACAAACATTCAAAATTCTCTCCACCAGCTATTTTGAAATACACAACTAGTTTCCACACATATGTGCCTTAATGTGCTAGTGTGTGTGTGTGTGTCTGTGTGTCTGTCTATCTGTCTGTGTGTCTGTCTGTCTGTCCATCCGTCTGTGTGTACACATGCCACAGAACATGTGTTGTGGTCAGAGGACAGCTTGCAGGAGTTGCTGGAGTTGGTTCCCTCACTCTACCATGCTGGTCCCAGAGATTAAACTAAGGTTGTGGAGACTGGTGGCAAATGTCTTCACCCATTGAAACATCTCGCCCTGGTAGGGTGATTTTTAAGCCAGCAAATGCCATGCCTGATTCCCACATTTTAAAGTGGTCTACACTAGTACCTGGACACCTGTATGTTTCTAGTATTCCCTGGGAGCCCACCATGTTGGAGACTGGAGACCCTGTGCTGGGAAGCCAGCTGCTGGTGCAGACTAGCCACTGGGGGATGAAAGGCCACACCTGGCCAGCAGTCCTAAGAGAGGAGCAACAGGGCCTCAGCACCAGCAGCCCTCAGGGTAGAGGATAGGAAGAGAGGTGGGTGGGGAAAGGAAATCCCAGCGCAGCAGCAAGCAGCTGGCAGCCACCCTCCATGAGGCCCATAAGTCAAGAGTGGCCTATACATGTCTTAGACTTGTGAATTTTCTGGAACAGTGTAGGACACAGGGTAGGTGCCTGTGAACTAACAGGAGGACTTTAAAAAGACTCCACCAATGCCTTGTATTTTGCTCAAGACCTCTTCAGCCAGCATAAACCTCAAAAGACTGGGGAGTATGCGCCTTGCTCTCTTCCATGACCGAGCAAGGTGCTGATCGCCCACAAAGCCGGTGCTTCCGAAACCTTAAGTCCTTCCATAGAAACAGCAGCACCCCTTGCTGAAGTAGAGAGCTCTACTCCGTTTCCCACTTCCTAGCAGGAGCAACAAAGAGCACAGAAACAGCCAGAAGATCCAACTAAAGACTCAGAAGTCGCCAGGATGTCCACCCTTGCAAGTACCAGGGACACCTCTTCACCTACCATGATCCCTCCATGGCTTCCTTCTGCAGAGAAGCCCTGGGAAAACAGAGCTTGTCACCCCAGCTGCAACCTGGCACTTAAGCAGAGCACAGTGCCGGGGGTGGGGTGGAACAAGAGACAGATAAGGCTGCACATGCTGCTAAGCGCTCTCCGGTGCTGCTTTACAATCCCATTTCTCAGATACAGAAGCCAAGGATCCAGTAGGTGAGGCAAGTGGCCCAAGGTCAGACAGATGGCAAGTCAGGCTAGAATTCAAACCCAGCCCTTCCAGATTGCCAGATTCACTGTGGCCCTTTCCTTTATGCCAGGCCACCTCCCCCGAGACAATTATCTAAGAGTTGACTATCAATGAAAGGTAAAATACAAGAGCAGGAGGTGCGCGGTTACACCGAGCAAGGCTTTAGAGAGTTGCCCAAGTTGGGCAGGGCAGAAACTAGTCCACCTGGCTCTTGGGTGCCAAGCTCCAAAAGACTAGGAGTTGAGGGGTGGCAAGGGGGAAGGAAGGGTGCCCAGTCAGCAGCCAAGAGCCCAGCAGGCTCTGCTGCCAGCAGGAGGAGACTATGCGTAGGAATCTCACGCCTAGAGCGTGAGCCCATAGCTCATGAGCTGAGGCAACAGCTTCGGCACCGAAGCCAAGACCACGGCCGCCGGCTCACAAAGAAGCACCTGTGGGCAGGATGACAAAAGAGTAGGCTGTCCAGAACTGCATTCCACAGCCCTCCTGGCACGAGAGAGCAGCTAAATAGAACCCGAGCTTTCCCAGACACCAGCTACCCTGGGCAGTCCTTCACCTCCACCCTGTAGATTCACTTCCTGTTAAAAACTTGTTGGGCCACATGATGCCCGTGGCTGCTTCCCCTGGTTCCCAATATGTGTCTAAACCTTGGCCTCTGTGAGCAGTCAACGTCCTAAGATGCAGCACTGGTTTAACACTGTGGTACTGGAGTCTCTGGTCCTGGCTGACTACGCTGGCACCTTCTTAGACAGGACGAGGCTCTTGTGTGTAAGTCTCATGGCTTTCGTATCCTCTGCATCCCTCTTCCAACCTGGTCCCCAGCCTAAGCTTCATAGATGCCTAGATACAGGTGGATCTGAGGCTACCAGTAGCGCAAATGGTTCTTAAGTGCCTTCATCCCTTTCTCTAACCCAGCTCCCCACTGAGTCCGCCTCAAGCTCAATGGCATTTCCCCTTCCCCTTCTCATCATCTCTCCTCCCATCTTCTGCATCTCTCTCGGGGGCTCCATAGCCTCTCTCCAGTCAACAAGATATGAAGCATTTTGTTATAAATACACAAAAGTTAATTTTTTTTTTTTTTTAAAGACACAGCTAGGTATACAAATTATACCTGGGGGGGGGGAATGTGATTTTTAAACAAAGAAAAAATAACTACAATGACTGGGCGTGGTGACGCAGGCCTTTATTTAATCACAGCCTTCTAGCGGCAGAGGCAGGCAGATCACTGTGCGGTGGGGGGGGAATGGGAAAACTACAATGTATACTGTTTAAAAGCTGAGATGAAGCAACGTGGCATTATCCTATTGTGATTTCCAGTCACTTTTATGTCATTTTTTTTTTTTTAAAAAAAAACAGGGTTTCTCTGTGTTAGCCTTGGCTGTCCTGAACTCACTTTGTACACCAAGGTAGCCTTGAACTCACAGCGATCCTCCAGCCTCTGCCTCCCAAGCGCTAGGATTACAGGTGTGCACCACCACACCCAGCCTTTATCTGTCATTTAAGGATTGGGAAAATGCAACATAGGAATGTTAGAGAATAAGTCTTTAGCCCCTACAGTCTCCTAACAGGGACAGCTCTCCTAGCCTGTAACTACCTGACATAGAAAAGAATTTTATTAGCCCAAAGAAACTAAGAGAAGTAACTCCAAAAGCAATCACCAGACAGCCACAAAACAGCTGGCTGCTCAAAGTTAGTTAATACTTATTAAGCCCTCCTATTTCCCTGGCTCCAAAACATTACAGAAGTCTCAAGGCACCCATGAAGATACTACATAACAGTTTCATTTGTTTGTCCATTTGGGGTTTTTTGGTTTTGTTTTTGTTTTGTTTTTCAAGACAGGGTTTCTTTGTGTAGCCTTGGCTGTCCTGATCTTGCTTTGTAGACCAGGCTGGCCTTGAACTCACAGAGATCCACCTGCCTCTGTCTCTCAAGTGCTGGGATTAAAGGTGTGTGGCACCACTGCCTGGCTTAACATGGTCATTATTATCATGTTTCTTTTTTTTAATTTGTCTGTCATAACTAGCATAGTAATCTATATCACCATGTCCTCTTTCATAAGAGAACAACTCACTCTGCCTCCCTACGGTCATCATCACTTATTGATAATCCTGTGGTTATCAATTTGAATTATATAGGGAGATGTGTGATACTAAGTATTATTTGATTAATTTGAAATTTAAACAAGGTATGAGCACATAATTTAAAAGTCTGGTTTTTGGCTAAGTTTGGTAACCTGAGTTCCGTCCCTTGAACCCACAATCGCCTTCTGGCTTCCTCATGCACACAGTGACATGTGCACTGTCATGTACCACATACACAATGTATAAGTGTCTTTTAAATGCTAAATTGCTGGCCGGGAGGTGGTGGTGGTACACGCCTTTAATCTCAGCACTTGGGAGGCAGAGGCAGGTGGAACTCCATGAGTTCAAGGTCAGCCTGGACTACAAAGACAGTTCCAGGACAGCCAGAGTTGTTACGCAGAGAAACCTTGTCTCAAAAAACAAAACAAAACAAAAAAAGCTAAAGATGATTACTGCAATAATAAAAGAATTGCTAGTTTGCTTGACATTGCCAGCACACTGACTTTTAAACACACTAGCCAATCAATAACACTGGTACTCTCCACTTGGCAGGGTCATTTCAGCTCTCAAGTTTCATCCTCAGTTTAGTATCACCAAAATCTGTGATGGAAACCTTAACTCCTCACCTCACACTGATTCAAAAGCCTGCCATTCGAAGCTGCACCTGGTCCATGCCATGTTCCGACCTCTCTCCCCAGGGCCCCCTGCACATTCCACTACTGGACGCTGTGGCCAGCCTCCCAGGTCCTCTCCACACTGCTTGGGAGACTGCCATAGGTCTCTAGAAACCATTCTGGCTACAGTTGTAGAGTTGTAGTCATTGGTAGTCAGCAGCACAGATACACACACACACACACACACACACACACACATACACACACACACACATATGAGCCTAGTTCTTCCAGGATGACTCTAGAGCTTAACTCACCCAGAGCTCCCACAAGGCCAGACTAAGCCTTCTGACTTCCACTCAAGAACACAGCCCTTTGGGGCTTCCTCCTATCCTGGTCAGACTTCCCCCATCACTTTCAGGAGGCCTTGCAGAAACATCATCTCTTTAATGAAGAATTTGTCTACAAATCTTTGACCTTGGCTACTCGTCATAAGCACATCTTCTGGGGGCCCAAACCTAAGGCAACCCTTTAGCTAAGTGACCTCATATGCCCTCCCTCCTATATGCCCCCAGCAATGGCTGCTGTTTCCCTTCCCTTCCTCAGCTCTGATTAGGTCAAAGTGCCACAACAGTTAAATGAGACTTTGAACATAAAAACATGTGCAAACAAATGCTCTGCAAATCTGAACAATGTATAGCAGCAATCCGCCTAATGTCACCCAGCCTCCACAGCCTGGCCCCAGTTGGGTGTGGTGGCATATGCCCATAGTTCCAAAACTCAGGAGATGGAAGCAAGAAGCTTGTCAGTTCAAGTTCAGCCTGAACGACATAGGAAGATATTGTCTTTTTAAAAGGCTTAAGAAAATTAAAAGATGATACCTTAGAGCCACCTCTCCTGTGAAGAGGTGGCTCCCAAGCCTCTTTACCCCGAGTCTATGTGACCATCCTGCAGTGGACTGGGGTGTCTATGAAGCCCAGAGTCTGTCTTGCTCACTATGGCACCTCAGCACTTAGGTGGGCATCTAACACATTGGACAACTTCAGTAACATGTTGGATGGTGTCACTAAGCCTCAGACTGGAAAGAACATGCTTAAAACACCAATCTGCGCAGAGCTGAGCAGAGGAGCCAAGACTGCAGCCTCGATCTCTTGCCTGCCAGACCTAAGGACATTCCACGTGAGACTCCACCTCCTGGTACTCCGTCTTCCTCAACAGGCAGCAGAAATGGGAAACTACAGCCCCTTCTCCTCCAATCAAAACCCTGGCATCTGGGCACTGGCACCAGCAATGGATGGTGGGATGTCCTGTCATGATGGCTGAGATGACAGCTTTTAGATGTTACACACGCCATCTCTATTTCCCCAACTCAAAGCTCCCTAGAGGCAGAGACATTGTTGAATTCACCTTCCCCAGGAGCTAGCAGACTGTGAGAAGTGGAGAAAGAGAACAGAAGTGAAGAATACAAGGATCCAGCTTCACACAGACACACACACACACACACACACACACACACACACACACACACACACACACCCTCTACAGGAAACAGAGATTGAGGTTAGTGGTGACAGCAACGGAAGTGACAGTGGCAGAGACAGGAGCATCACCAGCACCAGATACTCAGAGATTCAAACAGACGATGATCAGACACCTGGGTTCCAAAAACGTCTTCATTAATGCTTGCTATTTAGTATTATACTATATTAAGAACCCCTTTTCCTTATAAAAGAAAGCCACTCAATGATCCAAGCACAGTCCTCCAAGTGGCCCTCCACAAGAATAGGCCAACATTTTACAGGGAGCCCTGAGATGTAGCTTATACACTGTAGCTCATGCTAACCACATAAGCTCTGCCCTCTGTAACTTGGAGGCTATGTCCTCCATTTCTCTTTCTTTGTTTGTTTTTTGTTTTGAGACAGGGTTTCTCTGTGTAACTGAACCCTGGCTGTCCTGGACTCTCTTTGTAGACCAGGCTGGCTTCAAACTCACAACAATCCACCTGCCTCTGCCTCCCAAGTGCTAGGATTAAAGGCGTCACCACTGCCCGGCTTCACTTCTTTTTCTTAACCAGAAACTTCATTTACAAGCTTTTCTTCATCTCAAATCCATCCCAACATAACTGTCTTATTCTGAGCAGCAATGGCAGGTGTGCAGAAGTCTGATTGACAGACTAATAGCCCTGGTTTCCGCCAATACCTTTTTATTTAACACTGGGCAGACTACATCTGCTCCAGCCACCTCCCTCACTTTCAGAATGAGGAGGGCAGGAACATCTTCCCCGCCTACACATTTCCAGGAGAGGGAAACAAAAGCCCAGCGAGTTGCACATGACATGGTCATTATTGTTTACGAATGTCACTACACACTCTCCCAAAACACCATTCTCAACTCTGGAAAGGCTGCTTGGCCATGGACATGACCAATAACTAACACAAGAGCTGATGACGTAAAATGTTTTGACCCTTGCTGCTGAACTCTGCTGCTTCCTGGGACAATGTCCACTGCCCAAGGCTTGGGCCGTAAGTTCATGTTGGTAACTCAAACAGGAAGAATTACAGCCTGAGAGCCCTATAGCAAAGAAGAAAGGAGGCTGCCCTGGGCAGGGTGGACACTGGCGCAGAAGCAGTCCCGAGAGCCAGGAAAGCAGCCAGGCAAGGCTCCAGGCCCACGAGACAATCAAGTCAGAGGATGGGTTCCAATATGGGGAATCCTACCAGCTGGCAATAGTGAAGACCCAAGATGAGGACACCACGGTCATGGGTGACCTGTGATTGACAGCACAACTCTCTGTGGCTCAGGGTATGAGCAAAGGTCCAGCCTTCAGTTGGGTGGATGGCACAGTGGGTAAAGCACTTGCCATACAAGCCTGAGGACCAAAGTTCAGATCCCCTGCCCCTGTGTAAATGCTGGGCGTGCATAGTGGCTGACTACAATCCAAATACCCTAGAGGCAGATGGGGGTTCTCCAAGGCAAATAAACTAGTCAGTCTAGCAAAAATGATTGAGCCCTGGGTTCAAGCAAGAGATTCTGCCTCAGCATACAAGGTGGAGGGCAGTCGAGGAAAAGTGACATCAACCTCTGGCCTCCAAACTCAGTTGTCACACACACATACACACACACACACACACACACACACACACACACACACACGGCATAAGTAAACACATACATGTAAGTAAAAGAAAGAAAGGCAGGTTGGTTGATAGGTACAAATAGGGCCTGGCAGTAGCTGGGCAGCACTCCCCCAAGAAAGTGAGTCTTAGTTCAGGACAGCACAAATACAGAGGACAATGTGAAGAAAGTAAATCTGGACACAAATCCTCAGGAAAGTAACAAGAAAGCCAGAAGGCAGACCAAGACCCGAGGATGGTAGAAGGCGAGAGAGGATCCAGCAGCCTCCGTACAAAAGGCAGAGGCCAAGTGTTCAGCACTAAGAGAAAGTCAGCAACTGCCTTATCAGGATGGGGGGTGAAACATGGGTGCAGCTGACAGAGAGATCGGTTCTTCCTGGAGCAGGCAGTCCACAGCACATAACATTGCGTGTATTCTGCATTTATGTTTTCACTCAGCTCTCAAACCCACAACACAAGCACTGAAGACCCCCCAGAGGCTGTGTGTGAATAATGCCCAGAAGCTTCACATGGCTTTTCCAATCTCACAACTTTTTTAAAAAAACATTAGCTTTGTTAGCATTCATGGAGAGGGGTGTACACGTGTGCCAATCATGTGGCGATCAGAGTCCAAATTCCAGGAGTTGCTTCTCTCCTTCCATCCTGTGGGTCCTGAGGAGTTAAACTCAGGGCACAGGCTTAGCAACAAGCACCTTCATCCACTGAGCCATCTGGTCAACCCTCTGCCTCACATCTTAAAGCACACATCCAAACTCCAACATTAAGACTATTCTCTTCAGCCTTTGAAGAGACTCAAATCCCACCCCCAGCATTCAAGTCTGTCCATACACAGCCATGGCGGTGACCTTGCCCCTAAGGGACCATGCCATTCTTCACAGCCTCACTGCTACAAAACTGCCATGGACCAGTTAGAAGGACATGGCAGCATTCTGTGGAAAATGAAAAAGCTCCAGGTTCCCAAAGAACAATGGTTTTGAGTCACCCAACCTCCGCTTCTGCCAAGGCATACCAATAAAACTTAAGTGGTCAGGACAGCTGTGGTGGTGTACAGCTTTGATGCCAGCACTTGGGAGGCAGGGGCAGGCAAATCCCTGAGAGTTCGAGGCCAGTCTGGTCTACAAAGTGATCCAGGACAGTCAAGGCTACACAGAGAAACCCTGTCTCTAAAATAAATAAATAAATAAATACATACATACATTTTTTAAAATGTGGTTCCCCGTTTTTGTGCGGGGACCTCCACAAGCTATTTAAGTTAGTCATTTTGCCTTGCCAAGGGGCAGACTGCAATGTCCAGGGCTCAGTTTTCTCCTCTGTGGCATGAGGAAGCAATGCCAGGTGACCTGGAAGGTCACTGCCAACTCAAGACTCCATGACTTCCTGATTCGGGACAGCAAAGAAGTCCAATATTATCCAGCTCAGAGAACCAGATCACATTCTGTGCTGGGGAGGGGCCCCAGACTGGAAGAGCAGGAGCAGTCACTGGGCCACAGCCCTGACAGGCGAGAAGCGAGTGATATCTGGGAGAGACTGCCTGACTGACTTTTGTCAAGTGTTGAATTCCTGTGTGTGAGAAAAGCACAGCTCTCAGGCTAAGGGACTCTGCTTCCCCCGGATCTGCTCTGCTCTGAACTTTCCTCTCCCTCCCCCCGCCCCCAAGTCTAACACACCCTACTCTGGGTTAAATCAAGAATCTTGCACCTCCTAAGCACACATACTCCTGAGCTATTCCCCAGCATTGGAGGAAGTTCTCTTCATGGGTGTGCATGTGTGTGTGTTGGGGGTGGGGGGGTGGGGGTGGGGGAATGTTCTCATTCCTTATCAGAGACCCAATCTGCTTCAGATGTAAAGCCCTTAAAAGAAACCCAACCCCTTCACTCCTCCCATCTGTGACAGACAGTGGGGCAGACACCCCATCCCCTTCCCAGCTGGCTTCTCTCACCTGGGGGTTGTCCATATACCAAAGCAGGCAGTTGGCCTGGGTGTCCAGGATAAAGTACCTCCGAAGGAATTTGCCGCTGTTCTCATTGTCTTCGATATCCAGAAACCCACAGATTCGGTTCTGCCGGTCCACATAAGGCATTCCTGGGCCCTGCTCACATCACCCTGCACAACAGAGGCGAGAGACTGGTGAGCAGAAGGGCAAAGCAGGCTCCGTCCAAATGAGCCTCACCGGTCCCCAGCTTGACTCACCTCTGTGACATGCTGGGCTCCTTGCCACCAGCTTCCTTCCCTGGGCACCAAATGTCTACCCCCCACTGGGACCCTGGAAATGTCTATCAACTCTGAACAGTCATTAGAACCCATCAGAATCGACTCAGCTAGTTCCACAAGGCCCTACTGTGTGCTGAGCATAGTGCCCTTAGAAGATATAAGGTTGGTTATGCAAGAGCCTGTGCGTGTGCATCACGAGCCTCAATTTAGTCAGCATTCTTTCTGTGCCATCGCTAATTACCTCTTAATCTGTCTGCACCCCAGCTTCCGCATGTGCGACGTGGGACTAACCGTAGTGCCACACCTCATGGATTTCTCTCTGTGAGTTAAGTTGAACGGCGTCCTACGAGAGGCACTTCCTGGGCATTGGTTACTACTTTGCACAAAGCCTCAGGAAGTGGATGGTAACTCGTTTTGCACATGGAGACACACTCTCAAGGAAGATACCGCAACAAAAGTCAGCCAGAAATGTAGGCATAAAGGAACTAGAGTGCCCAGGGATTGAAGGCTACTGTGATAGATTTCCCAGAGAAGGAGAAAGGCCTAAAAACATCCTTGATCTTGTACTTCTAGCCTCCAGATGGTTAAGAAAATAACTTTCCATTGTTTAAGCTCTCAGGCTGTGGTACTTTGCCATGACAACCTGAGCTGATTCCCACAGCTACCGAATGCCTACAAAGCTGATTTGCAGCTCAGCAAAATTGCATCCCTGGACTCTGCTCATATCACCACCCAGGGTGTTGGGGGGAGGGGCCGGTGAGGAAGAGGACGAAGCAGGCTTCATCTCAGGACCTGGCTAAGCCTCACCTGGCTTGACTCATCTCAGTCCCATCCCTGAGGCACCTTCCCTGACTCTAGAACCCCAGGGCCTCTGGCAATGTGAAAATAGCCACATGTCCTGGCCATTTCATCTCTCCAGAACGTACTCTGAAAGCCTACAGGAAAGGGCTAGCATTCCAAAGGCCCCAGAGGAGAGAAACAGACAAGACACCCAGTCTGGACTCATGCACTGTGAAGAAATAGGATAGAAGCCCCCACGGGGCTACAAAGCGCCATTATCGCCTTCAGACATCCAGCCAGTGAGCCCTAGCCCACTTCAACAGAGCAGGACTCACAATGGCCCCAGCCAGCGAGGCCCTGCAGCCAAGCTAAAGTGTGAGGTGGCTGACAACTGCGCCCTATGACCCAACACTGACTCAGAGAAAATAGCTTTCCAGGCCCAGAGGAGACAAGTCCTAAGAAGCAAGGGGCCACATTTCCAGGTTAGGCTTGCTCTAAGAGTGATGGCTAGTTGGGGTGAGGTGTTCTCGCCCACTCCAGTGAGCCTGGAGTCCTGAGAGGGTACACCAAGAAACAAGGCCATATACATACATGCGTGCATATGCAGATACCAGCGAACCCCATGGTTCAGGCATGTGCTGGCCAGATTCCCAAGAGGGACAGAGGCTGCGGACATCCGGAGGTCTCATGGCAAGGATCAGAAAAATAAAGTAGACAAACAGCCAAGACAGAACAGCCCAGCATAGCTAAAAAGGAAGTAGAAGAGAGGTGGGAAAGGGATCAAAAATAGGAAGAAGTGGTTGTGAAAAGGAAGCTAACTGTGTAGCAGAAGTGAGGGCCATGGAGGGGTGGAGGAGGGGCGCTCTTGCACAAAGTGACATCACCTGCTTCAGAAGTGTTACCCCCCCAGCTCCGGTCTCAAAGTGGAGCAAGTCTGAGTTCAGAGAAATGAAAAAGCCAAGTGTTAGGAGATTCTCTTCAGGAGTCGCCCCAGCACACACTGGATTATGGGTAGAAGGCACACTGGATTATGGGTAGAAGGGCAGAGAGGCTGTGAATGCTGGGAAAGTATGTGGCCTGTTCAAGGAGCAGGGGCCTTGCTTGAGTAGAAAGACCAAGCCACTGAACATGGAAAAGCACAGACCCTTCAGGTGAGGACAGGGAAGACACCAACCCACTCACCCACCCAAAAACGTTACGCGAGGTCCCTAGATGCCACCATAGCTCGGGAAGCAGAAACTCCAGAAATCACTGGGCTGTTCAGCTTCTCCAGTGAAGTTTCTCCCCACTCCCACCTGGTCTCACTGCGCAGCCCTGGCGCTCCTAAAGTAGCCCAGGCTGCCCTCTAACTCTTGGTGAAACTCCTTCTGCTTCAGCCCCCTAGTGCTAGGATTACATGTCTGTGCCACCATAGCCAGCTATCCAGTGTAACTTCGAAGAGAACCCGGGAGAACAAAGCTAGCTGGCTCGGGGCCAGCTGGGCAGCGCAGTGTCCACGAACACTGGCTTTCCAAGTTCCTGGTTTTCAGCCAGCAGGATTTACCAGAGCCTGCTTCTCCGGGGAAAGGGCTTCTTCCAGAAAGCCTCGGCTGTTGAGGGACTGCGCGTGCGCGCGGCTCCACAATGCGGGACTTGCATGAACTAGAAGATGTGAAGAGGAACCATGCACACAAATCCAGACTGAAGTGTGTGTGTGTGTGTGTGTGTGTGTGTGTGTGTGTGTGTGTGTGTG
>OU015752.1:40579537-40590106 GCA_907169655.1 Acomys percivali | reverse complement strand
TGTGTGTGTGTGTGTGTGTGTGTGTGTGTGTGTGTGTGTGTGTGTGTCATATGTTAATGTGAGGTGTCATCTTCAATTGCTCTTTACCTTAACTTTTGAGATGGGGTCTCACTGAACCTCGTTATTCCAGCTAGGGTAGCTGGTCACTGAGAAGCTGGGATTTGCCTGTCTACACACACACACACACACACACACTCTCTCTCTCTCTCTCACACTCACACACACTCAGACACATTCAGACATACACGCACACACATACACACTCACATGCATATACACACTCACACACACACAGAGACAGACAGACAGACAGACAGAGCAAGCTGGGATTACAGACACATACCTCCATACCTGGCTATCATATATGGGCTCAGGATTTGAAGTCACGTTTGCACAGTAAGCTCCTTAGCAACTGTGCCATCTCCCCAGCCCTGTTTTCAAGTAATTTCTAATGAATTTAGAAACCCACCATATAGAGTTTTTCACATTAAAAAAAAAAACACTGCACAATGTGACCTCAATGGTATGAATATCATTCTTATTCCTGTATGCAGATTTCTTTAAAGGCAAGGTTTATAGTCACCAAAATATTAGTAGTTATATCCCAGTACATAGAGGAACCTTATTTATACATAGCTGTCTATATGTTCTGTAGTAAATATGTGCTCGTTTATTTATTAGAAGAGAAAGTTAGTTGGGTCCATGGACACTCCCGCCAGCAGGGCTTGAGTTTCTCAAGTAGTCCATAAACACAGCCTCTGCTGAGATGCAACTCCCTTGCAACTTGTTGGTGGTCTAATAAATCCGTGTCTTAATCACCCACCGCCAGACTCCAGTGTAAGGCTAGGCTCCCTCCACCCTTTTGGGGTTTCTTGTTTCTTACTGCCAAGGACTCTTAGAGGCTAGTCCTTCTCCTGCTGTTTTGTTCTTCAGTCATCCGAAGATGGTCCCCATCCTCAGCTCTAACAAACACTAAGGCCTATGTCTTTGCTACAATATCCAGTGCATACATGACAGCTCTTCTGATGAACGGAACTGGAAGTCCTCAGAAGAGCCCCTAGGGAAGTCAGGTAAGTGGTGGCTCACAAATGCAATCCCAGCACTTGGAAGCTGAGACAGGAGGATTGCCATGAGGTCCAGGGTCAAACTGGGCTTGACTCAAAGCAGCAAGAGTATCAAAAAGCCACCCAAAACACAATGACTTTCCCTTGTTACAACTTAGGAAAGAACAGCCGGGTGTGGTGGTGCACGCCTTTAATCCCAGCACTCGGGAGGCAGAGGCAGGCAGATCGTTGTGAGTTCAAGGGCAGCTTGGTCTACAGAGAGAGTCCAGGACAGCCAAGGCTAAACAGAGAAACCTTTGTCTTGAAAAACAACAACAACAACAAAATTAAATTAAATTAAAAAAAAAAAAAACTTGGGAGAGAGCTGGGAGATGGCTTGACAGTATAGTCCCTATGGAACAAGCAGACAGACCTGAGTTCAAACTCCTCAACCTAAAATGCCGGGTGTAATGGTGTGAGCCTCTAGTCCCAGCAACAGTGACATGGTGCAGGCACGTCCCTGAGGCTCCCTAACCCAGTTAGTATGCTCCAGATCCAGTGAGAGACCCAGCCTCAGAACAGAGGGTGGAGCTGGGAAGGTATCTCGGTGGGTAAAGCGCTTGCTCTGTCACCATGAGGACCTCAGTTTGGACCCCAGCACCCATGGAGACCTTTTGTGGAAGTTTCCACACATCTGCAACCCAAACGCTGAGGTTGGAGACAGACAAGCAAATACTGGGGACTTACTGGCCAGCCAGTTTAGCTGAGGCAGTGAGCTCCAGCTCCAGAGCTCAACAAAAAATAGGTGGAGAACAATAGAGGAAGAAACCCATTGTGGACTTCTGGCACCCAGACAAACATGCAAGTAACAAAACATAAAAATGAACACACATCCCAAACAACAAAATAAATAAAAACCCAAGATAGATGGCTCCTGACCAGGTTGACCTCTGGTCTATACACACACCCATGCAACATGTTAACACATATGCAACACCACACATACAACACAGATATAACATAATGCAACATAGCATGTGGCACACACCCATACAATACACAAGCAATACACACACCCATGCAACACACATGCAGGAAACACAAACAACACACACACAACACATACACATATGCAACACACACACGCAACATGCACACACTTGGGACATGGGGTGGAGTTGACACATGGGTAAAGGTTGAAGGAATGCTCACTTGGTAACCATGCTCTTCTCACAAATGTTGAGTACTTGAGTTCGGTATTCCCATAAAAATCTACCCAGCCCTTTCCAAGGTTTCAACAAGAAACAATGACTGTTCTCCTGGTGGCATGTTGCTATTATGAGAACCAGATAAAAATCTGGGTATGGTGGTACTCACTTGTAATCACAACTCTGGTGAAGTGGAGCCAGGAGGATGTCTATACACTCACTAGGCAGGCATACTTAGCAAACTTCTAGGCCAGTGAGAGACTCTGTCTCAAACACAAGAGGGAAGGCACCTGGAGAATGTTGATGCCTGAGATTGTTCTCTTACCACCATACATGCACTCACATACATGTATCAACATCACACACACACACACACGTACAATTACAATAATAATAATAATTTTAAAAATAATAATAAAATAAATGATCTCCCCAGACAGAGTAGTACATGCCTATCATCCCAGTACTTGGAAGTGGAGGCTGAAAGACCAAGGTCATCCTCAGCTACATAGTAAGTTTGAAGCTAGCCTGGGCTACATGAGAACAAGTCTCAAAAAATATATAAAACTAACTGGGTGTGATATGTGTACTTGTACTCTTTTATCTACTAGGGAGACTGAGGCTTGAAATGCAGAAGTTTGGGACCAACTTGGCTAGCATATGTATTTATTTATTATTTTATTAGTAATAATTAATTAATTAATTAGACTCAATTAATTTTAAAATCAAACAAACAGGGGCTGGAGAGATTACTCGGTGGCTAAGAGCACTTGTTTCTCTTATAGATGATTTGGTTACCAGCATTGACATGGTGTGGTGGTTTGAACAGGAATGGCCCCATAGACTCATGTGTTTGAATGCTTGACCCATAGGAAGTGGCACTATTAGGAGGTGTGGCCTTGTTGGGGGAAGTGTGTTACCATGGGAACAGACTTTGAGGCGGCATATGCTATGCGCAGGCTATGGCCCTTGTGGCTCACAGTCTCCTTCTGCTGCCTGCAGATCCAGATGCAGACCTCTCAGCTCCTTCTCCAGCACCATGTCTGCCTGCGTGTCACCATGTTTCCTGCCATGATGATATTGGACTAAACCTCTGAAACTGTAAGCTAGTTAAATGTTTTCCTACATAAGAGTTGCCTTGGTCGTGATGGTGTCTCTTCATAGCAACAGAAACCCTAAGACACATGGCCACTCACAACCATCCATAACTCTAGTTCCAGGGAATCCCAGAGGCACACATATGATGTACATACATGCACACAAAACATTAATATGTATAAATAAATAAATAAATAAATAAATAAATAAATAAATATAAAAATACTTGATTAAATATTCAGCTGTACAAGTAAAAGAAAAGATGGACAGACAATTCAATATTTTAAATAAAATCTTGCAGGAGGCTAGGGATGTTGTTCAGTTGGTAGAGTGCCTGCCTAGGATGCAGCCTTACCACCACAGGAACTGGGCATGGCAGAGCATACTTGTAATCCCAGCACTCAGGAGGTGAGGCAGGAAGATCAGAAAATCAACGTCATGCTCTAATATATATTGAGTTTGAGGCCAGCCTGGGCTACATGAGGCATTGCCTCAAAAGAAACAAAAACTATTATTAGATTTGTTAGATGATGCAAGCTGCAGTTTGGACACACACACACACACACACACACATACACACACACACACACACACACACACACACACACACTTCCCTATAGCAGGGAGATAAAGCCCACACTATAGTGTGTGGGTTACCTCTTTTTGTATTGTTGGTCAATAATGCCCCATAGGCCCTTAAACGTTACAGGCTATTGCCGATGCTCTTTGTTAATCCTCCAGAACTTGATGGTTCAACCCTATTTCTAAAAATAGCATGCATTTGAGTCATAGAAATCAAGCTGGTACCGACCTGGAAGCTTCAATCCTACAGGCCAGCTCTCATAGTGCCAGAAGGTTCTACTTATGTTAGAAGAAAGATATTCAGCAAGCTTACTCGGCTGCAAACCTTATTAGCTACAATAATGACTGACTCGGTAAGATACCCCACTAGTCTAATGGTGGCGTGGATGCTGTCGGAATAACCACAACTTTCTGGTTGGATTTAAAGCTTGCTACACAAGACATAAGTCATGCCTGATACTGTTAACCTGACCCAAAACCTCATGATTAGTTAGATCATAGGCCCCAAGGGAGAAACAAATATTCTGCTAAATGGACACAGTATTAAACTATTTTCCCCTCCCAAGTTCCTGTCTGTATGCCAATAGGTTGGTGCATCTCTTGACTCCGATCAGATAAGCCTCTTTTTGCAGTGGCAATTAATACAGAGACCCACAACTGTTCAACAAGCAAAGACTAAAACACAAGGGTGCTCAGTTCTAAATGACACATCTACATTACACCTCCTCTCCCCACGGCGATTGTCATGGAGGTGGGGCAGAAAAGACTGTAAGAACCTGTCGTAGTAGACATTCGCCTTGAAACATTATTCATTGGACATGGTAATACCACAATAGGCATGAACTCACAGTGGCCGTGAGTGCACACACAAGATCAAGCCAGCTGAAATCCCATGGAGGGCTTCTGGAATCCCACTCCTGATTGAGAAGCTGCTGATGACTTCTAGGGGAAAGAGAGTAGCTTTTCTGTGGGAATTCATCCCCTGAAAGGCTAAGCCGTGTTCCAGAAGAGGGCTCTACATTCATGCACATGCATGCAGCACTAAGCGGATTCAGTGTGTGTATGGGGGTGGGGTGGGGGGAGGAGAGGGAGACAGTGATGAAGTTAGGGGAGATGGGATGGAATTGAAAGGAAGGGAACAGAGAATGGATGTGATCAAAACACATAAGCATGAATAAAATTCTCAAAAGAAGAAGAAGAAGAAAAAGAAAAGAAAAGAAAGCTGTGGTTTGGGCCGGAGTATAGCTCAGTTGTAGAAAGCTTGCCCAGCATGTACATAGCCTCCCCATAAGAGAGGGGAAATGCAGGCATTTGCCAGTATCAGCTCCTTGATTCTTGAGGGTAGTTAAGGTAGTTTGCAATATGAGAGATTCATTTGCTAGGTTATTCTGATGTGTGTACAGTCAATAGAATAGAAAGTAGTAACAGAAATCATGCCTTAAGTGGCACTGTCCACCTTCCAAAAGAAATCTACAAAATAGTATACTGTAATAACAGTTCAAAAACTATTTATTTGGGGCTGGAGAGACAGCTCAGCAGTTAGGAGTGTTTGAGGCTCTTTCAGAAGACCTGAGTTTGATTCTCAGCTCACAACCACCTGTAACTCCTGCTACAGGGGATCAACTGCCTCTCCTGCCCTCCTTGGGCATGTACACTCATGGGCACAAACACACACACACACACACACACACACACACACACACACACACTTAAATTTTTTAATAAGAAAATGCATTTAAGATTCTTTTTTGTTCATATTTAGAGAATCTCCTTCATGCTAGTCCATGTTGATAAGACAGAAGCTTTCTAGAATTATGAGTTGAGATGGTGCTTCTGGGTTTGCCCTGCCTCATTGCTCTCCGAGAGCAGAAGATGGAGAGGCAGACGCTGACCTGAATCTGCTAAACTCGTAAGATAGGAAATGACCTCAGAGGTCTCAGACAGGGTCTGGGTGTGGAGGCAAGAACAGCAGCAGGGTTCACGCCTGCTCTGTGTGTAGAGTACCCACGGATCTGCAAAGCCCCGGCAAGGCTGACAGCCCTGGGAAAACAAGTACATAGCATGGCCACTTCCGAGCTCATCGCCTAACCTAACCAAGGAGCAGAGCCTGGGAAGTGTGGGGGCACGAGTTCCCAGAATCCAGCTACAGTATCCTTGCGTTTTGCAGCGGTCACAAGAGCAAATTCCAAACTGTGGATGGAGGAGGAATAACACTGAAGAGAAGGGAATGTACCAAGTCCTGTGTCCCCAGCGGAAGCCCGGGTGAGGAATGCAAACATCTTCAGGAATGGGGAGGTTCAGAAAGAGTGCTGCCACTCTGACCCTGAAACAGCCAGAACTCCTCTAGATCCCAGGATTCGGGGGAGAGGAGGAAGAAGACACATAGTCAAGAAGAAAATTTTTAAAAAGAAGAATATTGGACAGAAGACAAAAGACGGCAAAAAACAAAACAAAACCAAACAAAACAAAAACCGATGGGCTGTTTTAATCCTTCCCAGGGCTCTCCTCTTATCTGCATTGGGAGAAAATGCAGTTGGAGGGGCTGCAGGCAAGAAAGAAAGGCTCGGCTCATCTGATCACCTTCCTAGAAAGGTCATAGAGCAGGCTGGGATATAAATAGCCCTGAGAAGATGAGCTCTATGGTGTTCAGGGCCTGAAAGCCCCCCACTCAGGAGACACAAAGCAGCAGGCTCACTGTGGGGGCTTCCTCCTGGCAGTTGCTGGGGGACTGCAAAAGAGAAGGAAGCACTGTTGCTTTTCCTCTCTGCTGCCCTTCTGCAAAGTGTGCAGCAAGGCCTAGGTGTGTCTGTTTAGACCCTCTCTCTAGATTTAGGGAAGGAAGAAGGGCTGGGTGTGGCAAGCAGATAAGCAGGTGACAATGATCAATATGTGCATTTTCAAACTTCTGGGGGGAAAAAATGACCACAAAAAAAAAAAAAAAAAAAAAAAGAGTAGGCTGACTCCTGTTACCCCACCCACATCTCAAAGGAACTCAAAGGAAGCTTCTGGAGAACCTGGGTCCAAATGGCTAAGCTCTTCTGAACCCATTTCCTCATTTGCAATAGAGGTAACCGCTCTGAGAAGTAAATAAATAATGTTTGCTGCTAACCAGTAAACGCCAGGCAAATGCTGTTGTTTAAACCCCTGTGTTAAGTGGGAAAGCTGAGGTTCCGGGAGTCAAGATTTGGATCAAAGGTCTTCCAAATACAAGCTCCAAAAGGATAGTGCCCCTCTTCCTTAGTGGGCTCCATCTTCCCATGTCACCCAAGTCTCTCTTGGTAATGGGTTTCTGCTAAGCAGGACTGGGGGAAGGGCTGGGGCGGCGGGGGGGGGGGGGGGGGGGGGGTTCTCCTCACAGGCTGTCACACTGTAATGTTCTGCTTCCTTCCTTTCCAAAGCCTAGCAGATTAGATTGCCGAGTCCTCTCTTGCTCCCCAAGACAGATCAGAAAGTGAAAGTACGGCTACCCAAACTATTCATGGTGGTTAGAACTCACAAGGAGCGGCCCTGTACCAAGCTCTTCGGAGGGGACAGAATAAAGACAGCCTCCTTGCTTTCTGGGACCCAGAAGCAATAGTGGTCTATACTGTGGTCTACATCAAGTTGAATCTGAAACCATCCAGCCTGCAAAAGGGACGGTGCCCAGCTGTGCACCTGTACCACCCCGACAGGACAGGACAGGAAGTCAAAGAAGTGTCAGTGGGTTGCTCACATGGCTAAGCTCCTGCTGCTTTGTCTGTCTAGTGTTCTAGCACTTTCAGTAAACACCCAGACACCTGGGAGGAAGGCAGGACCACTCTCCTGGGGCTTGACTGAACAGCTAATACTTGTCTCCCCCCCCCCACTCCCTCTGGGGCTGGATGAGGGGGGGTGGAGGGGTGCGGTGTGAAAGGCTTGCAAGAAGCTCTCTATCCTTGAGCTCAGCTCCCCCTTTCCCACATTTGCAGATTCACTTCATCAGCAACCAACAATCAAACCCTGTGTGTGTTCAGGATTGATTTTTGTCCACGTCCCGTCCCCCCTTCCACCCCACCCCAACCCCCCTCCATAAAACACCAAGCTATGAATAGATAAGCGTTCAGTTCACCGGTGATGCCATGAGGGAGGTTGCAGGCCCTACTTCCTTACACAGAAGGGAGGAAGCACTAATGCAGTCAGCCCTCCTCCAAACACCAGGCAGTTCCCAAATCAACCTCTAGAAATGTGCCAGCTGTGAGGTGCGCAAGGCTCACACTGTCAGCCAGCTGAAATTCCACCAAGGTACCACAATCTGTTGAAAAAAGAAGTCTTTAAATACAGCCTAAAGACAACGGCTAGAGGAAACCCTAGTGACCCAGCTCGAGGCCCCTGCTTTCGGCTGTAGCATTCATTCATTTGCTCAACAGAACTTACTCTTGCTAGAACTCTGGCACAGGCTGCAGTAAGGGAAGCTAAGCTCTGCCAGCTTCCGCTTGGACTTCAAAACCCCTCTTCTGGCTTCTCCAAACACCAGGGGCTTCAGCTTGGTGTTCTAGGCACTCTACATGGCAGGGCCCTCCACTAGGCCAACTGCTCTCTAAAGATGGGGCTGAGCCGTTGCTTATTTGTGCGTTCTTAATTACCCCCAACAAGTCGCTAGCTACAACCGAGTTGAAGATAGAACGTCTACCCTTCTAGCGTCTTTTGCTTAGCTGTTGCTGAAAGCTTTGTATTCCCCGCCCCACACACACACACACACACTCACACCCCTGAGGGGGACGGGCAGGCAACAAAGAAAGATGTCAACTAATCAAAGACATTAAGAACACTTACACAGTTTGGAACTTCGGCCCTAACTGCACCGCTCCCAGGAGCTACAACTGGTTCGATCTCTCCCTGCTCCTCCTCTAGTATTTATGCGCCTCTAAAAAAACCTCTTAATTGATTCCAAACGGAGACTGAAGTTACAAACGGTTACAAACGGAAGATGCTCAAGGAAGGAAGGAAGCCTTTAAGGTGAAAGACTAGGGGCAGGGCTGCCCCGGGCAGAAGGTGAACACCGGCGCCCCGGTCATTCCCTGACACTTTTTTTTCTTCCCACACGACCTGGCTCCATTCCTCCTTTCTTATTTTCTTTTCCTTTTACATTTTAACTGCATAATCTCGGTGGCTGAGCCCAACAGGGAAGCGCGGACATTGAAGAGGACAGAAAGCAAGCTTTCCCCCCTGGAAAGGGTTACCTAACCTGGCACCGACCTGCGTTTTCCAAGTCACCTCTATTGCCAGGAATCCCAGAAGCCCATGGCGGGACCAGACGAAAGGAGGAGTCTCCCTGGGGTAGCATTCTAGGCCCGCCAAGTTAAAAAGGAGTGAGAAGGAGAAGGAAGAGGCTCCAGCACCCAACTCGTGCCCGAGGGACTTGCCTGGGACGTTCTCTGCGCTCCTCCCCTACCCGCTGCCCGGGCAGTCCTTGCGGGGCTACTACCCCAGCTTTAGAACCACGGAGAAGTTTCGACCGCTGCAAACGTGAGAAAATGCAGCTCCGCAGGACACCGCCCCCACACGCCCCACCCCACAGCCCGACCCCTGGCGGCGGCGACCTTGGTCATCCGGGAGGCGCCAGTACACTGGAGGAGGGGCTACCTTTGGTGCTTTCCTGGGTGCTAGGGTGGTAGCCTGAATCAGGCCACCTCCAGTCGCCGGCCACCACCAGGACTGGCACCACCAAGCCCGTTCCCCGCTCCCCTCGCCCCCCCTTACCCCCATCCCAGTCTGCCGCGCCCCGGCCCTTGCACCGCGCGCCTCTCGGTCAGACTCACCGCGTTTTGTGCAGCTAGGGTCGCATCGGGTCCCAGGGCTCTGCGCCTCCGGGCTGAGGCTCCCGGCTTGTCTTAGGAGCACTTCTCCCCTACCCTCAGCTGTCCTTCACGGCAGTCTCTTGACTCTTTTTTCCGGGTTAATTACGTTTCGCATTAAAGCAAAACCCAGCCCCGGATGTGAGTACAATGCTCCGCGGGCCTCAGGGGGAGGAGAGGGGTGCGGAGACCTCACGGGGACAGCGGCGGGGTAGGGGTAGGTGGGGGGGGGCGATGTGGCCGGGCCGCAGCAGGTGTCCGCGCTGGGGTGTGCTACAGGCGCTTCCTGAACCTACTTCTCCGTAGGGTGCAGCCAGCCCAACCTTCAGCTGCCCTGCCCGGAGCGCGAGGGGGCGTTAGGTTTAGGGGTGGCGGTAGGAGTACATCGTCCCAGCGGTCTGTAGTGCGCCCGAGTAGCCCAGCGAGCCGCCAGAGCTCTAACCCAGGCCGCCTTGCCCTTCTCCGAGCAAGGAGAATAGTGGGAAACAGAGCCTGGTTTGGCCTTGGATGACCAGACAGAACTCCTGTTCCCTGGCCCCAAAGCTACACGGCAATCCATAGGTGTTAATACTGTGCTGATGTGGAAACCGAGACTCCAAGACGTTAGGTAACTTGCTTCTGGGTCCCCAGTCAGTAGAGGGCAGGTCTGTCCGGTCTGACACAGGCTTCCCTCGTGGGGACAGAGACATTTAAATATAAGTAAAGCCAGACAGACAACATCCGAAACCTAAATATAGTGGATTCTCCCAGGGACTAAGCACCAAGAGATGCACTATCTGGTGTGTGTGTGTGTGTGTGTGTGTGTGTGTGTGTGTGTGTGTGTGT
>OU015752.1:40556617-40569390 GCA_907169655.1 Acomys percivali | reverse complement strand
CCCTCAGGCCAAGGGTTAGCACAATCACAAGGTTAGCCATAGACACTGTCCCGGTCATAAATACTCCTGGAGTCATAGACAAGGAAGCAAGGCAGGGTGGGATAGGGGTTCAGAAAAGAAAGAAAATAAATAAAAGGAAAATGGGGAGAAAGCTGCTAGGGCTAGCTAGCTTCAGGCGTCCACCATGGAATATTTTGTTTGTTTTTGTTGTTGTTGTTGTTTTTGGTTTTTTGAGACAGGGTTTCTCTGTGTACCCTTGGCTGTCCTGGACTAACTTTGTAGACCAGGCTGGCCTCGAACTCACAGAGATCCACCTGCCTCTGCCTCCCGAGTGCTGAGATTATAGGCATGCGCCACCACCTCCCGGCTCACCATGGAATATTTTACACTTTTTTTTTTAAAACTAATTTTCTCTACAAGTGAAAAGCCCATGGGAGGAATGAAGACAGGAGGGCAGAAGGACGGTTCTCTTTCTCTCACACACACACAACCCCAAAAACCAAACCACCTCTTTTTAAAGGAGGTTCTAGTGCTTAGCCTGATCCTTAGTCCATAGCTCACTCACCAATTCTTTGCTAAAAGAAATGCAGAGCTGGCACCACTGAAGCTTTTGAATCTCTTGTCTTAGACTATTATCTGCCACATCGCACCTCCGGCGAATGGGAAGTGACAACAGGACCCCTACATCCACACAGGCAGGAAATGGCTTGGCTGCTGACGTCCTTGTAAGTGTGGACCAATAAAGTCATGGGGGTGATTTGTTGGAGGGGCCCTGTCTGTGGGTGAGGGGGCCTTGGGGAGCCCTCCTGTTGGGTGTGTACCCTTTGGGTGATGCAGGCTTCTGAAAACAAAGCTATGATGGAGACGTGCAGAGCTCAGCGTGGGAGCAAGTTGCCTAACAGAGCTGTGCCTAAATAAAGGCCACCGTGTGCCGGTGACTGTGCCGCAGAGCTGATAATCTGTATTTTCACCAGACAGAGGGAGGACAGGGGTGGATAGATTCTGCTGTCACACACCAGGGACAACTTCCAGAAGTGCTTGGATGAATCACTGGGTACCCATGCACACTCACAACAGTTTAAATATGGGTGCTGGGGGTGGTCAGGTGTCAGCTCACAAAAGCTGGAACATTTGGTACAGAGTTGTTGGACCCCATGTATCAACTCCTGTCCTCTATTGCAGATTTTTTAAGTATTTATTTCTGCTTATGCTTGTGCATACGGTGTGTGTGTGTGTGTGTGTGTGTGTGTGTGTGTGTGTGTGTGTATGTGTTTGTCTCTGTGTGTGAAGGCATACATAAAGGTCAGAGGACAACCGTGGGCCTCACTTCTTTTCTTCTACTTTGTCCTCAGGCAGGGTCTCTCTGTGTAATCCACCGTGCTGTGTACTCCAGGCTAGCTGGCCTGTGGGGTTCCTCCCATTGCCACCTCCCATTTGCCTCAGGAGTGCTGAGACAGATGCGTGCCACCACTTCCATTTTTATCTGCGTTCCAGGCATCATAACTCAGGTCGTCAGGCTTGTGGGAGAAGTGTTTTACCTGCTAAGCCATCTCCTCAGCTTATTTATTACAGATTCTTTTGGTCCCTTCCATATGCAACTTACAGTGACTTTGCTAAAGATGAGCTATTACTAATTCTAAAAGAAGCAAAAAACAAACAAACCAAACAAACCCAACTCGCCCCCCAAATTAAAAAATACACATTAGTTTAGGGGTGTGATTTACGTAAGTAGCTAATGGAAAAACCAAAACAAGACAAAAACCAGGTCAGCTAATTGGATATGGCCACAAGTGTAACTAACATCAGATCTGCTATCACATCAAATTGGGAATTTGCAGGTCCTCCAAATGCCCAGGTATTGATTGCTTGGTCCAACTGTAGCACTATTTGGAGGTAGTAGAACCTTTAGGAGATAGAGCTGTGGAGATTCATGAGATTTGGGGGGGGGGGTTGGTTTTTTGTTTTTGTTTTTTCAAGGCAGAGTTTCTCTGTGTAGCCTTGGCTGTCCTAGACTCACTTTGTAGACCAGGCTGGCCTCAAACTCACAGCGATCCTCTTGCCTCTGCCTCCCTGGGATGAAAGATGTGTGCCACCATGCCCAGCTCTGTTTTACTTTTTTTTAAAACCAAGCCTTTTGGCTCCAGGTTGTGGAATGAATTTGAGTTTATAGCTATTATTCAGAGCAAAGATTTGGAGCTCAGCTCTCCCACACTGCCTGCTCATTTGGCACCTGTTTTAGAGGCGGGGTATGGCAGTAGGAGGACAATTGATTTGACACTCAGGGCCAATTCTAACTTGCATCTATAGGGAAGAACTGTGCCGAGCACTCAGGAGGCCCTAAGGTGTTTGATTCCAGCACCAAAACAGACAACAAGGACCTCACATCGAAGAACCGAGCCCCACGGGCAAGGCGAGGAATCAAACTTCCCTAGTCTTTGGAGACACAGATTCCCACTCTTTAAGAAAGAGTAGGCAGCCGGCGTGGTGGTGCACGCCTTTAATCCCAGCACTCGGGAGGCAGAGGCAGGCGGATCGCTGTGAGTTCGAGGCCAGCCTGGTCTACAAAGTGAGTCCAGGACAGTCAAGGCTACACAGAGAAACCCTGTCTCGAAAAACCAAAAAAAAAAAAAAAGAAAGAAAGAAAGAAAGAAAGAGTAAGCAAATAGGAATAGAACACCTCCCTGGCTTCCACCCCACATCCCCACCCCACACCCTCATCCTGAAAAGACTCGAGGTCCATGGCTATTTGCACACAGCCATATGGGCTGATCGTGGGAGGCTGGAGCTTCGGGAGGCTGGACTCCATATGATGTGGGACCTAATCCATATTAAATATCTTACTGTGATCTAAACTCCATCAGCTAATCAAGCCACAGACGTTTTAATGCCCTATTCTGAAGACATTTGTCTTTTTGTGTCAAGCTAGGTTAATAGCTAAGAAATAAATGTATAGACGTGAACCTGGTGGCTCAGACCTATAATCCCAGCTACTGTGGAGGATGAGGCAGGAGGATTTCAAGTTCAAGGCTAATGCAGGTGCTACAAAGGGCTAGAGGTACAGCCCAGTGGAGGGAAGGGCCTCTTGTAAGAGGCCATAGATACCAGGGAGTGCTCCGGCAGCAGCCCAGAAGAAAGGCTCTGCTCCCTGGTGTGGTCCCTACAGCTTAGCAAACATGGATGCCTCTCCGCTTCTCCAAGTCAGTTTTCCTCTCACTCCTCTCAGAGCAGCCGCTGAGCAGGCAGAATGAGCGAGCGGGCATTTCCGCCCTCCCCCCACCTCCACCTCAGAGAGGGAAGGCTCAGCATCCTGCAATCGCTCTCAGATTGTCTGAGTTCATCTTCATTTGTGATAAGCAGACACAGTATTGGCCTTCGAAATCAATGTTGAAAGACTTTGGGAAAAGTCCACAATGCTTGCTGCCTGCTACTTATCAGCCAGGACCTGATCACAGATGTTTGGCTTATCCTCTTGTCATGTCTTACACATCGATGTGCCAGTTGATCGATTAAGTTCTTCTGTGAGCTCTTTCTCGAATATTAGGAACACATTATTTTCTTCTCTTCCTTCCTTTCACAAAATCATCGTAGTCCTGTTATTGGCCACCACTAATATATGGTTTGTTTGTTTGTTTTGGTTTTTCGAGACAGGGTTTCTCTGTGTAGCCTTGGCCATCCTGGACTCACTTTGTAGACCAGGCTGGCCTTGAACTCACAGGGATCCGCCTACCTCTGCCTCCCGAGTGCTGGGATTAAAGGCGTGCGCCACCACGCCCGGCTAATTTTTTTTTTAAATATAATAATTACCCATAGTTATGGGACTATGTGGAAATCTGATGCTTTTATACACATATATAATGGGAAGTCAAGATAATCAGCATTTACACGTCTTTTAAAAAATTAAAAAAATAAAAATAAAAATTTTTATTTTTTTTTTCCAAGACAGGGTTTCTCTGCTCAGCCCTGGCTGTTCTGCAGTTTGCTCTGTTGATCGGGCTCTGAAGACATCTTTCTTCAGTAAAGTATCCCAATCTCTGTGCCAAGCAGAGGGAGGTAAATATGAGGAGAGTCACGCATGTTGGCTCTGTTTCTTAACAATTAAACTTTATTATACAACCCAACTAGCTTACACAAGAAGGAAAAAAGGTTAAAGGGACAAAAGAGTGAACCTTCCGGTATCCGTTCCACGGGATGAGTCCTTAGGTGTCTCTCTGGCCCGCGCGATAGTCCAGCCTGTTCGCTTTCTCCACACGCGCTCCCAAACCCCCGGCTGAATCTGTTGTTTTTCTCGTCCCCACCTGCCCGAGTCACATGGGAAGGGCGGTCTCCTTCTCCCATTGAGGGTCCATTAGGAAAACAATAGCCCAGGTGGGGTTCCCAGGTCTGCTTCCTGAATTCCAGGCCCAGGATGGCTCCACTCAGTCTATCACAAGGTATTCATGGGTGCCCCAAGGGTAAAGCCCACCAAGACTGCTTCCACCTGTGATGAAGCTTAATCTTTCCCACACACGCAGATGCACACAGTGAAGCTGCTGTCCAGGCCGAAGGGCAATACTGCACTGGGCCACCTGGAAGCTGCATGAGGAAAACAACAGAAGCATGAGGTGAGGATCTTTGGGCCAGGCAAAGCGATTCCACAGTGTGTAGGTAAATGACTGCAGCTGGGTTTTTTTTTTTTTTTTACCCCTGCCCCCACCCCAGACACAGCATTAAGTTGTTGCCTTAGGAAAATCAGGCTGTTGGCCACGTGGAAGAAGGATTGCAGGGGCAGGAACAAGCACAGGGAGATGTGTCATCCTCCTTAAAACCTTCCAAGAGCTTAAAGGAAAATCCAGTGACACAGCACTTGCCTAGCATGCCTGTGTTCCGGGACTCAATCCTTAGCGCCACAGAGCCAGGAAACAAATAAAAAGAGGAAACCCCCTATTTCTCTTCGTTTCTCCGGAACACTTTCTCCGTGCCAGTGCTCCCACCCTGGGACTTTTGTCAGTCTCGCAAGAGCAGCAGGCCCCAGGACCTTTGCGCTGGCTGTTGCTCTTGGTTGCAGCCCACCCTTGGCCTTCTGCTCTGACCCTTCTTTGCCGGAAACGGTTCTCCAGCCTCAGCTGTAAGCTCACCTTCTCAGAGAAGCCAGTTCTCCACCTCACCGGCCGACATAGCAAATGTGAGATTTGTTCATGCCTTCATTATTTTTCCCCCTCAAGTGTGATTCATGGGTGGGAGGTCATCTGCATCTTATCCTGCAGTGTGTCCCTAAGCCCTAGCTGATGGCATGAAGGGATAATGAGAGCTTGAAATAACAGAGGGAGGTGGGAGGAGGGGAGGAGACACACAGCAGAAAGGCTGCGCATTGCTTGGTGCCGTGCAGGGTGTGGGTGGCGAGAGAGGAGGAGGAGAGAGACATGTGTGTCTCTTGCTTGGGCAGCTGGCCGCCCCTGTACAAAATAAGGAACACAGGATGGCTGGGTTTATGGGGTCTAGCTAAGGGAAATCAGTATCAGGGATATCTTAAGTTGGGAACATTCCAAAGTGGTAGATATGAGAGAGTATGCTGGACAGTTTGACACATGCTAAAGTCACCTGAAAGGAAGGGATCACAATTAAGAAAATGCCTCCATAAGATCCAGCTGTTGGGTATTTTTTTTCTAAATTGGTGATTGATGGGGGCGGGCTCACCCCATTGTGGGTGGTGCCATCCCCTGGGTTGGTGGTCCTGAGTGCTATAAGAAAGCAGGCTGAGCAAGGCAGTAAGTAAGCAGCATTCCTCCCTGGCCTCAGCATCAGCTCCTGCCTCCAGGTTCCTGCCCTGCCTTCCCTCAGTGATGGACTATAATATGGAAGTGGAAGCCAAATAAACCCTTTCCTCCTTAAATTGCTTTGGTTAAATCGCAGCAACAGTAACCCTAACTAAGACAGGTTGGGTACCAGGACTGCGGGATATTGCTATGATAGACCTGATCGAGTTGTTTTGGGGAGGATTGTGGAAGGATTTGGGAGCTTCGGGCTAGAAAAGCCACTGAGAAATCGAAGCTTGGTGAGCTGTTCTGGTAGGAGCTTGGAAGATAAGAATGTTAAGAGCAGTGCAGACCATGGCGGCCTGGCTCATGAAGTTTTGGAGGGAAGGGTCGAGAGTCACTAAAAGACTTACCGGGTCTGTTTGCTATTTTAAGTTGAAAAATCTGTGGTTCTGCTTGGCTGGGGCTGAAAACTCAGCTGTGATTAACAAGAGACTGGAACCAGTGAAGTAAAACCTGTGCTTGACTGGGACAATTGATGCTGGTCAGCTGGAGCTGAGAAATTAGTAAAGATCAAGAAAAGACCAGCAAGCCGGGCAGTTGGTGACACACACCTTTCATCCCAGCACTCGGGAGGCAGAGGCTGGTGGATCTCTGAGTTTGAGGCCAGCCTGGTCTATAAAGCAAGTTCCAGGACAGCCAAAGCTATACAGAGAAACCCTGTCTCATCAAGATTGTACCTTGTGCTTGCATCTTCACTTGGTAATGTGTAAGAGTCACCCAGGTGGTACTGGTTTTGAAGGCACGCAGGGGACATGGAGAGCAGCTGGGGCTTGGCCCTATGAGGCAGGGCTGGAGTCCCTGAAGAGAACCCAGGAAAGGCTACTGGTGGAAATACAGCCCTGTTGCCCAAGACCCCAGCATTTTGGAGAAATCAGTGCCATACGATGACCAACAAGAATAGTAGCAGAAGTGGAGTAAACCTGCCAGAGTTTGGAGACAGTCTGTGTGTGCTGCAGAGGATGGAGCTGGAGAGAGTGAGCCAAACGCTTTGGAGGAGCGCCGAAGACAGTAAGTGAATCCTAGCTATTATTGATCATTGGCTGACTTACACTGTCAGAGTTTGGTTTTGCTTTGATCTGCTTGTGACTGTTCCCTGCCTCATCTCTCTTGAAGTAAGGAAGTACTTAACTTTATTTTTCTTTTTTTTTTTTCTTTTTTGGTTTTTCATGACAAGGTTTCTCTGTGTAGCCTTGGCTGTCCTGGACCCGCTTTGTAGACCAGGCTGGCCTTGAACTCACAGCGATCCGCCTGCCTCTGCCTCCCGAGTGCTGGGATTATAGGCGTGCGCCACCACCGCCCAGCCTAAGTTTGTAAAATGCTTTATTTTGTGCTGTTGATAATGTGTGATCTTGGGGAGAAACAAGAAAGGAAAGGTGATGGTTTAACAGTGACGTGATTGCGTGTCAAGTTGACAGCGAGTCAGTTGTGCTTGGTGATTTTATGTCAACTCGACAGAGGCTGGAGTCATCTGTGTGGAAGGAACCTCAATTAAGACAGTGCTTTCAATAAGATCAGGCTGTAGGCCAGCTTGTAGGGCTCTTCTTAGTGACTGTTGGGGAGGGCCCAGCCCATTGTGGGTGGGGCCATCTGTGTGGGTGTGGGTGTGGGTGGTCCTGGGTTCCAGAAGAAAGCAGGCTGAGCAAGCCACAAGGAGCAAGCCAGTAAGCAGCAGCCCTCCATGGCCTCTGCATCAGCTCCTGCCTCCAGGTTCCTGCCCTGCTTGAGTTCCTGTCCTAATTTCATTCAATGATGAACTATGGTTTAGAAGAGGAAGCCAAATAAACCCTCTCCTCCCCAAGTTGCTTTGGTCATGATGTTGTTTCATCACAGCGCAATCTGGCTTAGAAGACTTCTGAAAGTGGTCAGCCAGAGGCCACAGGGAAGAAAGAAGTGATTTCTCTCCATGCCCATGGTTGGGACTGGACCCTCTGGAGTGGCCTGTCTGGCTTTTTAAGGGGTTGGTGGTGGTGGTGGCGGTGGTGGTGGGGTTTTTTTTGTTTGTTTGTTTTGTTTTGGTTTTGGTGTGTGTGTGTTTGTGTGTTTTGATAGCTTTCCCAGTCATAGCCTGTGTGTGCAGGAGCCCCCAAAGGGTAGTACCTAAGACAGAGTTTGCAGAGGCCTGACAGCACTTCCCCTTTGCCCAGCCTCTGTCAGGAAAACAAAAGCCCAGCCCTGGGGCCCAGGAAGGGAGTAAGTGCCTGACAGCTGCTCACCTTGGGGCCTGGGGCAGGGATCTCCTCAGTACAGTGTGTGCTGGAGAGCCAGCAGCCAAGCCTTTCTAAACACACAGGGTCTGCTCAGATGACTGCTCCCTGCTAGAGCACTGTCCACTCAGTCCACAGGCCAACAGGGATGCCCCCTGTGTGGGTGATGAAGAGGATGTATTTTCAATATCAATAGATTAAATTTATTTATGAAGAAAGGAGAATAGAAATTATAGTGATAAGCTTTAAAAATATCAAAATTGGCATTTTTTCCCTTCCTTTTTCTTCCATGGACTTTATAAGATTTGTTACAATCATATACAGTCTCAAGCTACACACATTCATTTCAAGGATTCCTTCAGTCCTCATTTCCAGTTGAGGTCTTATCTCCAAATTTTGGGGTGCTGGGTATAAATTTCCAGACGGAAATCGTTAGTCTGGCTCTAATACATATACATGTTTTTCTTTTCTCTCCTACACTTCCTACCCTAGTCCTCAGAAAGAGTTCTAACATAAAAATATCTGAAAATGCCAGGTATGGTGGCCCACGCCTTTAATCCCAGCACTTGGAAGGCAGAGGCAGATGGATGTCTGTGAGTCTGAGGCCAGCCTGGTCTACAAAGCGAGTTTCCAGGACAGGCAGGGCTCTGTTCCACAGAGAAACCCTGTCTCAAAAAAATAATAAAAATAAAAAACTTAGTTACGCGTTTATGTATGCCTTTGGGTGTGTGTAGAGGCCAATGGGCAGAGTCCATTTTGAGCTGCCTGACATATGAGTGATGGGTGCAACATGAGTGACAGGAACTAAACTCGGGTGCTCTGGAAGAGCAGCACATGAATAGGTGTATGAACCAGCTGAAGGTCCCTTCATCCCACTGGCTGAGCTTGGATGAGAGGCTGAATGAGGTCTGTGTGGCAGCAGCAAACAAATCCCACGCTTTGTGGGGGTGGTCCTGGGCGCCTCCGCAGCCCTGGGCATGCAGGGTTTCAGTCAGGTTTGTACTTGTGTGTTCTCTTGTGTGCCATCCCCAGATGACCCCACAGCCGCTCCTTCCAGCTTTCTTTCAAATGTCGCCTTCTCAATGGGACTTTTTTCTTTTCTTTCTTTTCTATAGTGTGTCATGATGCAGCTCGGGCTGGCTCAAACTTGCGATCCTCCTGTTTTAACCTCCTGAGTGGTGGGTACTGGCTACCCTGAGTGGTGGGTACTGGCTACCCTTCTAACGCTTCGCCTTTTCTCCCTATTTCCTGCTATATATTTTTTTCCATTTTAGCTCTGAATGTTTTCTGATATTCCATAGACATTGAGTCAGCTTTTTGTTCCTATCATAAACGACCAGAGGGTATCAACGTACAAAGAGCAAAGAGTCCTTTTTTTTTCCCACCCACCCCGACCCCAGGAGATTTCTAAGTGTGATCTGTGTCTCTCCCTGTTGCTTTCAGGCACATATGGCAGAGGGGGTGTGATAAATCAAAGACTCATGGCCCAGACCTGACAGGAAAAGAAGGAAAGAACCCAGGGTCCCAGCATGACCCTGGTGGCTTACAATCTCCCTTCCTGGGTCTCACCACCACTGTCCAGCCATGTTAGGCTATTTTAATTCATTTCTGCGTGTGAATACACAGTCTCTCTGTCTGCCTGTCTGTCTGTCTCTGTGTCATCTGTCTCTCTGTATCTATCTCTTCATCTCTGTCTGTCTCTGTGTTTGTCTCTCTGTCTTTCTGTGTGTCTCTTTCTGTGTCTGTCTGTCTTTTCTCTGTCTCTTTGCTGCTGTCTTTCTCTCTCTCCCACTTATAAGAAAGACTCAGTCCAAATGGACCTCCCATTCCTTCCTTCTTCACATGCCACGTGGTTTACCTGAGATTACACAGAAAACAAGTGGCAAAGGCTGAGGGATTGAAACCGAACCATTCTTTGGCCCCTTCCCACCTCCATTCCAAAGCAAGAGTGTTGCTGCCCTAAGAATCAGCCCAGCCCCTGTTATCTGTGTTGAACGTGGGCTAATGACGCTTCTGAAGCAGGGCTTTCAGACGCTCACACAGCCAAGTACAGTATTTCCAAGTTCCTTTCTGAAACTGCCGGGGGGTGAGGGGTGGGAGGGGGTGAGGGACTCAAGTGTGCTTTTGTTCTTCCATCATATTTTTTCAATTCCTCACTAATCCTTGGCCTGGTGTCCTAAGATTCCCTTAAAAGGCAATGGTTTCTCTATACAGGATATGTTAAGGTTGTTTTCGTTATATGGGTTTGTAGGTAACAGTGTGATGACCTTACATGTTTGTAGAGTTTGTAATGATCAGACAGGATAGCTCACGTTTAAAACTGTGGTTGTGAATATGTAGTAAGTAGACAGGTGATATTTTACCACGCGTGTGCAACGTGTACTCGTCACGTCAGGGCACTTAGCCCATTTCTCTATCTTTACTTGGAAGCCCTGAGGGTCTCTTTTCCAGTTACTCATAAAATATGTAATAGGTGATTGTAAACTATAGTTTCAGAACATAATATGCTGACGCTAGAGTAAGATGGGCTGTCTGAATATACTAGAACATCTGTATGAAGTCCCTCTACAAGGACACATGTTGTGGTTAATTTAAAAGTATGGCCTAATAAATGTTTATTACTAGGGTATAGCTATGATGGCAGTAATTTCTAACCCACGATCAACAATATACACAGACACCTCTTGTTCACCTGGAGCAGGGTAGATATTAACCCCCTAAACTACCTTCCATATCTCCCAGCCCCTATCCCATGCTATCTACTTTTAATAATTTCCATTTGGGATACCTCCCATCTGTAATCCATAAATACTTGGGAATGTCTTCCATCTCCTCCATCCCCGCCAATCTGGTCATGTGCTCTCTCCACCTTACCCATCGCATACCTGCCCTTCCTCCTCCCAAGAGCCTGTCTATCTAGCAAGCCTCTGGACTGTGGCTCCGCCTCTTTCTCCGGCCCTGCCCAGGTATGGGGTTTCTTTATTAGTCCAACAAGGAGGCAACAGCAATGCTTGGGTTGCCTGACAGTCTCCAATAAGAATCTTGGGGGTTGGCGGGAGGGGGGGCAATTAATAAATACAAAGCACCAGACCATACTCCAACACACACACAAGGAGCTCACAGGAAGAAAAATATCGGGCTGGGGTCCTGTGCAAGGCTTATCAGTTGTCATGAAACCTAGGTATGCTTTCAAATGTTCTTATACAAGTATCCAAGAAAGTTATTCAAAATAGCTTAAAACTCATGATCCTCCTGCCTCAGCTTCCTGAGTGTTGGGTTACAGGTGTGCACAACCACTCCTGGCCAGAACCAAACTCTTGACGTTGCTATGTTGTCCTAGTTGAAAAAGACTTGTTTCCCCATGTGAAATGCTATATAGACTGTGTCTCGAAGCGCCCTTCCGTGGTGAGGCTGGCCCACCTCTCTCAGGCCCTGCACAGTTTCACAAGGCCTTTCTGCTGCAACCTGGCAGGTGAGCTTGGTGCTGACTGGGCCTCCACTTGGTCTTCCTTACTTAAGACCCTCCTTCCCATGACCCTGTGTAGCTCATGCCATACCTGCGTACCTCAGCGTGACCGTTGTGGCTCACTCTGTGCCCTTACACGGCCCTCGGTGTAACTGCCCTGGCTCACCCCAAGCCTGCACAGGGCCTTCAGCGTGACTGCTACCTCCTGTGCTGAGCTCTTTCCCCAGGACAGCTTATCTTTTACCCATTGATGGATGGATTTGCAGTGCAGGGAATTGAACCTAGGTCCTCGCCCATGCTAGCTGAGTGCTCTACTACAGGCCTCTATTTCTAGCCCTCCTATTACATTTCATTTTGACACAGGGTCCCCTTAGGTTGCTCAGGCTGGCTCATGCTTGCTCTATAGTAAATGAAGGGCTTTACTGTTCAGTTCACTTACTCAAGCCTTCAAATAGCTGGGCTTACAGGCATATACTGCAATGCCTGATTGCCCCGTATATATGTTATTTATTGATTGATTGATTGTTTTCAAGACAGTGTTTCTTGCCAGGTGTGGTGGCGCATGCCTTTAATCCCGGCACTCGGGAGACAGAGGCAGGTGGATTGCTGTGACTTTGAGGCCAGCCTGGTCTACAAAGTGAGTCCAGGATGGCCAACATAACATAGTGAAACCCTGTCTCGAAAAAATTTAAAGCAAGCAAGCAAACAAACAAACAAGACAGTGTTTCTCTGTATAACCACCCTGGCTGCCTTGGAATTCAATTTGTAGACCAGGCTGGCCTCGAACTCACAGAGATCTGCCTACCTCTCATATTTTATTTCATTAAAGAAATTCTGAGGCAAAAAAAAGAAATTCTGACAAGGATATATTGTACGTTGGACACGTTGGACCTTGCCCTGCTCAGCTCTACCCTTTTCTTGCGCTGGCCTTTCTCCTATTTAAAAAAAAAAAAAGACACTTTTTGTTTCCATATGTGTATGAGTGTTTGCCAGTATGTATATGTATGCGCCATGTTTGGCCCAGTGCCATGGAGGCCATAAGAGCACATCAGAGTCCTCAATGCTACAGTGACAGGTAACTATCAGCTGATATGTAGGTTCTGGGAACTGAACCAGTGTTCTGAGAGAGTAGCAAGTGCTCTTAACCACTGAGCCATAATGTCAGCCCCCATCTTTCCTACTATTAATTCCTTTTGCTCCCCCAGCAAATTTTGCTTCTACTTTTATTTAATATGCCTGATTTTATAAGACTACATAAAATCTAGGAACCATAAATGAGAGAAAACATACACAGCCTTTTTTTTTTTT
>OU015752.1:40542451-40556607 GCA_907169655.1 Acomys percivali | reverse complement strand
AGTCTCAATGTTGTATAAAATATGATCCCCAATTGTCCTCAGATGTTGTGGCCATCCTCTGTAGGTGCTGTAGCCATCTCTGTAGATGCTGCAGCCATCCACTGTATTGTTTTTTGTTTGTTTATTTTTGTTTTTGTTTATGTATTGGTTTTTTGGTTTTTCAAGACAGGGTTTCTCTGTGTAGCATTGGCTGTCCTGGGACTGTCTTTTTAGACCAGGCTGGCCTTGAACTCACAGAGATCCACCTGCCTCTGCCTCCCAGGCATGTGCCACCACCGCCCTGCTTGCAGCCATCTACTGTAGATGATGCAGCAATAGTCAGCTGATGTTGCCATCCTCTATAGATGGGGTGCACACACCCAGTTGATGCAGCCATCCTGTATAGATGTTATATCCATCTTCAGATGCTGTGGTCATCAATAGATATTGTGGCCATCCTCTGTAGATGCTGTAGCTATCTTCCATAGCCACAGAATATTGTGGCTTTCTGTGTCGCAAGGTGAAGCATTAGCCTGGCTAATTGTGTCTCAGTTTTCCTTTCCTGGGCAATCCTGGATATCATCAGAATTCCTCAGGCTCATCAGAATTTCTCTTAGGGGAAATGAGGATATGGACTCGATGCTCAAACTTGCCTTATATGTATGTATTTGGGAGTAAATAAGTAGTCAGGGTCTCACTATGTAGCCCAGCCTCCCCTAGAACCCTCCCTCTGCCTCTCAAATATTGGGAATGACAGACATGTGCCATTCAGACCAGCTTAAGTCTGACTGTTCTTGCCATGAAGAATACCAACGGGCAAATACTGCAAGTCTTGGCATATATGCTTGCATGTAACTATAAATGCTTGTATCTAGAATATCTTATTAGGAGACTAACAATTTCCAGTACTGTTTTGCTGTTACGTATAGAATAACCAACAAATATATATTGGGCTGTGATGTAGCTCTACAGAGAGGTCCTCCTAACAAGAGTAAAGTCTAGGGTATGATTCACTGCATGGTAACTGATCAATTAGTCAATCAACTGCCCTAATTGTAATGATGGGTTAATTAAAAAAAAAAAAAAAGTCCACCACTTAAAGCCTTACGGACACAGGATATTTTTAAATTTTTTAAGAAAAGTCAACTTACATATAGATTTTTTTAATTTCAGAAAATATGATACAGCAATCAATAACAGAGTTCAAACATAAAAATACCTGACATTTGGATAAGCTATTTCGGGCAAGTGGGATGAAAGTGTAGTGCTGTTGGAAAGCGAATGATGTTACATTCGTGACTGTTAAAGAACTGCTTGCTCATGCTTGAAAAATGAATGATGGTGTCAAATTGCCCCATGCTCAGAAGCTAATGGATACACTTGTCTTTATTCACAATCTGTAGGGTGCAACCTCTGCACACACTTAAGTTCTCCATTTCTAACAAAGATGCCAACTGAAGAAATGTGAAGGTCCACACACGGTGTTGGCACTGGGGCGGGGTGGGGGAGGTGGGACACTGTACCGTTTTAATCCAGCCTCTTAACTGGCACCTCCGCTTCCAACACTGACCCCTCTCTCAGCTCTGGCGTTGGCAACCTTGCGCATTAGTGGTAGGCAGCAGTGCACCTGCGATTTGGGGCGGTTCTTAGGCTTCGTCATGAAGCCTGCCCACTCTAAGCTCCTTGGCATTTGCAGAATCCTGGTAGTAACTTAGGCCGGAGAATCTAAAATTAAAATCGGCCCCTAGATCCCTCACTGTGGGAGTACTTCAAGACTGTGCCCTTAAATTCCAGCAGCCACTATTCGATTCAGAGCTCACTCAGCATCATGTAATCACTAGGTTTTGGTTTTGTTTTGTTCCAATAATCTTCTGCCATACTTCCCCGTCATTTCTGAGTAAAGGGAGAGCCGAGGCACTGCTCTGTAATGACTGAAAGAGCTATGGAGCCAACTCTGCGGTGTGTCAGTGTGTCGTCTATATCAGAGTGACTTTAAGGTGGGGCGGGGCGGGCACAGGGGCGGGGACCGTTCAGGGGTTAGGAGCACAAGCTGCTCTTTTAAGAACCTGAGTTCCATACTCACTGCTCACACTAGACAGCTCGCAAGCAACCACTGATGCAGCAGGCCTCCAAAGGCACTCACTGCCCCCACCTACATACCTACTAGCCTGACCTTGTAGATGATAGCATGGTGCCAGCAGAGACACAGAACACAGAACAAATCTATCAGCACCTACAAGGCCTATGCTAACTGCTACTTGTTCTTTATTTCTATGTTTTTATCCTTTTGAAATGTTGTGTAAATGGAACCACAGAACACTGGAACATCTGATAGTTTTTCCTACTTAGCATCATTAACTGAATGTTCATTGCATATTTGTAGACAGATAACTCGCTCCTTGAAAAAAAATTAATTCAACTATAATATTCTGTGGTGTGCATGTGCCACCTTCTGTTGTTTCTATTATTATGAACAAAACTGCCACAAATATTCATGTGTAACCCTAAGCCTTAGCTTCTCTGTGATAATGCCCATAGTATGACTGCCGGGTCATGTGACATACGTGTTTAATTGTTTTTTAAAAATAGCTCAGACCATCTTCAGACACACAATCTTTCCAGCTCCACCCCACTAAGTACTAGGAGTATCACCACACCTGGTCTCCATGTTTGTCTACTTATTTGTTAATAGTGGAAAACAGAAAAAGAAAATGTATTCAATGCGGCTATATTGGGAAGAGGGCCAAAGAAACCCAGCAGACCCCTCACCCCTAGGAGTCTTTTGGTCCTGAATTGAGATTTTAAAAGGAGAAAAAGACATGGAGGTATGAGGAGCCCCACAAGAAGACCAACAGAACCAACCAGCCAGGGCCCAGAGGGGCTTGCTGAGACTGAAGCACCAACCAAGGACAATGCATGGACTGGACCTAGGCCCCTACACAGATGTAGCCAACGGGCAGCTCGGGCTTCATGCAGGTCCTCTAGTGAGGGAAACAGAGGCTGCCTCTGATAAGGACTCTGATACCAGTTTTTTTAATCGCTTCCCAGTGGTGGGACTGCCTTGCCAGGCCACAGGGCAAGAGGACACTCACAGTCCTGATGTGACTTGATGAGCTGGGGTGGATGGGAAGGGGGCTCCCCTTTTCTGAGGAATAGGGAAGGGGAGAGGGTAAAGGGGGGTTCAGGAATGGGAGGGGAGAAGGGATGGGGCTTTGACCAGGATGTAAAGTGAATTTTAAAAAAGCTTAAACAAAGGGTCAAGGTGTGGCTCCTGTGGTCTCTGCTGCGGCTCTGTCCACCACCGAGTCTTCTGTGGGCTCCATTCTAGTCCTGGATCTTTAGGTCTCTTTCTGGGAGACAAGTTTCCACTCTGGCTTGTACTTTTCCTTCTCCAGCGTAAGATTCTTGAAGAAATCCCCCGTTTCCTTGGAGTTCGTTGGTTCAGTAGCTGATAGTCTGACTGAGAGACTGAAAAAATATCTCTGGAATATCTACACTGCTGCCAGGCCAGTTACAGTTCCCTGTTTTCTTTAATTTTTAAAAAGACATTTCCCCTTCTTCCCTCCCTCCCTCCCTCCCTCCCTCCGTTCCTCCCTTTGTTTCTTTCGTTTTGTGTATGAGTGTTTTGACTGCATGTATACAGTGCTCAAGGAGGCTAGAATATGGATGGCATCAAATTTTCTGAAACTGGAATTACAGGTAGATGTCAGCCCTCATGTGGGTTCTGGGAACCAAACCAGTCTGTGTTCTTAACCACTGAACCATCTCTCCATACTCCCTTCCATTTTAATATCTCAGTTTTGAGTGGGGAATTTGACTGTATCTGAAACAAATATGATTTTTAAAAGAATGCAAATAGAAACCATGCTTAGAATATATTTAGGGGCCAGGCATTGTGGCGCATGCCTTTAATCCCAGCACTCGGGAGGCAGAGGCAGGCGGATTGCTGTGAGTTCAAGGCCAGCCTGGTCTACAAAGGGAGTCTGGGACAGCCAAGGCTACACAGAGAAACCCTGTCTCGAAAAACCAAAAGAAAAAAAAAAAAAAAGAAGAAGATGATATTTAGGGCATAGAACACTTTTCCATCGCCTCTTGGCTCTTTGTTATTTTAGAAGGGCTGGAACAATTAACTCCATCTTATTTAAGCCAGAATCTAGACATGAAGCTTGGATTGGTCTCAAAGCTGCAATCTTCTTGCTTCAGGTTCCCAAATGCTGGAATTAGAGGCAACTGCTATTGTGTCCAGTGTGTGCCAAACTGTTTCCTACAAGTGTGTGGGGGACATTTATAGTTCCACTAACAGTGTACCCTGTATCTCTCTGCACTCTAACCAGCACGTGATGTGGCTGCCATTTTTCATTCAAATACATGTGGTATCTCAGTGTGGTACATTATTTCTAATTTAATCATTTTCCTTTACACAGAGTTTTGTTTATATCTTCTCTATAAATGCTAATAAAAGTATTTTATTAAGGTAACAAATTGCAGGTATATAATAAGAAATGAACATACATAGTAGCACAAACAATGTTTAAAAGAAATAAAGTAAATGGCATGAGTGAATTGAGAGGTCGCCTTGGGGGGTGATTCTGCCACTCAGGGGAGCCCCTTTCTCACCAGAAAAACTACATGCGACTTTGAGCTGAAACAATTGCACCGCCACCCACACAATCCGGCCAGTCTCCTGTGCAAGGTCGGCCCCAGGAGGTGCAGACCGCTGTCTGGAGCACATACAAGGTAGCCTTTCTCTCTCTGTGCCGCTGTCAGCAGTTCCATTTATGGGCAGAGGGATGAGCCTGATACGGTCATTGACTCTCTCCCCCACCCCGCCTTTGCCACGCTCCCACCTCTGTTCAGTGATTTCTCTTTCCTCTCACTATAGCTTCCATCTGGACTAGGGAGCCCTGTAGTCTGATGACCCAGAGGCCCTTTTCTTACCTGTGCCTAGCGCTCTGATGTCCTGTGTGGAAACCAGGATGATGACATAGTCAGAGGAGGAAGGTACAGGTGGCTGGGTACCTGATGCCAGTGCTCTCAAAACTGAGCCTTCGGCATCAGCATAAATCTCGTTTTCCTAGTGCTGAATTGCTGGAGGAAGGAGTTAGGTTGGTTTGGCCTGAGTTCTTCATCCACACACCACACTTGATTTCAACACAGTGTCCTGTGGAGCCATTACACAAATTATGATGAAATTGGAAGAAAAACTCCCAGTCCCTAGCAATTCACCTCAGTTCCCTTAAGAATCAGAATTCAGGCTGAGATTTGGGTTTTATGTATTGTTTGCAGTGGAATTTTAATAATAATTGCTTGTTTTTGTTTTTGTTTTTTTAATGTATATGCCACATTTGGGGAGTGAACTCTGGATCTCATGTGCTAGGGAAACACCCTACAATTGAACTACAGCCCCTGTCAAATTCAAGGGGAGCTTGTGTAGTGCAGCTGTATGTTGGCAAGTATTTTAAAGTTGAGAACATGACTATTTATATGTTATTCTCATCTTAACCGCAAAGCAACGGTGAGGCCTTTAATGTACTTTCATAGTAAGAATTACTTTAAACTTTCACATTTCCTGAGCATGCCTTTAATCCCAGCAATTGAGAGGCAGAGGCAGGTGGATCTCTGAGTTGGAGGCCAGCCTGGACAGCCAAGGCTACACAAGGAAACCCTGTTTCGAAAAACCAAACCAAACCAAAAGAGTGCCCCGAAATTACAGCACCTATAAGAGTTGTTCCCCACGAGTTCCCTGACTCCAGGCTCCCCCAAAGGCCCTTGCTGTCCTAGCTGAGTGGAGGGGGGTTGCAACATCTTTCTGAATCTTTTGCATTTGGTAGTCTGGACCAGTGACAGTGTTTTGAGGCTTAGAGCTCAAGTGCTGCCTGGGGAATTTGGTCTTTCTGTGCTCAGTATATCACACACACACACACACACACACACACACACACACACACACACACACACAGTGCTAGGGTGAACCCTAAAACTAGAGCCTTATATATGCTGTCAAATGTCCTAACATGGAGGTACACCCACCCTTTCTTGTCTTTGTCCTCCTCTTTTTCTTCTCTTGAGTCTGGGTCTTACCACGTAGTCCAGGCTACCCTCAAACCTGCCATCCTCCCTTTTGCACCCCCAAAGTGCTGAGACTATGGGCATGGGCCACCACCTGGCCCAACTCTGTTTTTGAAGCTACTTTTATGCTTGCAAGTTGACTTATGATATGAGTTTACAATAAAAATGTCACACTAGGGGCTGAAGAGATGGTTCAGAGGTAAAGAACACACAGTCTGCTTTTCCAAAGGTCCTGAGTTCAATTCCCAGCAACCACATGGTGGCTTACAACCATCTATAATGAGATCTGATGCCCTCTTCTGGCTGGCAGGTGTACATGCAGACAGAGCACTTTATACATAATAAATAAAATTTTAAAAGCTTAAAAAAAAAAAGCTACACTGGGTCTCAGGAAGCTGACCCCCTTCCCCTGGAGTACCTAGCCTGCTGTTTGCAGTGGGCAATGTTTTAAGCTGCTTAGGCTTTATTATGGCACAAACCCACATGCCATGCTGGGTTCGGTTCCCAAGGTTGCCAGTCAAAAAAATTGGGGCATGTTTTGTGAGCTCTGTAGGTGACATCACTCATGAGGACTTAGTGTCTGGGAAAGCAAGAGAACTGGGGGCCTGGAGGGAGTTTCTCAAATTCCAAAGATTTGATCTCAGCATTTGGCAGAATTTGTCACTGAAGCTGCCATGAACAGAACCTTTCTGCTTAGCCCCTTACCCTCTGCACCTACAACCCCACTGGACACAGAGAACTTCTGGGTTCTTCTATTCACATTTACAAAGATGCCTCTCCTGGGAGAAGGGCCTGGCTTCTTCCTGGAGCCAACTTAAACCCAAAGGAGGCTTTAAAAAAAAGCATTTAAGAGTTGGAGAGCATCCTGCCCCCTTTAACTTGTGAGCTCATTCCTTCTGGGAACCCAGTGGCATTTCCATTCCTGTACGTGAGTTAGTTTTTCTTTAGATTGTTTTTCTATAAACATTCCCCTGCAAAATTATTCTCACATTTTAAGGAAACTTCTCACAAGGTTCCAGTCACACTGATCCCTGCCTGTTCCCTTTGCTAACATCCCCAATTGGCTGCTGCTCATCCACTTCCCCTTTTCTCAGCAACTCAATGCAAAGTGACTCTTCTGTCTGTCAGTATCCCACACCATGCTGTGGACTGAACCCCAGCCCTTGCTCATGCTAGGCATGCACTGTCTGTCCCAGTGAGCTGCCCAGGGCTCTATTATTCATTAAAAATATTTCCCCTAAGTTCTGAAATCCCCTGTTCTTAAGGTTACTTTTTCTATGTTACAGCCAAAGCCAAGTTTTCTAAGATGGAGGAGACCAGTCAGAAAGGAACACCCATTCTGCAAGCAGAGGCTTAGAGTTGGACAAGAGCCTGGACCCAAGGCTAATCACAGAGGTCGGGGAAACCTAATGATTGCTTCGGAGAAGGTAGGAAAAATTAGTACAGTGGACCTCCAACCTCTCAACGTTATCCCCATAGCGTTTCTCTTGAAAGTGATTTTTCCCACTTCACCCTCCAAATAGCCATTACTAGAGTCATGCATCAGTGTGCCCAGGGGAATTTGCTACAGAGACTGTGCATGAATTTTCTTGTGCAGACTGCTATTCAGTTTTAAAACACATCTGTGTGGCCAGGCTTGGTAGCGCACCCGTTTAATCCCAGCACTTGGGAGGTAGAGGCAGGCAGATTGCTGTGAGTTTGAGGCCAGCCTGGTCTACAACGAGAGTCTAGGACAGCCAAGGCTACACAGAGAAACTCTGTCTCAAAAACCAAAAACAAAACCACATCTGTGTGTTTGGGCTTCCACAAACAGCCACTATGGTAGGCGCAGACCAACTTCAAGGGACACCATTCATGGACCTCAATGTACCTCTCAAAATAATGATACACTTCTCACTCTGTTTTCCCTCTTTGTGCTGGGTATTGGGTCCCAGGCAGATGCTTTTTGTCTCAGCTACGGCTACAGCTCACTTACTTTTAAAGTTCAAAGACACCCTTAGGAGGAAGCTGGAGCGATGGCTCAGAGGTTAAGAGCACTGGCTGTTCTTCCAAAGGTTCTGAGTTCAATTCCCAGCAACCACATGGTGGCTCACAACCATCTATAATGAGATCTGGTGCCCTCTTCTGGTGTGCAGGCATACATGCAGGCAAAACATTATATACATAATAAATACATAAATATTTAAAAAAAAAAAAAAAGACAAAGACACCCTTAGGTTCCTTCTGTGCATTCAGAAAGTGAAAATGAATCCATGGAGTAATTATCCTATTCCTGCCACAGTGAATACGGGAGCTCTGACAGCACCTATGCTATTAATGTCCTTCATCTATGAAATAAAAGTGTGAGGCTCGGAGACCTTGCAGGGTCAGGTCTCAGAGGCTCTGGTTTCTCAGGATCTGCCCTCACAGGGTCTAATGCCCCAAGTTTTACATCCCCGAGTCTCATCTATGGGGTCTGGTCTGTCCTTGCAGGGTTTGAATTCCCAGAGTCTGGTCTGTTCTCCTATGGCCTCATCTCTAAGTATGTGACCTCTCAAGTCTGTCTCCTCTGGCTCTAGTGTCTCGGGGTCTGCCATCCCCGAATCTGATACATCAGGGTTTGTCTTTCCTGGATTTGTTCTCTCAGCGTCAGGTCTCTCGAGTCTGGGACCTTAGGGGCTATCATTTGGCAGTAATATTTTGTGATCAGGATAGAGATTTGTTTCTTTTATAACAAATTACAAAATAGGGAGAGTTGATTGGTTGTTTTCTTCTGTTGATAGTGTTGGCTATTTTAACATGAAGAAGTATCTGAGGAACTGCAGGTGTGTTTAACCTGATTTAAACCTTGCACTGTGTCTATATGGCTCAAAATATCAAAGTACTCTGTTAATATGTGCCTTTTCCTTTTTATTTATTTAGTGTGTGTTCAAGAGAGGGGAGAATGGGGGAGAGAGAAGGAGAAGGGGGGACCATAAAATGTTTGTGGAGGGCAGAGGACAACTTGAGGTGGGTCCCAGGAATTTAATTCTGGTCACCAGGCTTGGCAGCAAGAGTCTTTTACCCACTGAGCCATCTTGTTGCCAGCCTTCCCCGTCCTCTTTTTCTTTCTTTTTAAATTTTTATTTATTTTTTAGAGCGTCTTGTTATATAACCTTGACCTGTCTTGGACTTAAGGTAGTAAGCCTCCCAAATACTGGGATTCTAGGCATATGCTACCAAATTGGGGGTTTTGTTTTTACATATTCACCTAAAATAATTTTATGGGTGTGTGGCACATGCCTAGAATCCCAAACCCGAGGCACTGTTCAGCAGCAGCAGCATTACCACCACCAGCATCACCACCACCATCACCACCACCACCACCATCACCACCACCACCATCACCACCACCATCATCAGAATCATCACCACCACATCACCACCATCATCACCACCACCACAATCATCATCACCACCATCATCACCACCACCACAATCATCATCACCACCACCACCATCCTCATCATCACCATCATCATGTGTGATGTGTGTAGACTCATGTGCTGTGGCCTAACTGTGGTTGTCAGAGGATAACTCTGGAGTTGGGTCTCTCCTACCACTTTTATGTGAGTGCCTAGGATTCCACAAGGCTTATGTGGCACACGCTGAGCTCTCTGGCCCACAGAAGTTGCTTTTAGTATGAAAAGACAGGACTGAAAACAGAGGCAGGAGGATCACAAGTTTGAGGCCAACACACAGAATAAATATTTAAGGAACTGCAGGTATGTTTAACCTGATTTAAACATTGCAAGATGCCTACATTGCCCAGAACATCGAATTTACTCTGTAAGTGACACGGTAAAGCCTTGCCTCAAAATAAACAAATAAATATACATATCTTAGTTTGCATTCTGATGCTGTCATAAAAATACTTGGCAAAACCAACTAGCTGATTCAGGGGGCGGGGGAGGTTGATTTGCCTTATGCTTCCATGTCATCCATAGCTTATCACTGACAGAAGTCAAGGCAGGAATTGAAGCAGAAACTACAGGGAAGGCGGCTTACTAGCTTGCTCTCCAGGCTCTTGGTCAGCAGCTAACTTTCTTATATCTCCCAGGACCAGCTGCCCAGGGGATGGTACAACCCATAGTGGGCTGGACCCTCCCACATAAACCATTGATCAAGAAAATGCCTCCCAGACTTGCTATAGGCCAATCTGATGGAGGCGTTTCCTCAGCTGAAGTTCCTTTTCTAGATTACCCTAATTTGTTGATGAAAATCTAACCAGCACAACACAAATTTGTTTAGCCCATTTTTATTTCTTTTTAATATGGCTTTATTAAAGTATACAGTGTTTTTCCTGCACGTACACCTGCACACCAGAAGAGAGCACCAGATCTCATTATAGATGGTTGTGAGCCACCATATGGTTGCTGGGAATTGAACTCAGGACCTTTGGAAGAACAGGCAGTGTTCTTGACCTCTGAGCCATCTCTCCAGCCCCCTTTTGTTTGTTTGTTTGTTTGTTTTGGTGGAGTTTTTTTGTTTTTTGTTTTGGTTTTTTTGGTTTTTCGAGACAGGGTTTCTCTATGTAGCCTTGACTATCCGGGACTCGCTTTGTAGACCAGGCTAGCCTCGAACTCACAGCAATCCGCCTGCCTCTGCATCCCAAGTGCTGGGATTAAAAGCATGCGCCACCACCTTAACCCTTTTTTAAATAAGAATTAAAAAGTCAGGCTGGAGAGATGGCTCAGTGGTTAAGAGCACCGTCTGCTCTTTCAAAGGACCCTGGTTCAATTCCCAGCATCCACATGGCAGCTCACAATTGTCTGTAACTCCAAGATCTGACACCCTCACACCAATGTACATAAAATAAAATATTAAAAAAATAAAAGAATAAAAAAGTCCTGCAGAGGAGGCAAATGGAAATTCTTCCATTCTCCTACAGCTTTTCCAGCTGGAACTGATGTAAAACAGATTAACAAAGAAAAGGCACACAGGCTTTATTTACATGTACATAAGAGCCTTCACAAGGAAAATGAAGATCCTACAACAGCAGTTCTCAACCCTTTGGGGGTCCAACGATCCTTCCACAGGGGTTGCCTATCAAATGTTTTGTGATTCATAACAAAATTACAGTTATGAAGTAGCAACGAAAATAAATTTATGGTTGGGAGTCACTACAACATGAGAAACTGAATTAGAGGGTCACAGCATTAGGAAGGTTGAGGACCACAGGACTAGGGGAAAACACTGAGAGGCGGGCATTTATATGGTAAGTAGAACAGAGGGTTGGGTTAGGGTTAGGGTTAGGGCTAGGGTTAGGGTTAGGGTTAGGGCTAGGGTTAGGGCTAGGGTTAGGAAGGGGACTTAGAAGATGCCGGCCAGCTTACAAAGGTGAGTTGCACAGACATCTCGGCTTCAGCAACAATATTCTTTCCTCCCGGTGAGGTTCATCTCTGAGTTTCAGGAAGAAAAAGACCAGGCTGGCCTCGAACTCACAGAGATCTGCCTGCCTCTGCCTCCCAAGTGCTGGGATGAAAGGCATGTGCTGGCACACCCAGCTTTTTAGGTTGTTTCTATGCCTGATAGCATGTGTCAATCACTTTTCATATGGAAATAAAAAATAGCATTTGCAAGTTAGGGTTATGAAAACACAGCCTACTACTGGGCCTAGAGAAAGCAACATCATGAACTAGAGCAGTGATCCTCAACCGTCCTAATGCTGTGACCCTTTAATACAGCTCCTCGTGTTGTGGTGACCACCAATCATATGTTTTTTTTTCTTTACTGCTACCTTATAACTGTAATTTTGCAACTGCTATGAATTGTAATGTAAATACCTGATAAGTAACCCCCCCCCCCAGCCTGGTCTACAGAGCCAGTCCAGAACAGCCAAGGCTACACAGTGAAACTCTGTCTTGAAAAACCAAAAAAAAAAAAAAAACACACACATTTTTTGGCGGTTTGTGGTAGCAGACATGCTTAATCCTAGCACTTAGGAGACAGATAGGCAGACCACTTTGACTTCAAGGCCAATCTGATCCACATAGTTAGTTCCAAGCCAGCCATACCTTGTCTCAAATTGTTTTATTTTATATTTATGTGTCTAAGTGTTTTGGTTGCATTATGTATGTGTACTTCATATGTGCCAGGCACCCACAGAGTTCCGAAGAGGGTGTCAAATCCCCTGAAACTGGAGTTATAGATGATTATGAGCCACCATATGGGTGCTGGGAATCAACAGGTGCTTAGCCGCTGACACCTTGTGTCGGGCCCCCCCACATGAACATGTGCGCATGCGAGGTCAGAGGACAATCCATGGGAGGGGAATAGGTTGGCTCCTTCCATACGCATCCTTGGGATTGAACTCCGGTTGTCAGGCTTGGTGGCAACCCCCTGCGGGGTCATCTTGCAGTCTAGAATCTCACTTTTAGAAATTAAACAAAAGAAGCACGAAGAGTGACCAAAAAGATGCAGGAAGTGAAGAATTCCACGCTAACCTGTTAGACGTGTGGTCCAGTGACGGCTCCCTGGGAGTTAGCTCTTTGTCAAACCACAAGCTGGCCCGTATCTTCCGGCGGAGGTTATTTACAGATGCTATGGAAGACAGTAGAGAAGGACACTAATTTCTCCCTTTATCTGACTCCAACTCCCAGAGTGCTCCTGGTCCATCTAACATGGGGTCATTGTTGGTGTTCCAGTGGTGAGACGAGAGCACAGGGACAAGCCCACAGTCTAACGCATACGCAACACTGAGAGCCCGCGCCTGCTTCCCCATCACTCGCTGGTGTGGAGCAAGTGATAAATGATGAATTCTTAGGTTGCGTTGAAATGTAAAGTGCAGTGGACTCAACGTCACTTTTTAGGGCCATAAATCTTCCTAAAAGTCCTCTGGGCACCCAACATGGTGGTCCACGCCTGTATCCCAGCACCTAAAAGACAGGCTGTGGTCTTCAAGTACACGGCCGCCTGAGCTAAGCAAGCAAACAGGGTGAAAGGACGTGCTTCAGGAGCTGGTCTCACCCTTCGCTTTGTTGAGGCTGAGTCTTTTTTCGTTTCTGCTTTTGCCTGGCTTTTTACATGGGTTCCAGGAGGATAGTTTTATGCCAATTTGGGGCAAGATGACCAAAGTTGCCAGCATGGTGGCACACGCCTATAATACACACACACAGATTCTAACATAGCAATTTCACACACACAGATTCTAACACATATCGTTTCACACACAAAGAGGTTCTAACATATGTAGTTCCACACACGTATTCTTTTTGTTTTTGTTTTTGTTTTTGTTTTTTGAGACAGGGTTTTTCTACGTTATCTTGGCTGTCCTGGACTCACTTTGTAGACTCACTGGCCTCAAACTCACAGTGATCCACCTGCTTCTGCCTCCCGAGTGCTGGAATTAAAAGTGTGCGCCACCACTAGCTACACATGGATTCTAACATTTATAGTTCCACACACACATAGATTCTAACATTTGTAGTTTCACACACACATAGATTCTAACATTTGTAGTTTCACACACACATAGATTCTAACATGTAGTTTTGCACACATAGATTCTAACATACATAGTTACACACACATGGATTCTAACATAAGTAGTTTCACACACACAGAGATTCTAACATTTGTAGTTTCACACACACATAGATTCTAACATATGTAGTTTTGCACACATAGATTCTAACATACATAGTTACACACACATGGATTCTAACATAAGTAGTTTCACACACACAGAGATTCTAACATTTGTAGTTCCACACATATATAGATTCTAACATATATGGTTTCACACACATATAGATTCTAACATACATAGTTACACACACATAGATTCTAACAAGTAGTTCCACTCAGAACACAAGATTCTGGAGCTAGACTAATTTCAGGTATCAAGGTGAGGAGAGGAACGGGCAGAATTGAGGGCACACCAAGCCTTAACCCCAGTTCTGCTCTGAACCCTGCCCAAGGCTGCACAGGAGCAACATGGAGAGAAGCAACAGAAAAAGACCTTCCTTCCTTTAGATGCAAATCATCGCACATTGCTTTGTCCTTTTCTAGCTTCTACAAAGTTATTAGGCATATATATTGGGAAAGAGATTGCTTGTGATAACACACACACACACACACACACACAC
>OU015752.1:40521720-40542441 GCA_907169655.1 Acomys percivali | reverse complement strand
GGAAGGCCAGATGATCACAGATGCCTGGAGAGCCCTACAGCTCCTCTCTAAGTATAAAACGGCCCCCGGATTAAGGCGGTCGGAGAAGTTAGTGGTTATTTCAACAATAGTCCACTGGATCCACTTTCTTGCCAACCTCTGTTTTCTACGTGTGCGATGGGTGCTGTACGGGCCTGCTCTGTCCTGAGCTTGCTTCCTCTTGGGACTCCAACTTTCAACTTTCTCACACTCTGTATTTATAGGGCCAACTCATGACTTGGCCGTTTAGTTGTTTAACTAAGATATATGCCTGTGAAGAACGGTGTTGGCAGGAGGAGAAAAATTACTCAGATCGAGTTAAGATGTAAATAAAAGATGGCTTAATTGCTTATATACGGATACTTACAGAGTTAAATTGTGCTGAGAAAGCTGTTGTGAGAACCTGGAGTTAAGGTGAACTCTTACTTCTAAGAAGGGTTTCGTTTTTAATTCCCTGAAGTGCTGTGCATAGAGCCCAGGCCTCACTCTTGCCAGTCACACACTCTCTCCTTAGCTGCACTCCAGCCCAGAGCTCGCATTCTTTCAGCCTTGAGTCAGGTTCCTCTTAGCCAAGGCCCCTGAAACAGGGCTCTGAGCCTAAACACAGGCAGGCTGCCCTCTGCTGCCACAGGAAGGGAAGGGCTTAGTGTGTGTTGGCATATGGGATGAAAGATTTTTGCTTTTCTTTTTTGTGGGCTTTTAAAGTATAAACGTAGGCTTAAATTTCCCAGGCTTCCATTTTCCCACTAAGGTCACTAAAGGTCACAATCTGGCGTCTTGAGAGTTGGTTGTGTGGTTAAGAGAGCTTGTGGTTAAGAGAGCTTGCAGAGGACTTGGTTGGTTCCCAGCTCCCACATGGTGACTTGTAACCATCAATAACTCCAGCTCCAGAGGATGCCCTCTTCTGCCCTCCATGGGCAGCAGGCATGCACATGGTACACACACACACACACACACACACACACACACACACACACAACAACAACAACAAAAAAACCCTGAACTGCAGCAACATACAAATCCACACTTAACATGTTACAAGTTGTGGACAACACTTACCTTCCCTATTTACCTGCACACCAAATATTCACTGCTGCTCTTAAATAGGTTTTGAGCTGCATTTTAAAAAACAACAGTTCTGGGGGCTGGAGATGAGACTCTGTGGTTAAGAGCACTGTCTGCTCTTCTAGAGGTCCTGAGTTCAATACCCAGGAACCACAAGGTGGCTCATGACCATCTATAATGTGATCTGATGCCATCTTCTGGCCTACAGGTGTACATGCAGGCAGAGCACTGTATACATAATAAATAAATAAATAAATCTTAAAAAAAAATTAAAACAACAGTTCTGAAGCTTTTGGGAGTGAGGCCACCCTGTGGCCGCCATATGCTTCTGTATTGAAGCTAATGCTACATGCAAAATATCTAGACATCTTTAGTTGAAAATTGGTTACTTTCCAGGCAGGATGGTGCATGCCTTTAATCCCAGCACTTGGGAAGCAGAGGCAGGTAATCTCTGAGTTCAAGGCCAGCCTGGTCCACAAAGTGACTACAGGACAGCCAAGGCTACACAGAGAAACCCTGTCTTGAAAAACCATAGAGAGAGAAGAAGAGAGAGAGACAGAGAGGAGAGAGACAGACATACAGACAGACAGACAGAGACAGGCAGACAACTGAGTGTGGTGGCTCACTCCTGTAATCCCAGCACTCGGGAGGCGATTACTGTGGGTTTGAGGCCAGCCTAGTCTACAAAGTGAGTCTAAGACAGCCAAGGCTAAACAGAGAAGCCAGGCGTGGTGGCGCACGCCTTTAATCCCAGCACTCGGGAGGCAGAGGCAGGTGGATCGCTGTCAGTTCGAAGCCAGCCTGGTCTACAAAGGGAGTCCAGGACAGCCAAGGCTACACAGAGAAACCCTGTCTCAAAAAAAAAAAAAAAAAAAAAAAAACCTGTCTCAAAAAGCAAAAAAAAAATTTTTTAAAGAGAAAGAAAGAAAATTGGTTACTTTAAGGCTTGGTATAGTGGCACACACCTTTAATTCATCACAGCGTAGGCAGAAGCAGGTGGCTGAGTTCAAGGCCAACCAGGTCTATAAATCAAATTCTGGGATATCCAGGGCTTAAACAGAATCAAGGCAAAACAAAATGAAAGAAAATGGATTACTTTTTTAAAAATTAACATAAAGTTTAAAAGGTGAACGGAAGGTTCACTCTGCAGGTCCTTGCTCCCAAGCCTGAGGACTTCAGTTTGAGCCTCAGAAGTAGAAAAAAAAAAAAATGCACAGTCCCTATGGAATTTAAAATCTCATCCAAGACAAATGATATGCCAGCCCTTCAGCCAAATAGAAAAATCATTCTGTATCAACCATCACAGCAGGAGGCTGTCTGGATGTTAATATTTTCAGCAAAATATTTTGCCTCTGCTTGAATGCATCACACTAGCTAATTGCACCTACAGGAACCTAATTACCTGTCATTTCTAACATCTAGAACAAAAGTGCCTAATTCCATACAAAGTCTGGCAGCTGAATATTTGTGATGCGTTTTGTCTTAACTCAATGCCAGATGGGCATAGTGCCATACACCTTTAATCCCAGAACTTGGGAGGCAGGGCCAGGTGGACTTTTGTGAGTTCGAGGCCAGCCTGGTCTACAAAAATAAAAACCAAAAAGAAAGAAAGAAAAATAACTCAATGCAGCTGAGATGTGGGACATGGAGCTTCACCCTCTCAGGGAGATGGTCAGCATCTGCTGGAGTCGTAGCAGTGTTGGTACAGCTGGGGGCATCTCTCAGGAAGATGGTCAGCATCTGCTGGAGTCATAGCAGTGTTTGTACAGCTGGTTGGAATGACACTGGCTCCTTGAGAGAGAACTTAGGGAGAATATATCCCTAGTTTGTTCATCATTTGGGTACAAAGCCAAGGAAGGACCAAAGCAAAGCAGACTGGGGCTGGAGAAATGTTCACTGGCGGGGACCACTGGTTGCTCTTCCAGGGGACCTGAGTTCCATTTCCAGCACCTATACAGTGGATCATAACCACCTGTAATTCCAACCTGAGGTGATCCAACACTCTCTTCTGACTTCCAGGAGCACCAGCCACACATATGATACACAGACATATGTGGAGACAAAATACCCTATCTTAGCCACTGTTCAATTGCTGAGGCACCATAACCAAGGCAGCTATTATAAGAGAAGGCATTTAATTGGAGGCTCGCTTACAGTTTCAGAGGTTCAGCCCATTATCATAGAGGGCAGCATGGTAGCAGGTGCTGAAGCAGGAGCTGGGAGCTTTACATCCTGATCTTCAGGCAGAGAGACTCAGGGCTTGGCAGGGTCTTTTGAACCTGAAAGTCCAGCTCCAGTGACACATTTCTTCCAACAAGGCCACACCTCTTAATCCTTCTAATCCTTTCAAACAGTGCCACTCCCTGGTGACTAAGCATTCAAATGTATGAGCTTTTGGTGGTCCCTCTTATTGAAACCACCTCATACTTATAAGTTAAAAAAGAAAGTAGGGCATGGTATCTAGCTTAGACTTGGATGTGGATTTGGGATCGAAGGCCAGATTTTCTATCTTTGTGATATGGCCTAGCAATGTCACCCTTCTGAACTGTGTAAGCCAAAGGCAATATGGCCTCTCTGGCTTCCAGGTATCTGCTTTAGGACCACTTCTCAAGCAGGCTTCGTGACAACTTCAAAAGAGAAACTGGAGCCTGTAATCCAACACACAGGAGGCAGAGGTAGAAGGGTCACAGGTTCCAGGACAGCGTCAAGATAAAGAAAGGGAGAGAAACTTGTCAACGCAAGAACCTCAGCTCCCTGCTAGTATTCTCCACCTAAGTGAAGCTCTTCTATGTGTCACTCCATAGACCAGAACCTTTACCTCAACCTTCCATCAAGCTTTCCATCAGGCAAAAGTGCCTTTGAGACAGGGTCTCTGTGCAGCCCTGGCTGTCCTGGAACTTTGTTTGTCGACCACGTAGACAAGGGATCCACATACCCCCAACTCCCCATTGCTGGGATTAAAGGCACAGGTCACCATGCCTGGTGGTCCATTTTTTGGTTGTAAAAAATAGGGATAGTCTTATCTAAGAAGGTAAATTCTCATCTTATTTCCCCAATCATGCTAAGAAAATGAGATCTGTTGTAACGTGTCCTCTGTGATCTGAACACACTGGTGAGAGGTACCACCCCCACCCCACCCCACCCAGGACCACCACAGGCTGCAGGGTCTCACAACAAGCAGACAAGCAAGTGGCCTGATTTCTTCAGCTATGCCTCTCTCTTTCAGCTTTACCCTGGCCCAACCAGAGTTTCTCCTGGTACTAATTTAGAGGGCATATGAAACATACACAGGTCTAGCTCATCTTGGGCCCTTTAGCAAGTTGGAGAGCTGGCAGGAACTTGGCTTCTGTGGACCTGAAAACCACCAGGGTGGATTAGTCTCTGAGCGAGACTACTCAGCAAAAATTCTGTTTGCACAGACACCGTCATGGTGGTTCCTACAGCGAGGCCTGAATTCCAGTTTGTTTTGTTTTCAATTACATGCCCAATGAAATGCATGAAGCCCCAGAAAAAGGGTGTAGGAAAATGTCATGTTTTCTATTTTCAGACAGAAATATGGAACTCATAAGAGAGAGGTTTCCATAAATACTCAAGGATAAGACAACTGACGACCAGGAAAGCAGCAAACCCCAGATTTAACAGTGGTAAACAGTTTTTATTCAGGCAATGAAACATGGAAAAAAATATATTAGTAATTATCATAATAATTTCTTTTGTGTGAGTATAACTTTTACAAATATTTACCTGACATATAAAAAGGGAAATTACTATGTGTATAAAATCTATGAGGATGATTATTTCACACAACACAGTCCTGACAACAGGAGTCAATGCAGTGTGCACCCCACCCACCCACCCACCCACCCAGTGAGGGGCTCTTGACACACTCCCTGAACACCAGGGGGGCGGGGGATGGAGGGTAGGGGAGACAGTGGAAGCAGGAGTGCAATCATAAACACTTGGCACGTTAGCACGGTGGGCATCTACTGGCGAACACAGACTCGCTAACAGCAATACTGGAAAGCCAACTGCTGCCTTAGAGAGTTAACAGAGTGCCTGCGACCTGTGAGGCCTGCAAAGGACGAAGCTGAGGCTCAGGTGTGACCTATACGCTGCCCTGTATCTGGATCAGATGAGGTTACAGAGTTCAAATTTGCGTCCCTTTGAAAATTATTCGTATCTGGATCAGATGAGGTTGCAGAGTTCAAATTTGCGTCCCTTTGAAAATTATTCGTGAATATAGAATAAGTCACTAATGAGAAGAGGAAGCACTTTTTGTTGAGCGTATTCAGATGCCACCAGAGGCAAGGGGACAGAGTGGCATCCTGACTGTTGGTGTTGAAGGCTCCATACAGGGAAGGTTCAGGTCATACCTCAGCCTGCTTGGCCTCTCTGAGCAGTGAAAAGCATCACACAGACTACCTGAGGCCAGCACTGCAGCAGCATCTTCATATTAGAACTATAACCAGAATATATGTGTTTACGTAAAGCTGAAACCATAGTATAGCTAAGAAAGTCATTCCTTGGGAATCCTATTTGTCCAAATCTAACTGCATGCTGAAGGCACAGACAGAGGGCTGCATTTGGATGGAAACTGCTATGAGGACAATCTTTAGTCTCTGCGGCGCCAAGCGCTTGCCTGTGCTCTGCTGCAGAAGAGAACCCAGGAGGAAAAGCTGCTACTACTAGTAAACGTAGAACTAGCTGTACGCTTACTCTATACGTATACTCTTTCCTCTCCATATGGAACCCTTAAGAAGTAAATGTTCTGTTTTTTTCCCAGCACTGGGGACTTGGGACATGCTGAGCAAGTGTGTCACCAACTGAGCTACAACCCCAGCCCTAGTAAATTGTTGTTTTAATAATTGGAATATGGAGGCCAGTCAAACCTTTTGGTCATTAATCTCCTTGAAATAACTTTTTCTTACTAAAACTTTTTGAAAGATGATTTCTTTGACCTTTGGCTCGGTGTTCTGGGATTCCCAGACTTTGTTCCTTAGTACGTAAATATGTTATCTGTTACCCTTAAAATTCTTCATAATATATACATCTTTAAGTTCCTTGCTTGAATTATTTACTCTCTCAACACCTACATTCTCTTCCCAAGAAGAAGATAAGATGCCCTGAGCTCGAGCTTAGAGTCACGGGCCTACAAAGACAGCAGTGGAGCTAAGGCAACCAGGAACGGGGCTCGGAAGGTCCGCACCACTTTCAACAGCATGCCCTGACCGCGGCCACAGTCCCTGAAGCCCATGAGCTGCAGAGGGGCCTTTCTAGCCTGGACTATATTTGCTGAAGATGAGCACTTCAATCTACTGCAGTCAGCCTAGTGAATGAGCCTTTGTGCGCAGGCAGTGCTGGGTGTGCACACGGAGAAACTGGCTGGAAAGAAAGTTGAGCTTAAACTCTTAATCGTGCATGAGAAGGATCCCCTTTCATCCCGTGCACTCCAGGCCGCCAGACCAGAGCTCCCAAGCATGTGCCTCTGCACTTCCTAATTTGGTCTGCTTCTGCAGATGCCTGAATCCCTTGAGCACCAAGCTTCAGGGCATACAAAGTTTAGGAAGGCACCAGTCTCCAAACAGTAAAAGCACCGTCTTCCAAGCCAGGGCAAACTGGTCAGCCTGTAACACTGACAGGTAAAAGCTGTCTACACTTTGGCAAAGTAGACCTAAGGAGATGCTGGGTGTCTCAGTGAGATTCTCTTAATATCCCCAAACTACTTTCTGAGCCACTGGCTTCCATTTCCCTTGTGATTTAAAATTTTTTGTTACTCATTTTTACAATCCTGGGGATCGACAATGCCTGATGCATGGTAGGCAAACACTACCACTGAGTCACAGTCCCAGCTCTCAAGTCCCTGCCTCTGCCTCAAGAGTGCTAGGATTATATAGGTGTGTGCCACCATGCCATGCCCACTTTCAATTGCCTAACAAACAAGTATTTGGCCCCCATCATGTGTTGAGGAAAACAATATTTTTACTCTCCAGAATCCTAAATGTTTTTTTAGGGCTTATTTAATTAAAAGAAAAAATATATTTTCTTAACTTGCCAGCTGTGCAAGCTACATTTTTACTCTTATTGGAGAGCATCCATAGGCTACAAGTTGTGAGTATTTCCTGGTAATGGTGCTGACTTAGAGGCCACTGGCAAATATTGCCTAAAAGGCTAGTGCACATGCTCTGTACAGCAACTTCATTTATCAAGGCCTGTTTCTCAAGGGGTCTCTTCCACCAGAGTGGCAGGGAAGGACGGTCGCCACTCCTCTCCTGTGCTCTGTAACATACAGCACAGGGTGCTTTGAAAGTAGACAAGCTGAAAGAGATGACTGGGGCAGAAGATGTAGCTCCACAGGACAGCAGCACTTGCCTAGCGTGTTCAAGACCCTGGGTACCGTCCCAGTACCAGGAGAAACAAACTATCAGGAAATAAGGGGACCATAGAGTTACAATGGAGACCACTCTAAGCCTTTCATACTGAAAATAAGTCAATACAAAACTGATGAGTAGGGATGCCACCACAAAACTGTAGCAAATGCTTCTGTGGTGTTTCTCAAAACACACAATGAACGCCCCTTGTGGAGGAGGGCTAAGCTGATATTTGGTCATATATCCCTTGGAGACACCCAAACCTGACACTATGTCTACCGCTACAGCCTTCACATTAAGCCACCGTGACTGAAATCAGAGCCCAGATGATTGTCAAGCCATCTCTCCAACCATGGATAACTTCTGTCTGTTTGGGTTTTTGTACAAAATGTTAAAAGACAGTAGGCCTCAGGATGCAGCCTAACCTAAGCACCAATTATAGTAAATGCATATTGACAAAATGTGATTTCTAGCTTGAGAAGACATCACCTCGCGCCCCTGGAGCTAAAGGCCGCACCACATGGCAACACACTGCTAAGGAATACTGGTTTTTAAGATCTATGGAGGTTCTCCACGAGGCACAATTCACTGCTGGGGTTGGCTCATGCAACAGTTTTACAAGGAGGAAAATGTATGTGTAAATGTATGAGTAGTGCGTATTTACCATGAAGATGCAGGGTATAAGATTAAGGCAAAAAAGAAAAAAAAGTATTCAAACTGGAATGGGTTTGGTTATGCCTATCAATGTGAAGGAGCCCACTGGCACCCACGGGAGTCAATGTCCTCCATTAAGTCCTGTATGAGCTTACGGGGCTTGTGTTCTGTGTGGACCGTCTCCCTGCTGCCCTCCCCAGCACTCGAGCTGTCTCTGTTTAAAATATCCCCAGTGTGCTGATTTGGGAGGTGAGTCACATGACTTTTTACTGCCTGCGTTGTTTAAAAGCCCACCTCGTTTTATAAATAAGTATGAAAACATTTGTTGTTTTTAGGTCTGTGAAGTGCCACCAAGGGTCTTCACAGGCTTCTTCTGTCTTTTAGCGAGATCAGCTAACCCTTTCCCAAGTCCCTTCTGTGTGTGTGTTTCAAATTAGACAACAAAAGTTGGCTTTGCTTTCGAGGCTAACTGGCCCCCCAGTGGACACGTGCATTGAATGCCGACTCTGAGGGAGACCCCGCTGCTGTTCACGCAGACATCACGTGCTACTCTCAGTGTGAGCACACACTCCTGCTGGGTCCCAGGGGTATCCAAATACGAGGGCAACACACAGCACAGCAAATCTTTCTTGGACACGAAGCCCACATCCTCCCTCTGGCCTTCATCTCCTCAATCTCTCCACTCTGACTCAAATTTGGGTTTGGGTGTTTGATTTTTGAGAAAAGGTCTGTTGCCTGGGCAGTGCTGTCCTGTCCATAAACTCTGGGTAAATGGTCTTCCTGCCCCAGCCTCCCACTAGCTAAGATGTCACTATGATTCCACTAACTTTTTTTTTTTTTAAAGCAAGGCCTCACATAGCGCAGGCTTGGCCTCTAAGTGGCTTTGTAGTCGAGAATGACCTTGAACTCTTCTGATCATCTGCGTCCACTTCTGGACTGTTGGGGTTACAGACTTGCACTACAGTACCTAGTCTTTGTAGTTGTGGGGACCAAACCCAGGGCCTCGCATACAGGAAGCACACTACCAATAGAGCTATGTTGCCACCCCCCCACAAAGTCAGAAGCTGGCTTTTAGACCTTGAGTTCTGTTTCAAAATAAGGGCCTACATTTATTTTCTAACTATGTTCCTCCCTAGAAGTTCTCATCTGAATATGCCCCAGGGAAAAGCAGCAGCATGTATAAATGGACATGTCTGAGTAAAAAGTTGGTAAATAGAAGGGAATTTGGAGGCAAATGGGCCAAATTGTCTCCTCCAATACATCTGCTGATACTGAAACTTAGAAATTAACCAGGTCATAAAAATATCAAATGGGACGGGTGTGGTGGCGCACAACTGTAATGCCAGCACTCGGGGAGGCTCGAGGCCAGCCTGGTCTACAGAGTGAGGCCAGGACAGCCAGGGCTACACAGAGAAACCCTGTCTCAACCCCCTCCCCGAAAACAAATTTATCAAATAGGTGCTAGGAAGATAACCCCACACAGTTGCCACAAGATTAGAAATATCACAAACTTGGGGAAAGCGAAGATGACAGCAAAAATGAACTCAAGACGGAGAACCACAGCCGGACCCAGCAGCCCAGCACAGGGCTCTGCTGTCGCGTGACTCCTCCCACCAGCCAGGCTCCAGCTGCAGCAGCCGTGACAGGATGCGGGATGGGGTGGGCGGCAGCAGGCATGTGCTTTGGAGACCGTTGTTACTTTTCTGCAAAGGAGGGATAACTTCTGGATAAGGCAAGATAGGTCACAACAGAAGCAGCCGGGCTGGGTCGGTGCAGCTCACGGGAGGCATCTCAGTCGGTCTTCCCGAGCTTTGCGATCAGTTCATCGCAGATTTTTGTAAGTTCTTCAATTTCTTGATTCTGAAAGACGGAAGATAATGATTCTGGAGGCTGCTTTGTGTCCAGTGGCTAGACCCTCCCTAGACATCCTAGTGGCTGTCCTAGGAGGCTGTGCCTCCTACCCATCAAAAGGTGCGTGTGCTCACAATGCTGCACTAAAATGGAGCTGGGGGTGGGGTGGGGGAGCCATCAGCCCTCTGGAACCCTACCCATAAACCTTAGTTCCCAGGTTCTCTTGTTGAGTGGGTCATTTGGCTAAAACGCCAAGGGCATGGATTTCACTCAATCCACCAGCAGCTTCAGGGACTGGGATTCCAGTGACTGAGTCAAGGCCACCAGACCCAAGCTGTAAGTCAGGCTGTCACTGAGGTAGTGCACACAGGCAACACAGCAAGTCAAACCCTGAAGAAGAAAGAGGAGGAGCTAAAAACTGCCGGGCAGTGAGGAAATACACCTGGTGTCTCGAAGGCTGCGCATTAAAGCCTTCTCCCATGACAGTGAGGGGTCAGCAGGAGGACCAAATCCCCCAGGGTGCGTACGAGGGCAAATGTTGACGCAAATACCCTGAGGAAGTGATGCATAGAGCTGAAAAGCAGCCGGAGATGGGGGTTAGGATCAAATACGCACTATTAAGCCCAAGCACCATGAGAGGCAGACCTCAGCCTGGAACACTGTCACCTGCCTCCATTAAAGCACTCCCACCTCAGCCTGGGCAAGAGCCCTCTGCCTTCCGAACACAGCCGCCTTAGTAGCCTTGACACCTCGCCTCCCTGCTTCACTGACACGTGTAACGGCAAGCAGCCCATCTTGAGCTTGGTGACGTTATCTCTGCTGTCAACGTCTCAGCATCAGTTCGGTTAGACTGGGATTTGATTTGGCCTGTCCTACCCATTAGAAGATGCTCGGGAAAGCATTTCTGGCCTCTACCACCCACTCCCAGGCTTCTACAGCTCCAAGTCACAACAGCCATGTACAAATCTGCTCTGAGAGCTGATGATCTATAATAGCAAGGAAAGGAAAGCCGCTTTACATACTGCGAAACAGCTCATGGTGGGAACGGAAAGGCAGCGTCCTTGTAGCCCTGACAAGTGTCCAACATTTAAATTTAACATCGTTAACAATGTCCAGTGCTGGACAGATGACTCAGAGGTTAAGAGCACTGGCTGCTCACCCAGGGGTCCTGAGTTCAATTCCCAGCAACCATATGGCGGCTTGCAACCATCTGTAATGGAGTCTAAGTCCCTTTTCTGGTGTGAATGAAAACCGAGCAGAATTTTTAAAAATCTTAAAAACAAAAACCAATGTCCAGGGGACATTTAACATTGTTAAAACACACTGTTCTGCCTGTGACCCCCACCTGTGGCTGATGGCTCCCCTTACCCTGGGTTCATAATGTGATGTGGGTCCCCTGAATCAGTTCATAATGGAGTTGGCTGGAGCGTCTGAGTGAAAAGGGCAGGACCACTTTCCCCCAGGTCAAGGATAACATGCTGAGTACACCAAGGCCGCAGAGGAGGACCCGCCCGCGACAGACCCCGTGCATACCTTCTGCTGAAGGGCCCGTTCCAGGGACTCCACCTTCATCTGCTCTTTCCGGAGCCCAGCATGGAGAGCTGCGCTCTCAGCCTTTGCCTTTGCGCGAACCTGAGCAATCTCTTCGTTGGCTCTGTGATGGTATTTTGGGTTTGTTTGCAGAAAAGATACAAAGCGCATGGTTAGTTGGCCACTAGGGATGGACAGAGAGACAAAGATACTAAATGCTGACTTCCACAAAAACACGGATTCAAAAGGACAGCCTCTGATCCGGGAAAAGCAAGAACTGGTGACTTACAAAATGCAATTTAGATGAAGCTGCTTAAGCACACTTCCATAGCACGTCCAGGCGGAAGAATCAATATCCTTCAAAATTTGTATTTTGTAAGAAAATGGAATTACCTCATCTTTTCACAATCCTCATTTTTAAAGGCTCTAGTACAATGGAGGACCTGAGTACTCTGGACATGACCATATAATACTGGAGTCATTTAACAAAATTCCTTTTCCATTTAAGTGGTGTATAAAGGCCACTCTGTATCAAAGCATCCATGCCTCTAACTTATTTTCTTTCTTTTTTTTTTTTTTTAAAGATTTATTTATTATGTGTATAGTATTCTGCCTGCATGTATACCTGCAGGCCAGAAGAGGGCACCAGATCTCATTACAGATGGTTGTGAGCTACCATGTAGTTGCTGAACTCATGAACTTTGGAAGAGTAGTCAGTGCTCTTAACCTCTGAGCCATCTCTCCAGTCCCTCTAACTTTCTTATTAGACTGCGGGCTAAGCATTTCCTTGCTGACAGGCTCTCATATGCAGTAATTCCAGGTTTGTTTGTTTTTTTCCCCTTGTCAACAACTGTTGCCCTAAACACAGAGTAGAGAAACTGATGTCTGTGAGTTATAGCCCTCTCAAATGATATTTGAGAGAAAACATCACTACATCCAATTAATTGATAAAAAGATGCTAAAACCTCACCAGCAATAAGAGACATACAAATTAAAGTGATAAGCTTTTTCTGTGGCTGGGGGGAGGGGGTCAGGGTCTGAAGCAAAACAAAACAAACAAAAAACCCAAACCTTATTCTAGGCACTACTATTTGGCTTTCAGACTTCACTTATTCATAGAGAGAAACTGACTGGGGACTTCCCAGTAGCTGAACAGCTTCTGTTGATAAGGAGACAGTTGTCTGAGTGCAGACGTCTCAGGGCAACTTGTGAGGAGACAGTTGTCTGAGTCCAGCCATCTCAAGGGCAACTTCTCCATCTTGCTGGCAGGGTCAACTGAGTCCATGTTCCCTGGCCTATGCCTATCCTGAATGATGGAAACTCCCTTAGTCAGCCCATTATGTCAAAATATGACTGGACAGTGCTCTAGCCCGCCCCACTCCCTCTCTATGGTTTCATCCTTTAAATATGCTGTACAGCGTCCCTTCCGGGTTGCAGTTCAGCTCCAGAGTCTGTTCTGTTGCCCTGACTGAGTAGCAGCGGCTTGATTTTTGTGATCTGCATTGACCTGGTGTTTGAGTTATGTTGGATATAGTCAAACCCCACAACACTATTGCTGAGCTTTCTGTGGTCAAACAGTGCAGTTTATGGTCTTGTCCTGAGAATGCAAAGAAAAACAGAATCATATGCTATGGGAAGGATGGGGGCATGGTGTGGAAATAAAGAAAAATTAAAATACATTTTAATTTATTTTTAGGTAATTCTTCACAGAAATACTCCGCAAACATACCTGTTTTCAACAGGGAAAATTTGAACCAATCAAAATTTTCATCAGTAGAGAACGCTATGGTGAAGCCGGGTAGTGGTGGCGCAAGCCTTTAATCCCAGCACTCGGGAAGCAGAGGCAGGCAGATTGCTGTGAGTTTGAGGCCAGCCTGGTCTACAAAGCGAGTCCAGGACAGTCAGGGCTACACAGAGAAACTCTGTCTCAAAAACAAACAACAAAAAGAACACTATGGTGGCTAGGGAGTTGGCTCAGTGGTCAAGAGCACTGGCTGCTCTGGCAGAGGACCCAGATTCCACCTTAAGCCCAACCAACAGTCACCCCAGTTCCAGGGGACCCAACACCCTTTTCTGGCCTCCATGGGGATCAGGCATGCAAGTAATGCAGACATACACGCAGGCAAAACATATGCATAAAATAACAATAAATGAAACTTTTACAAGAGATCCTACCATCTAATAAGGGAATTAGACTGAGCTGGGTATTTCAATGAGGAAATGGCTCTAATGTGCTTTTACAAGAAAAGGGTGTAGGCTGTTTTGATTGATATCTCAAAGCAGCAACAGCAAACATTTGGGGTAGTTTGTGAAAGCACAAAGACAATACAAGGGCACACAATGACCCCTGAGTGAGAGGTCAGAAGAAGGTGGAGTGCAGAGACGTTCTCACAGATAGGAACACAGGCCACAGAATGACAAACTCTGCTACTTGGCAGTTAGAAGCTAAGATGGAAGCTGACTGGCAGCATGTGTCGCTTAGCCCCACCTGCCTGCTGGTCCCCAGTTGCTCACTACAGCCACTTCCGTACCAGGAGAAGTTTAATAATCACATGTCCAGCAGGAGGGGCCGCCTAGATGGAGACCTTCCAACAAAGACACCAGGGAGAAGACCCTCACAGACACCGGAAGAGAAACAGAGCTGACTAGAATGTATGTGTGAGGAGAGATACAGAATCCCAAGCCTGATGCGCTAAGGGTTAAGAAGGGAGGCTGTGTGTGCACATACACATCTTTTTGGGGGGTGGGGGATGGGGGGCAGTGTTGATACAGTTTCTCTGTGTAATAGTCCTGAGTGTCCTGGAACTCTCTTTGTTGGTCCCCAACTCAGCGATCCGCCTGCCTCTGCCTCCCCAGTGCTGGGACTAAAGGCGTGTGCCACCAAGCCCGGCTCATACACACCTTTTTATATACTCTGTGATGTTTTAACCGTGGGGATAAATGGAGTCACACATACACAAAGTCGTAAGCAGAAAGACAGACAGCAAATGTGTGAGTGTACAGCTTTGCAGAAACAAAGGCGTCTGCTTCCCCTGCAACAGGGAACGGGTGCAGCGTATTTCTAAGCGCTCACCTGTCCAGCTTTTCCTCTGCGTGAATCTTCAGGGCCTGGTACCGCTGTTCTTCTTGCTTAACTCTGGCCAAGTAATCCTGAGCACACTTCTTCAAGGCGTCTTCATTCTAGACCAAGGGGAAAATTCAAAACGAGAGTGTATGTCTCTGTTTCTCCTCCCCCACAATGTATCACAAGGTTGCTGGTTGGTCTTGGTTTTGTTTTTTCTGTTTTCTGTTGTTGTTGTTGTTGTTGTTGTTGTTGTTGTTGTTTTTAAGGAAAGCCTGCTTATTGGGATGCCCTTTTTTGTTTTGTTTTGGTTTTGGAGACAGGGTTTCTCAGTGTAGCCTTGGCTGTCCTGGACTCACTTTGCAGAGCAGGCTGGCCTCGAACTCAGTGATCCACCTGCCTCTGCTTCCCAGAGTGCTGGGATTAAAGGCGAGTGCCACCACACTCGGCTAACTGGGATGCATTTAATTCATAGTCCATGGCAATTTTGATAGCTTGTGCGATGACCCCCACTGCAGAAAGGCTGTACAGGCTCCTCGTGTCCTAATTCAAGTGGCTGCACAGGGCTTCAACTTCCTAATGCAGCTTCTCTCTCAATCCCTGCGTTACATGATTGGCCAGGCCAGGCCATCCATCCCTGTCTATCTTTCTGATTGGCCAGTCCCATCTTTCCTTCTTATTTATTTATTCATTTATTTATTTATTTATTTATTTATTTATTTATTTATATTCTTTGGTTTTCTAAAACATGGACTCATTATGCAGCACAGACTGGCCTTGGCTTTGCAATTCTTCTGCCTCGGCTTCCTGATGGTAGGGTTACAAACCTGAGTCATCAGTGATAAAGCCTTTCAAGTACAAGGCCCTGTGTCAGACCCACCAGGACAGGAATTTGGCAATACTTCTCATTGAATGACCTCACCTCATTTCTTCTGTAGTGCGCGACTTAGGCTTTTTTCAGTGAACTAAGGTCTCTTGAGCTTTTACTAATACCAAAAAGGAACAAGCCCAACAGTGCTTGGCCCCACAAAAAAAGGCCACCTGCCACTCTGACGTATGGCAAGGAACCACACCACCACCCAGAGACAAGGCCGGGATGGACACACTACCTTTTTGAATCCTTCTAGCACGCCTTTCAGGTTTTCGTATCTTCTAAAGAGATCAGAAAGGGACCTTTCCACAGAGTTGAGGTCAGACAGCGCCTGCTCCTTCTCCATAGTCAGCTGCTGGAAACTCTTCTGTGACGTCATGCTTGTCCTCTGCTCGTCTTCTGGCATCAAGTCAAAGGGAACTATGTTAACACCGACTCGGGTGAGCCAAACAGCATTCTTGGAAAGGGGGGGCATGGCAGAGGGGTCCCCACTCTCAAGAACTCATATTCTAGTAGGAGGATACACACAGTGACAAGTGATGAGGAAGCAAGCATGGTGGGAGAGGTGGGGACACAGCTAGTGTTCACAGACAGAGTGCTGTAGGCATAGTGTTATTGTGCACTATGTAAAGATGACATGTCGGTGGGAGGGGGCACAGAAATCAGCATATCTGTTTGTAATCCTTGTTCAGAGAATCTCCTGTCTAAACTTTGCTCCCCAATTATTCCCTGATATGCCAATAATGAGGCTTGATAATGACTGAGCAGGGAAGAGAATAGGGTTGGACTTCCTGCCACCAGTGGGGGGGGGGTATGGGGGGGGGGGAGGGGGGGGGGGCGGGATTCAGCCACAGGAGAGGTCCAGAAGAGATCAGCTGGAGCAGGGAAAGCCATACCAGCAAGTATCTCCAGGATTTACAATGGGAGGAAACAAGATTAGCTTCGAGGGTTAAAAATAGATTAGTACTGCTCAGTTCTTGTGCTGTAAAGCTTATTAAACAAATATAATAGTCCAGTCTCAATTATTTGTGTGCTAGCTGGGTTAAGAGAGGAACTACAACACATTTTTAAAACAACCACTAACAGAGAGAGTGGCCTCTCGAAGGAGAGCCTGGAACAGATAGCCAGGGCCAAAGCTAGGCTGGGAAGGCAGATGGTGCTGCGGATAGCGGGGAAATAAATCTTCTTTGTACCCAAACACTACAAGTTTAGAGAAGAGTCATGAAAGAGTGGCAAGTAAACAAGGCGTTCAAGTCCATACAGACGATCCGGTCACTGTTACCTAGATGTACTGTGTCTGGTGGAGGGACATAAGAACTTGCAATCACAGCAGTCGAAGGACTAAGTGCTAGTACTTAGGATATGGAGCTAAGAACACTGAATTCAGAGCCAGCCTGGGCAACACAGAGCTCAAGGCTATCCTGCAGTGCGTCATCGATGGCCACTAGCTTGCCTTAGTTCATTCCTGCTTGGCCACGCCATCCCACCAACGCCATGCTCTGTGTAAGCATATGCGGCCTAGTGACTGCACAGTGAACGCCCTGAGTCAGAATGAGCTCTCTCTCTTGTTTATCATCGTATTTGGGTCAGTGGTGAGAAACCTAATGCAGGAAACAAGTCACAAGGACAGAATCCCTTTGAAAAGAGACCCCAGCTGAGAGAATACTGTATTAAATTAAAGGAGCCAGACACAGTAAGACAAATGCAAAATGTTCTTTACCGTATGTGGAAGCTAAATGAGCTGACTCAAAACAAGCACCAGAAATTTGAACGTTTCCAAACAAACGACAAATGTCTTTTAAAAAAAAAAAAAAAAAAAAAGACAGGTTTCTCTATGTAGCCCTGGCTGGCCAGGAACTTCCTGCTAACCTTGAACTCACAGAGATCTGCCTGCTCTGCCTCCTGAGTGTGGGGGGGTGCCATGCATCTGCCTCCAAGTGTTTAAGGAAATGAAAATGCTAGCTATAATAGCATAATCACTAGCCACTGTACACGTGTTCAAATCACCACACTGTTCCCCCACAATCTTACAATTATGGCACATCACTTGTAAAAAGCTTGAGAGGGTCTGGAGAGATGCCTGAGCAGCTCAGAGCACGCACTGCTTCTGTGGAATAGCCAGGCTCAGATCCCAGTGCCCACGTTAGGCAGCTCACAACCACCCGTGACCTCAGCTCCAGATGGTCTGGTGTCCTCTCATGGTTCATAAAAACTCACACAGGTGCACACAGACACATAAATTAAAAATAAATCAATATATCTTTAAAAATAAATAAGGAAAATTAAGACTCCAGGAAGCTAGCTATCTCCTCCAGGATTGATGTAATAAAGTGGGAAGGCACCAAGAGGAATGGGCTCGTCCAGATACAGCATCTGCCAGAGCCTTGGCTTTGGGCTTCACAGATTCCAAAACTGTAAGAAACAAGTGCCTGTTGTTATGGCAATCTGAGCAGACTCAGATAGGTTCTATGGCCCATGCTCAACAACAACCAACCAAACAAACAAACAAACAACCTTTCTCTTACCAATCATTTGGGCAATGGTCTTCTCATATTCAGCCACAATTTTCCTAAACAAGAAAATGAATTATAATTTATTATAGTTATAATAATAAAATTTGTTTTTTTTTTAAATGGAAAACAGAGAAGTGCTGTCTGAAATTTATTAAAATATAAACACATATATAAACCACCTGCCCTTCACTCTGCCTCCCTTCTTTGTTTTTTCTTCTCTGTGTAGCCTTGGCTGTCTTGGACTTGCTTGGTAGACCAGGCTGGCCTCGAACTCACAGTATTTCACCTTCCTCTGCCTCCCTGAGTGCTGGGATTAAAGGCATGTGCCACCACACCTGGCTACTTTCTTTTATATGCACAAAGTTTACTAAATTCTGGAAGAGTAAATGTTCTTAGCACAAAATAAAAAGGAAGAAAAGAAAGCTGGACGTGGAAGTTCTCGCCTTTAATCCTAACACTCGGGAGGCAGGGGACTGTAAATTCAAGGATGGCCTGGTCTACAAAGCGAGTCCTGGACAGCCAAAGCTACACAGAGAGACCTTCTGAAAAACCAAAAAAAGAAAAAAGATGAGAAGGGATTATGTCTTTGGTGCTAGAAATGGAGCTGTCTTGTAGTCTCTCTCAAGCTAAGTGGCCTTTCAGTCTTTTGTAAAAACAACTGCCTTCACTTTTTTCTATGCACCTATTTAAAACAATCTCTTCAAATTCTTCCGGGCTCCCCCATGAGATCCACTCCAACTTTGGCCTTTACGTGCTCCGTCTACCTTTCTAAGTGCTGTTTTCCCCTCTGATTCAGTTACAAGTTTTAGCTCCTATTCTTCCCCCGAAAAATATTCCACTTATTCAGAGATTTTAAAGATGGCGCCCTTGAGTTGGCCTTGCACTCAGTGAAACGTTGTCATTCTGACCCTCGCCCCCCCCCCCCCAGGTGCTGGGCGATCTTCCCGAAGCCCTCCCTCACTAGTGTGTCCACCAAGCTGGACTCTGAGCCCAGGCTCCTTATGGTGGCTACCGTAAGCTCACTAAAGGTAGGGCTGTCCTAAGCCCAGCCCTGGGCCTCCAACCAGGAAGTCCTCCAAAACCACGTAACAGGGGAATCTACACATTACAGCGGTCATGTTTAATATATCCCTTCAGCACTCCAGCGTCCGCTGGTGAGGCTCACACTTTCTCCTCTTCCTTGAGCCGGTCTTTAGTAAGGTACATTTCTAAATTGAACAGGAAGAAGAAAAAAGAGCCAAAGGTGTAGTCTTGACTGGTCTCAAACTTGCTTTGTAGCCCAGGCTAGCCTCAAACTTTGGACAACCCTCTTGCCTCAGTCTCCAGGGTGCAGGGATACAGGGATTTGAGAGTCTCCACCATCATCATCACCATGGCTAAAAGATTTTGGTTGAAAGGCCATTAATTTTGCTTCCGCTAATTTCAATACCTATATCATCGAATGTTTTAGTATGTTTTTAGTATTCTTTATTCCAAATGGATATTGTTAAATAGACTTCGGTTATTCTTTTTGTGTTACAGCCCTGGCTATCGTGGAACTCACTTTGTAGCCCAGGCTGGCCTCAAACTCACAAAGATCTGCCTGCCTCTCACGTGCTGGGATTAATGATGTGCACCACCATGCCCAGCTTTATTATTCTTTTTTAAAGGCAACTGATTATATACCTTTTTATGAGTCCTATGAATTCTACTTGCATTTGATGTTTTAAATAACCAAAACAAAAAACAAAAAAAACAAACAAACAAAAAAACTATGGTGTTTGAATAAATAACTAGTCAAAACTAACTCTGATTATTCTTGGGAGGGGGGAGACAGAGTCTTTCTGTGTAGCCCTGGCTAATCTAGAACTTGATATGTAGACCAGGCTGTCCTCAAACTCAGAGATCACCTGCCCCTGTCTCAGTCTCTAGACTGCTAGGATTAAATGCGTGCACCACCATGCCCAAACCGCACTGACATTTTTTTCTTTTCTTTTCCTTTTTTGGTTTTTTGAGACAGGGTTTCTCTGTATAGCTCTGGCTGTCCTGGACTTGTTTTGTAGACCAGGCTGGCCTTGAACTCATAGAGAGTGGCCTGCCTCTGACTCCCAAGCGCTGGGATTAAAGGTGTATGTCACCACCACCTGGCTTGCACTGACATTTTTAATCTCAAAGTATGGTGCAGAAAGCAAAGTCCTCACATCGTCAGCCATTGATTTTGTGACAAGAAAGCACTGCTGCTTTAAACCAAATGTACAAAGGCACCTAAACGCCCCGCCCCAGCACCGCTCTTACCTCATCTCCAAGACTTCTTCTCGGGTCTCTTCGTATTTTTTCTTCCATTCATTGGCTTCAATCTCCTTAGTGATTATCTAGATAATAATAAAGCTTTGTTTTACCTCATCAATCTATTGGAAGCTGAAAAATAACACATGACCAAGTTTGATACAGAAATTCAATTAACATTTAGGAACACAGTGCATCTTTGTGTTTGTATATCACGTTCATAGACATCCTCAGCTACTCAAGTGCTAGGAGTACAGCCATGTGCCGCGTATGCCTTTTCTGTAGTCATTTCTCTGAGTCAGAATAAAGGGGCTCAGGGTGCACCCCACTGTGTGATCCCTCAGTACAGGAACATCCCGCTACCCTGATCAGAAGCTAATTTCAAAGGTGAGATGCTCTCGACAACTGCAGCGGGGGGGTGGGGGGGGTGGGATTCTCCACTCCACGTCTCAATTCTGTCTGCCCCGCACAGGGTTTGAGCAGCACCCAGGACCCTCACATCACTAGACCTTAGGGCTGGTCCCC
>OU015752.1:40497112-40521710 GCA_907169655.1 Acomys percivali | reverse complement strand
AGCAGCACCCAGGACCCTCACATCACTAGACCTTAGGGCTGGTCCCCCTTCTCCCGTCCCGCTACCCTAGGCGCTCCCTTCTTCCTCACCTGCACAGCTTGTACTTTTGTGCTTACATGGGGAGATGGCGATTGCTCAGAGGTTAAGAGCGCTCACTGCTCTTGCAGAGGACTTGAATTCAGTTCCCAGCACCCACACAGCAGCTTACAACTGCTTTAACTCCAGCTTCGGGGATCAGAAGTTCCCCTCGGAGTTCTACGGGCACTAGACATACGCGTAAAATAAAGATAAATAAGAAAGAAAGAAAGAAAGAAAGAAAGAAAGAAAGAAAGAAAGAAAGAAAGAAAGAAAGAAAGAACGACCCTGGAGCTACCCTGGGTGCTTCAGTTGGCTAGGTACAGCCCTCCTCTGATCTATTATGTTGTCCCCTCAATCTGAGTTCTTGGGAGAAAGACAACACCATTCTCCTCACTGACAAGACTCTGAGTTTCCTGAACGCGGCTCTCAGGTGCTGACCACTGGACTCACTGGCATCCCCAATTACCAGTGCAGCACTGTTTCATAAAGCATTGGAAGCCCTGTAACCGAATGCTTCTCGAGTTATACCGTGCAGCAAAAGGAAAGTTATTGATTAAAAAACATGGGATCTTAACATAAAAACTAAATGCAAAAAGACAGCACAGAATGACAGAAGAGGAAAGCAGCCAACCAGTGATGGGCCATTAGTGTTTTCGAGGTGTAGCGACAGTCTGTTTGGCACAGGCGCTCTTCAGGACCACAATACAGAAAGTGGGGAGCTGACCTTGTTAAAGGGCATGTGGAATCCCATCGCAAAACTCTTTGGCATGGGCACACATGGTAAAGCAGAGGGTGGAAGTAAACAATCTTACAAATACCACAGTGCATGGCTTTGCTGAACACCAGCACCAGTGCCCAAGTCTGCGGGCAGCCTTGTCTGTGAGCTTCGCAAGCCACAGAGAAGAGGAATTTCCAGACCGAGGCGAGTCAACAGGGATGGGACCTTCCGCAGACAGAAAAGGCCCACTTTTACCTCTTCTCTGATCAACGTGAGCACGGCCGTCTTGTCTGCTTCGCTGAGGCAGATTCCATCCAGGGGGCTCTCACCCCCACAGGCCACGGACACGGGGGCCTTTTCTGAAGAGGATTCCAGCAGACCCTGTGAGACAGGGGTTTCATTTAACATGGCCTGTGTCCCGCTACTTGACCCCAAATATCCGTCAACAACTTCCTCAGCACAAAACAGATCAAGCCCTTTAAAAATGTGCTTGCAGAAGCAACAGGCGAAGGGTAGCCTTAAATAAGCCATCTAGTTATGGGACGTACTAAAGAAGAGGGGTCTAACCACTAACTGGGTGGGTTTATGTTGTAGGAACGGATGCCCTGGGAAAGCGTCCTTCTTATGAAAATAAAGAGCATAATTGTCAAGTGGTCAGTTACCAGAGGATCCCAGGCATAAAAGAAACATGCTTCAGGGCTGGAGAGATGGCTCAGCAGTTAAGAGCACTGACTGCTCTTCCAGAGGACATGGGTTCAATTCCCAGCTCTCGCAAGGCATCTCACAACTGTCTATAACTCCAAGATCTGACACCCTCACCCAGGCATACATGCAGGCAAAACACCACTACACATAAAATAAAAATAAGTTATAAAAAAAGAAAAAACGCTTCAATGCCTCGTTTTTCTGGTATTTTCTAGAGATGTGTCCCATGCAAATAGTTTTCCAAGAACAGCGATAACTCCTCCGTTCACATACTGGCGCCCTGTTTAACAATTTTGGCAACAATTCTAATATGTATTACCTCAGTAGGCAGACACCGCAAATCTGTCTGATCTTTGACCTTCCCCTTTCTGGCTCCGTGACTCAGATCTGCGCCTGCTCCACCATCACAGACTCTGGAGCGCTAAGCCCCAGATAAGCCCTTTCTTCAAGTTGCTTTGTCTTATCTCAGCAATAGAAATGTAACTGTGACACTTGCTATGTCATCTAGGATGGTCTTGAACTTGGAGCCATTCTTACTCTGTCCTCAGCCTCCCAAGCACCAGATTATAAGGTGTAAACTATTGCCCAGCGCAGTGGCACACGCCTGTAATCCCAGCACTCGGGAGGCAGAGGCAGGCAGATTGATGTGAGTTCGAGACCAGCCTGGTCTACAAAGCAAGTCCAGGACAGTCAAGGATACACAGAGAAACTCTGTCTCAAACAAACAAACAAAACAAGGTGTGAGCTCCCATTCCGGCTTTGATTGTAATAGCACAGTTAACTCAACATACCCAAAATGCTATCTTATTATGGGGTCAGTCAGTATAAGAAGTTGCCGAGATATTTACTAAATAGTCCCTTTTTGTGTACCAAGTCTTCAAAGGCTGGCTGCACTTCACATTATACAAGGCATGTCACTTCAGACTAACAGTTCAACGTGTCAGTAGTCACATGGGGTTGGAAAGAACACTAGGTATAAATGGTAAGTTCTGTGGATAAAGAAACTATATACGTTCTGTATGTGTGTATGTGTGTGGGCGTGTGTACCACACATGCACACAGAGGTCAGAGGACAACCCTGCCGTGTCTGTTCTTCCCTTCACCCCTACGTGGGTGCGATGGTGGTCAGGCTTGGGCAGCAAGCGCTCTTACCTGCTGAGCCACCTAGGCAGCCATACATCCCTTCATCACCTAAGACTAACTATATTTTATTTATCAAATCAGCATGAGCTCCTAAACAAAGACGAAAAGAAACCTAAGCCGCCCCCACCCTCCAAGTCTGGGGACTTACATGCACAGCCATCTCCTCTTTCTCCGTTTTCTGGCATGTTTCCTTCTCGATGCCTGAAACACAGAGAGTCATTTTTATACTTACCCCAAGGAGTGGGTCCCTTTGTTCCTGGCTAGGGCTAGGCCACCCCAGCACAGGCCCAGAATAACTGCACACAGAGCTTCAAGACATCTATCTGGGAGGTTGTGCTGGCATCCTCTTTCTTGAACCCTGGCGTTGAAAGTGTTGGCTCGCGCAGAAAGAGCGGCAAGTCTGCCCCCTTGTGTCCACTGGAAGTTTAGCATGTGAACTGTACTGAACCTAGCTGATTTCAGAAAGAGGAAACGGACCGACCAGTAGCCCTGAAGTCCTCTGACCAAATCTGAGAACATTTAAATTCTGGCTTAGAAGGACTCCCCCCGCCATAGCTAATGTAGCAGATAAAATTCAAAAGCCTTAAATTCAAACCTGAAAAACAAGTTTGTTGTGGTCTTCATGCCCTTCTGTTTCCTTGTTATCAGGCCTACTCTAGTATCAGGTCAGGGGAGGGGGGGATGTGAGACGTGGAGGGTACTGCAACATTTAAACACTATTCAGTCAATACTTAAAACACTAGTGTGAGGGTCCCAACAGTTCCTTTAAATCTGTTTTACGTTTAAAGCGCAACGTAATGTAAGCCCTTCTTCGCTGCAAGCTGAACGTCTCGGGCATCAGACGTAGCATAGACATTAACACAAATGGAAACTGAAATGGGGGATCAGGGAAGGGGTTGAGCAGTAACTTGCTCAGAGTTCTGACCATCCGCCTGCTTCCTGGGCTCGTGGCAGGTCACAACTTTTTAAATTTCTCTCTATATAAAGTTTCACAAATGATGGCCAGGTGTGGTGGCGCACACCTTTAATCCCAGCACTCGGGAGACAGAGGCAGGCGGATCGCTGTGAGTTCAAGGCCAGCCTGGTCTACAAAGTGAGTCTAGGACAGCCAAGGCTAAACAGAGAGACACTGTCTTGAAAAAAAAAAAGTTCCACAGATTAAACTGTTATTTACAATGGTTCAAATCTTTACTAGTGTTTTTTTGCCTAGACCACAATTCTAACCTTTCAGTGAACAAAACTTAAGAGCACATGTGTGACATGGGACATTAAGAAGGATCCTTTTTCCAGAGCGATGTAACAAGCCTACAGTAAGTGTTAGCACACCTGCTTCTAGGTTGTTTCGCACCTGCTGCCGCCAGGTGTGCGCCCTTCAGTTGCATCACAAATATAAAGCAAATATAAAGGACCACCCCACCTCATATCCCTCCCTCTCTGTCCATCCCTTACCCGCCCCCCAACCATGTCATCTGTCTCTCTTTCTCCTGGGGCGTCCCTCCCTCCCTTTCTTTCCCTTCCCATGCCTCTCCATATCAGATCTGTTGCGTTTCTCTACTTAACTTTAATGATAAGGGTAAGAGCGCTGGACCAGGCTAGCCTCAGTTCCTGACTGGGGTGTTAAGGGATTCATAGGTACTGGTCAGTGTCCATCTACCTCGGCAGCCGAAGACAGGAGCTAGTATGAAGGTATGGGTGCCTACTGTGACAGGCCCGACCATGTAGGTGTGGTTTGGAGGATGTGGAAGGCTCTGGAACTTTTGGACTTGGAAAGTGGCTGAACACTGTAACAAGGGGCTGAACAGGCCATTCTGGTAGGAGCTTGGAAAACAATAGTGCCGGGAGTGGACTCCGGAGACCTAGCTCGATCGAGAGCTTCCAGAGGGGACACTATCAGCAGATGGCCTACAGACCATTCTAGTGATAGACAGGCAAAGGACATGCCTGGCTTTGCACTTGTGAAAATCTGCCTGAGGCGAAACTGAAATGTTGGGGGTTAGTTTCACTGGCAGAGAAGATTTCAGGCCAGTCTAATACTGATTATGCCGTATGGTTATTAGCAATCCCTCCACAGATCAATGATAAAAAGAGAAAGTAAGGCAAACTATATAACATTATAGTTAGGGGAGAAAAATGACACCAGTTAATTTAATGCTGGAGCCATGGCTTGTGCTAAAAGTAAAAATGGAATAGAGCCCCTTTTACAGCATGCCTCCATTTCCTAGTGAGACCCTAGCCAGCTTAATCCTGGAACTTGTGAAAAGAAAAAACCTGAGGTGTTATCTGTCCCTGGAAGGCATCAATAAATCAAAGCTTATGCTGATGTTCAAGGAGGGGGCCGGGTGTCGTTCCAAGGCCGGCAGCAGAATTAGGCAGCAACAGCCACATAGTTCTGGCTTTAGAGTTATGAAGGGCGCAGGAGTAAAGAAAGGGGTTTTGGAATCTTCCTCTGAGGTTAAGGAAAGCCTCTGAGGGCAGCTGTGTGGCCCTGAGCCGCCACTGTGTGAATCTGGGAAAGTAAGGCCTGGATTCCGTTCAAGACCTCAAGATGCTGGAGATGCCTGAGGCATGGGACATCTGCTAAGGAGAGCTGCAGATGGGGAGTGGAGCGACCCAGGAGAACGGAAGAGGCGTCAAAGCCCTCGGGCACAGCACATCACACACTGCAGGACCAGAGTGTGCCGTTTCCTCACTGAGTCCCTCCCTGCCTCTCTTCTGGAATGGTACTGTGTATTCTGTGCACTGGGTGTTGGAAGTATGTAACTTGGGTTTTGATTTTACAAGGGTTACGATTAAGAGATTCCCTGGAGTCTCAGAAGAGACCTTGGACTTTTAAGCAGTCTTGAGACTGAATGACTGTGGGGACTTCTGAAGTTGAACTAAAGGTATTTTTGCATCATGATATGGCCACAAGCCTATGGTGCCCAGGGAGTGAGAGGCCAGTAAGCTCCACAGGCTCCACAGGCTCCAATATTTAAATACTTGCTTCCCAGTTGATGGTGCTGTTTGTTTGGGAAGGGCTAGGAGGGGTGGCCTTGTTGGAGGAGGCCTCTAGGTGGATTCCGAGCTTCACCGAGGTTTCAAAGCCCAGCCTTCCCCAGCCGGGGCCCTCTCTCCCTGCCTTGTGGTGCTTGTCCCAGAATATAAACCCTCAGCATTTTCCAGTGCCATGCCTGCCTTCCCGCTGCCATGCTCCCCGCCATAGTGGTCCTGGACTCTAACCCTAGAACCCTGAGCCCCCAAATTAAATGCTTGCTTTTTTAAGTTGTCTTGGTTGTGGTGTTTTGTCATGGCAAAAGAAAAGGAGCTAAGACCCTAGGCATGGTGGCATACGCCTGGAATCCCAGCACTGGGGAAGTAGAGGCTGGAGGATTATTACACATTTGAAGCCAGCTAGGGCTATAGAGCTAGACCCTGTCTCAAACAACATCAAAAATCATAAATCAGGAAAAAAAATTCAGTTTCAGTTAGTGAACAAAACAAAACAAAAAAATCAAGACCAAACCCTATACTTTCCAATTTACTGGTCTTCATTTTAGAAAGTTCTTAAACTTTATAACACTTATATTTTTATGTGGCATGATTACATACATCTACGAACACTCAACTAACAGAGGCAGAGATATAATGAATTTAAGGCCAGCCTGAGCTACACAGCAAGTCCAAATCAACAAAACCAAAGACTGGAGATATAGCTTGGTGACAGAGTGCTTGTCTGGCATGCACAAGCCCTGGGTTCAAATCCCAGTACTGCAGAGACAGAAACAACCAAGCAAAAAGAACCTTATATAAAATAAATATTGCAAATCAGGACAAAAATGCTTTCCGGTGGCCTGATCAACGTACTTAACAATGATGCTCCTTTGAAGGATGGTGAAACGCAAACTGCCAGAGAGCAGTGCTGTAACCACCATGTTCTAGTGTCTGGAGGGTAAGCAACAAGCCTAACAATCCCAGAAGGCCACATGTGGGACACGTTTACAGGCCACAGTACTTTAAGATTGACCCTACTGATGCAAAACAATGGAGAAATTCAATCGGCATCTCCCGGACGCCCTCCGCAGTCGTCCCCAGTCTGTGCCTAGCACTGTGGTAAGCACTTGTGCATCTCTTGCAGCCAAGAAGGAAGTACAGATCTGCACCCCAAGTGTCCCTCAGGTGACGTCCTTGGGCCGTCCAGCGTGCCTGTGTTTCTGTACCTGCTCCTGAGGAGGAAAACTCGTGGATTACGGTAGACACGGGAACGTGGGGACACTCGGTCCTCCAGGTCTTCCCCTGGCTCACCTTTCACCTCTGCCCCGGCCGATTTCTGATCACGTGATGTGGACGCCAGTTTCTCCTCATCAGTAGCGTGGCCGTCCCTATTAGGGATGTCAGAGACCTGTGAGATCACGGCGCCTTCATCCTGGGAAATGCAAGAGAGAGAAGATCGTGTCCTTTAGAGGGGCAGTCGCTGGCGACCGGCAGCATGTGGCTGAGACCGCACGAGGCTATCTTGGGGTTTGCCACAGAGAAAGTCATGCAAACACGAAATGCTGCTGTTTCTAGAGCTTGTTTCTGTGGTTTGGGACTGAAATCTTAAAAGTTAAGCTTTTCTAATCTAAACATGAAAGTAAATCAAGAGCAATGAGATGAGAGTTTCCCGTTTTTCTTGGGCATACTCTTCCTTTGTTCAAGCACATTCACCTCATTGTATGGCATAAAGGTTGTTGTTGTTGTTGTTTGTTTCTTTTTGTTTTGGAGGTTTTTGGTTTGGTTTGTTTTGAGACAGGGTTTCTCTGTGTAGCCTTGGCTGTCCTGGGCTCACTTTGTCGAACAGGCTGGTCTCGAACTCACAGAGATCTGACTGCCTCTGCCTCCCCGAGTGCTGACATTACAGTTGTGCGCCACCACACCCATCCCATTTGATATTTTAATGACCTGGTTAATCTTTTAAATTTCAGTATCAGCAGATGTATTGGAGGAGACAATTTGGCCCATTTGCCTCCAAATTCCCTTCTATTTACCAACTTTTTACTCAGACATGTCCATTTATACATGCTGCTGCTTTTCCCTGAGGCATATTCAGATGAGAACCTCTAGGGAGGAACAGAGTTAGAAAATAAATGTAGGCCCTTATTTGAAACAGAACTCAGGGTCTAAAAGCCAGTTTCAGGCTTTGTGGGGGGGAGTGGGGTGGTGGTGGCAACACAGCCCTGTGGCCTCCATCCACCTGCCTCTGCTTCCCACAGTACTGGGATTACAGGCATGCGCCACTGTGCCTGGCTCAGCATAAAGTTCTTACATCTAAAAATTGTCAGAGCATTTTAAATAATGATCAATGATCTTTCTGGGACCATGTTCAGATACTCCTAAGTGATTATCATTAATAACTGGCATATTGTAAACACTGAGCTTGTTTAATATCGCTTAGTTACTCTATTGATTTGACAACCTGGGGCCCACTTTAAAACTACACACACATTCTTTAATATCATAAATTTACAGCACTTTCTCCCTCTGAATCTAGAGGTAAATAACATCCAAATACACTTTGCGCATGCAGAAATCCTCAAGAACAGATAAACTACTGTTTTAGAAAAAGAAGTTTGCAGCTGGCTCTCAACTGTTCAGCTGGGCTAGCTAGCCAGCACGCCCCCGGGATGCACCTGCCCCTACCTCCCTGTCCCTAGGATTTCAGGCATCATTGCTGCTTCTTGTTTTTTCTCTTAGGTCCTGGGGACTGAACTCAGGCTCTCATGCCTGCATAGCAAGCAGGTCACCAACTAAGTCCCAGTTGTTTTTTGTTTTTTTGTTTTTAAGGTTTATTATTTATATAGTGTTCTGCTTGCTTGCATGCCTGCACAAAAGAAGGCACCAGATAGTATTATAGATGGTTGTGAGCCACCATGTGGTTGCTGGGAATTGAACTCAGGACCTTTGGAAGAACAACCAGTGCTCGCTCTTAACATCAGTGCGCCAGGCTGGGTTTTTTTGGTTTTTTTTTTTTTTTGGGGGGGGGGGGGTGTCTCGGTTTGTGCTTTGGTGAAATTTGAGGATTTTTTCCCCATATATTTGTAACAGTTAAAAAAATAATTGTTATTGCAAACTCCCCCAGCTCCTTTTAAAGCATCTGCATTACATCAAGTCATTGGCACAAATTGCACAAGGTGAAGCTGACTTAGCCACATTCTATTAACCCACACTCTGTGCTTCTATAATCAGCTGGAATAAAGTCCAAATATATATATATGAAGGCTACATTAGTCAGAACTGTGTGCTCTGGTTTTAGGGGTTTTATATGTTTCTTAATCACTCCATATATTCATGTATGTATATCATAGGATGAAATAGGAGTCACTGTCAATTTAATTCCTGGGTTCCATCTTTATACTTAGCACAGGTAGGAAGCAGTCAGAGCCACTCTAAGCTCTACTACTGACAAGGCAGGGTAGAAGGAAGCCTGGCTGCACCACACATGCCTTTCGACTCCCAACACTTTCCCATCTAGCTTCACACTTATTTTCGGCTCCTCCATTTTGTTGAAGGCAACAAACTGGAAAGCCGTCTAAGCTTTAGACCAAAGACAAAAGTAAGCTATGCAGTTATCAGAGTCAGCTACCGCCACAGAACTGCACTGACACTTCACGCCATCTATGCTGACCTGCAGAGCTGCACACCGTGCTGATACACTAGAATGAGGTTGTTTTTCGCCCAGTTGCAGAAAAGGTCATTGTGTCTTTTTTTTTTTTAATGATCTACTTATTTTTTTTAAGTGTTATGTATTTATTATTTATACAGTATTTGGACTGCATTTGAGCCAGCAGGCCAGAAGAGGGCACCAGACCTCATTATAGATGGATGAGCCACCATGTGGTTGTTGGGAATTGAACTCAGGACCTTTGTGAACATCCAGTGCTCTCAACCTCTGAGCCATCTCTCCAACCCTATTTATTTTTATTTTATGTACACTGGTGTTTTGCTTGCATGTATGTCTGTGTGAGGGTGTCCACGCACTGGAACTGGAGTTACAGACAGTGTGGACTGCCATGTGGATGCTGGGAATTGAACCCGCCTCTTTTGGTAGGAAGAGCAGCCAGTGCTCTTAACCACTGAGCTGTGTCTTCAGCCCCGGACTTGTCTTTTCCTCTGGGGTCTTCCTGGATGCGTTTAGAACACTTAGTATCTAATAACTGGTTTCCTTATTTACTGAGACACCCCCACAGGACAAGCCGATTCTGGCTACCGGGACAGGCTTACCTGAGAGCATCCATCCAAATCCAGAGATTGTGTTTCGTATTTCTTCACCTTGCAGCCACTCCTAGAAATGAGAGAAACAGACAAGCCAGTTTGGAATCCCAGTGACAACTCTCCGGGTATGAGACGAAGCAGAGCACAGGGTGTGGGACAGAAGCCAAAGCGCATAGCACCACACGGTCGTACACTTGCATGGTAGAGCTGCGGAGACAAAGCAGATCCTAGAGACCCAGCAGCGGGCTCATTTCTCCTGCAAGGCCACCTCATTTGGTTCTAGGGATCGCCAGGGACCAAACTCCGAGCCCCACATGGTTAACCACACAGCACAAAAACAAAACAAAACAAATAACCCCCCCAAAAAAAATACCTCTAAGAAGAGCCTCAGCAGCTAGAGGGGTTGGTTACACCCTTTACTCGTTTGGTTTTGACGGTCATCAGGAAAATTACCACGCTGGACCAGATTCTTTGAAAATTCTTTATTGCACTAAAAGCTACAGGACTCTCCAAAGACAGCTCCAGTCTAGCCCTGGGTGCTTACAGAAGGGAACGATGGCCAGGAGAACAGATCAAAGAAAAAAATTAAACAAATTGTTACCATTTTTTACTAGTAAAGTAAGAGGGGAAAAAAAAAAAGGACCCTGTACTCTGCAAGGAATGCCCAGAACTCAGGAAAACTTGGCCATCTAACATTTTCAGGCTAGTACATCATCTGTGATCACAAGATTATTAAGGGTTCTCATATGTTTTAATGAATTTAACGTATTCAGGAAAAAAACACACCACTCTAACCAACAAAAGAAAAAAAGTATTTTCCAATTTGTTTTCTATCATGGGAAAAACAAAACAAAACAAAAGGAAAACAAAGTCTATAGATTACCAGAGTGTACAGGGTCACTAATTCATGGTCTTCTTTCTCTAATGTTCTAAGAGTCACCAAACTTCAGTTTCCTTAGTAAAATGTATTACCTGCCCTAAGACATCAGCCTCATCCTACACAATAATTAAATAATAAATAATCTAATTATTCACAACATTAAATAGCAGAACAGTCCATCAGATCACTGCTGTATGATTGAGGCCAAGCCAGCTTTTAGTTCAAAGTGCCACATGATACATGCTAAGTAAGACAGGGGCGCGCACGCTTTTTGCACCAGAGGTGGAAAAAGCAATCTCCACTCCTCTAGCTACAGATAATTGCAAGGCTGAGCTGACTAAGATGTGGCAAATAAAACGCAAAAATTATCAGAAGGTCAAAATAATGAGAAGGCCAAACAGAAGCCAACATGCAGAGGAGAGACTCTGAGGCAGAGGTGCGGGGGAGACCGCCAGGGTCAAACAGAACCTTCAACAGTACTTACAACAGAAAACAGAGAAATTTCACTTGCTCAGTAGTCCTGATGCGTCAACAAAGTTAGAGACAGGAAAAAGACACACAGATAGGAAAGAATTATGTGAAAACTACAACGTTCATCTTTTGTCTGGCTAATGTAAAAGTTGCATACTTCTTAGATATTGTGTGAGATACAAGTTAAAAATATTATATTAAAGCCAGGCAGAGAGGTACACACCTGCAAGTACAGCACTTGGCAGGCAGAACTCTGGGAGTTCATGGCTAACCTGGCCTACAAAGGCAGTTCTGGGCTAGCCAAAGCTACCCAGTGAGACTTTGTCTCAAAACAAACAAACAAAATGCCAAAACTCAAAATATTAAAAAGTCATATTCGAGAAAGTTAGCCTTGGCAAATGAATGGTAATGAGATCTTTAATATAGAGATTGAAACAAACACTAAGAAATGTTTTATGTCCAAATTTATGGGTGAAAAGTACACCTGCCCCCGTGCCTGAAATTGTACAGCACACAGAAACACCGCGTCACTACTGAGCCCACTCACACTACACGTCCAACACCAAGTCAAAGGCAACGCCTCAACAAAGACAGCGGAAGAGACACCTGGCTGACTCCACACTTAAGAGAGTGGAGCACGAATCAATAAGCCTGTCAATTGGCACTCGGCTGGCTGAGGCAGGAGGATTAAAAGCTGAAAGAAGCCTGGATTTCACAGAGCGAGACTGCTTCAAAAGAGGGTAAAATGACTGCACGCCATCTACAGTCTTTGGTCTGCAAAAGCCAAACCATATTCTACTGTCTCTATCTCAATGCGTCTTTTTAATGTTGCAAAAAACTATCTATCCACTGTGGCTGTTAATCGCACGATGCGTCAAGTCTTTTCAATAGCTCCAAAGCCTACCACTGCACAAGACCTCCAGGGTTCTTTGCTTTCAAGAAAAAAAAAAAAGGTTGATCAAGGTGCAATAATTTTAATAAAACGTGTGTGATTTATTAGATCGATAAATCATCCTACAAAAGCGGAACGGTAGGAAACACTACCAGGTAAGAATGGCAGGGCTCAGGAGTAGGCATTTCCCGGTCTCTCCTTCCTGAGCCCAGATCTGACCTTACAGAGAAGCACCAGCTTCATGCCTTCAGACTGCAGCAGGGAAGGAGGCCGGCGAGGAGCTAAGGCTTTGGGGGCCATCTAGCAGGCCAGGAAGAGCCCAGGACGCACCCCAAGCGCTGTCCAGAGACAGCTCCCGAGTCACACAAGTCAAGAGAGGACTCCACAGACGATCAGCAATGCTATTCTAAACCCACTTACTCAAGTGCAATCCAGAGAGCAGATTCAAAACTACTCTCACTTTATCCCATTAAACCTCCCAGCGACACTCTGGAGAACTGGCTCCTATACGGCTTAACTTTCTTGGTCTTGAAATTATTATTTCTACTCTTTAAACCCCTGGACATTTTTCTTTCCATATAATTTATAATCTGGTGGGCTGTTTTTGTTGTTGCTGTTGTTTTTAATATTTTTTATTTATTTAATTTTAATTTATGTGTGTTGGTGTGAGGGTGTCAGATCTTGGAGTTACAGACAGTTGTGAGCTGCCATGTGGGTGCTGGGAATTGAACCCAGGTCTTTTGGAAGAGCAGGCAGTGCTCTTAACCACTGAGCCATCTCTCCAGCCCCCCGTCCGGTGGTTTTAAGACAAAGTCATGTTGCAGAGTACTTCCCGGGCCTGGAGAGCCGGCTCAGTGGTTCAGAGCCCTGGCTGCTTTGCCAGAGGACCCAGGTTTGGTTCCCAGCGCCTGCCCACATGGAGACTTGCAGTGGTCTGTGACTCCAGTGTCCAGGGACTCCGATGGATGCCCTCTTCTAACTCTGCAGGCCCCCGGCATCAAAGTGGCACACAGGCATACACAGAAGGCGTCAACTTTTGGCCCTCTTGCCTCAGGCAGCTGAGTGCTGACTGACAGACATATTGCGCCATGCTTGACTCTCTGTGAGTTTCTTAGTAATGCCTGTGGTGGAGGCAGCCAGGTGCCTTTTCCACTGCATTAAAAACACCCATACTAAGCTGGGTGTGGTGGCGCGTGCCTGTGATCCCAGCACTCAGGAGGCAGAGACAGGCGGATCTCTGTGCGTTCGAGGCCAGCATGGTCTACAGAGTGAGTCCACAACAGCCAGGGCTACACTACGAAACCCTGTCTCGAAAAAACAAAAACAAACTCCACCCATATTTCCCTAGGCAATCTAACGACAACCACAAATACCCTTCCTTAGCATCTTATCCTGTGTGCTGGCCCCTTGCATCTAGTTCTTAACAAGATGTCACAGGGTTATAAACAGGTAGACTATCTTGAGTTTCCTGATAATGTAATCCTGAATCCAAGTTTAAAACCTGGCGTGGGGGGCTGGAGAGATGGCTCAGTGGTTAAAAGCGCCACCTGCTCTTCCAGAGGTCCTGAGTTCAATTCCCAGCAACCACATGGTGGCTGACAGCCATCTATAATGTGATCTGATGGCCGCTTCTGCAGATAAAGCACTTATATGCAATAAATAAAATAAATAAATCTTTAAAACCTGACGTGGAATATGGCCTTAGGGATGACATGACTCTGGGAACTCCCAAACTAAACAAAAGTTCATTTAAGTTTCCCCGGAGAAGCGAGAGGTAGAAGGAACACACAACAGATTTACCCAGAATTCACTGGCTACTTAGAATTCTCCCAAGTCTCATCACAGAAAATTTGCTAACAAACTAGAAACTGGCAAGGAAATAAGAATTCGCATCACTACCACCAACAGGAATCCCAACTTTCTGTATCTAGGAGTGCTCAGGGTCATTCACCCCATCAGTGACCCTACTGTGAGAGTGCTGGGGTCATTCACCCCATCAGTGTCCCTACTGTGAGAGTGCTCGGGGTCATCTCCGACATCACTGCTGACCCTACTGTAAGAGTGCTCAGGGTGACATCACTGACCCTATGCAAGTAATCTTGGGATGTGAAGGCAGTACCTAGCACCATCTTGGGATATGAAGACAGTACCTAGCACCGACACTTCAATTCTGTATACAGCACGATTCCTGATGAGATTCTAAAACCTCAAATCTTTGCTTGATTTGTTTAAACTTTTTTTTTTTTTTTAAAGTATCCAGGGTATGGAGAGATGATCTAAATAAGTCAAGGATTCAGAAGACAGACCGAAATCACCCAAAGGAACTTCTGATGCTTCCAGATGCACAGAAGGATGAGGCAGGCGAGCAAAGGCTACAGAAGAGAGAGCCCACTGTACCACGGACATCTGTGAGTGCAAGTCACAGACACCAAACTCCCAGAGAACACTCCAGAACGCGCACCCAGCACCCGCCGTCACTCACGTTATTAAACGCGACTTTGCCTTCTTGGGTGAGTCTAAGAATTCATTAGCATGATTACCAGTGGTAGAACAAAAGGTGCTGCTTGTCAGCGCTGAGGTTGGCTTAAAAGCATCCATGCATTCGTCAAACGTATCTGGGTCAAAATGGTAGGAGCCTTTGGAGGAGAGGGGTGGAGAGTTCTGCAGAATGGGGCAGCTCCCAGGGGAATTAAAGTTGGGGTGACCCCATTTACTCGGATCTAGCTTAGGACATGTTTGGGGGAGAGAGGCCTCTTGAGCTGCTGAGTCCGCATGCTGCTCAACACCTTCTGGCTTACTGGCGCCATCTTTTCGTGCGTTGGGTGCCATGCTGTTACTAGGTTTCCTGCCAGGCTGCCTTGGAAGGGCATTCCTGGCCTCTACGTTTTCCCCGTCTTCTGTAAAATCATCCTCAAGTTTGAGAGGCAAAGAGGTCCTGGACCCCTTCTGCAGCTCAACCCCCGAGTCACTGGTGTCATTGCTGAGACCGTTAACGGCTTCTGTAAGGCCAAAGGCAGATTTCTGGGTCCTGGCACCTCTCGGCACACTGGGAAGCGTGTTCTTATCCAATTCCTCAGTAATCGACTGGGAGGAAGCCTTAGGGAGAGGTGAACCCTCCAAGATCATTTCGGTTTCAGAGGCATCGGCCCCGGCTGTCGTCTTCCTCAGGGAGACAGGTTTGGGCCTTCTTAGCTTGCTTCTGCTGGCCACCGACTCTCGACAGGGGCCTCCAGTCTTCAGACCAGCTTCTGCGACAGCCCCCAGCGTAACCCCCATGGGTCCTTCCATCAATGGCTTGTCCTGACTGGCTTCTGGTGTGGTAGAAGCCTTGCCTGAGAGCACAGGCACACAGCCATGGGCTGCTTTTGTTCCAAGAGCCACTAGGTCATCTGGGGAACTCCTGGTTTCTATTGAAAATGGCCTCACTACTGAGATCTTGCTAGCATCACGCTCGGCTTCTCCTCTGGCATCCTTGACTGAGTGAGAATCGGTGGTCCCCTGTGGCCCTTTGTCTTCAGAAGATCTAGAACATGTATCAGATGTGCATTTTCCAATTACTTCTGCTACCAAGTGTTCATTGGTGTCTTGTGATTCTAAAAAAAAAAAGAAAGAAAACTCTATTAAAGAATTCTTTCTACCATTACTGTATAACTTTACCTCAAAAAGCTGCAACACCTTTCTTTCTACTTAGTTTAGCCGTATCGACAGTTTCACCTCAGAAGGCTCTACACTCTAACATGCTTTCCCCTTGCTATGCCGGCAACACAATATTAAGCAAACATACAGTAAGTTAGTGCTCTGCTGCACCGTGTCCTGTGTATACGAGCCCCTGTAGGATCCACACACTGCAGCTCAGCTCAAAGCCTGCCGAGAAACACCAAACTGGTTCCCAGGCCACACATCAGAGTGTTTCAGTTAGAAGTGATCCAGGAGAGTTAAGGTCATAGCATTTACCTGCTCTTGGGACCCTTTTCCTACTAGGCTGCCTCGTTCAACCCTAACACGAGGGTTTGTACCTGGGTTTTGTTGTTGTTGTTGTTTTGAGACAGGGTTTCTCTGTGTAGCCTTGGCTGTCCCGGACTCACTTTGTAGACCAGGCTGGCCTCAAACTAACAGACATCCTCCTGCCTCTGCCTCCCGAGTGCCGGGATTAAAGGCATGCGTCACCACTACTCGGCTTGTGCCAGGTTTAATTGCATCTCCTTATGCCATGGTGTCCCCGGAAGGCCTGCTCTTTTCTGAAGGGAAATGGAGGAGTGGATTTGGGGGAAAGGGGAGGTGGGAGGACAGGAGGACGGGAGGAGTGGGGGATGGGACAGCAGTCAGGACATGTTGTATGAGAGACTAATAATAATGAACAAAGTCATAGTTTTTCCCTATTCTACAGGCAAAAGTTGAGTGAACTGTTACAAAAATAAAAAGTAAGATAAATCTCACCATTGCCAGATCATGGGCTATTTTTCTATAGACATAATAACTAGAAAAAGCAAGTAAAAGGGAAAACTGAAAAAAAAAAAATCAGTATGGCTTTTAAAAGGTAGACAGAGTGGCTAGGCGGTGGTGGTGCACGCCTTTAATCCCAGCACTGGGGAGGCAGAGGCAGGTGGATCTCTGAGTTGGAGGCAGAGACAGAGGATCATGAGTTGCAGGCCAGCCTGGGCTGCATAATGAGGTTCTGTCTCAAAACACAAATACAGAGATTGCTTGAAAAACAAATATCCTTTAATTGACTAAGACACAAACCATTAAGAAACTCATTTTCCCCCTTATAACATGTAGCTCTAGGCTAGGGCAATAATCTCTCAATCCTTATAAACAAAATAATTTCTTAATTTTGGTTGTAAAAGAAAACATGCAACTTTGCTAGAAAGATGTAAGTGGGGGAAACATCAGTAAAGCACCAACTAAGTGCTTTCCTGCCTTCAACCTGAAATGACAGTTTATCAAGAGAAACGAAGGAAGCTAGTTTCTCTCAACTCATGAGCTTTAAGAAACTCAAAGATGACCCTCTAACAGATACTATGTCCTAATCCTAGCCAGGACCCATGAGCATCGCATCACTATTTCTTAAAGTGCACACACACGTTGCCTGATGCTCACTATGGGGCTCTGACTGGCTTCCCTCAGCACTAATCCCCCTGCCTGGCCTCCCCAGTGCACACCGCCACACCCTGCTCTGCCTCACTCCTTCTGACTGATCACATAGGGACTTCTCAACTGTACTCTAGAGAGGCTTCAGACAGCCTGCTAACTATGTGTCTGGCTGTCAATACTATAACAGCTTTTGAAACTAGTTATCAAACAGTTACTTTGTCCCAACAGAATCCTGTAAAACCAAACTCAGTGTGGCCAAGTTCTGCTGAGCGCTGATCAGAGACACAGGAAGGAAGTTTACTGGACTGCTTCCTGTCTTACAGCCTTAAGCCTTTTTTCATAAACTTTATTATTTAAAAAAACCTTGCAAATAAAAACATCACACCTCTAGATTAATTAGACCCTAAGTCTATGCACCTCAGTGAACTTCTGTACAGTTACAGCAACCATTCAGAATTGGAAGCTGTGGAGGTTCACGATATTTTGGGGGGTTGTTTGTTTGTTTTTGGGTTTTTTTAGATTTATTTATTATGTATATAAGGCTCTGCCTGCATTAGACCTTTAGGCCAGAAGAGGGCACCAGATATCATTATAGATGGCTGTGAGCCACCACACGGTTGCTGGGAATTGACAGTGCCCTTAACCACTGAACCATCTTTCCAGCCCCACCCCACCACCCCTTTTTTTTTTTTTTAAATTTTCAAGACAGAGTTTTTCTGTGTAACAGCTGTTCTGGACTTGCTTTGTAGACCAGGCTGGCCTTGAACTCACAGAGATCCCCGCCTGCCTCTGCCTCCGAGTGCTGGGATTAAAGGCGTGCACCACCACATTCTGCCACCTACTGCTTCTTACACACGTTGGGAACCTATTACACCTATTACAGGAATATCACCAAACAGTACACAGTTCGTCCTTATCCTCAAGTGTTGGGTCAGAACTTTAAAGCTTTATTAAAAAATCTCTGATCAGAGCATTTTTCATGTGCTCATAAACCATGGAGGTGGGGGCCGTCCTAGTTGTGAGCTCCCACATGGCAGCTCACAACTGTCTGTTACTCCACTCCCAGGGCATCGACACCCTCACACTGACAAACATGCAGGCAAAACACCAGTGTGGCTGAGATAAAAATAAATCACAAAAAAAATTTTATTTTAAAAAATTAGATAAAAAAATTAGATGAACTTTTTATTATTTATTATTATTTGAGGGCAGGGGTTCTAGACAGGGTTTATCCATGTAGTTCTGACTGTCCTGGACTTGCTTCATAGACCAGGCTGGCCTCGAACTCACAGTGATCTGCCTGCCTCTGCCTCCCCAAATGCTGGGATGATAGGTGTGCACCACCGCACCTGGCTTGACATTTTTAGCAATTCAACTTTACAACACGTTTCCCCCTGATCCTTTCAGGCCTCTGAGTGAGTGGTCCTTCCAGTGAGGCGGACAGATGCTGAGTGCATAATTACTAAATGAACGGCCGGCCAACCCTAGAGCAAAGAGGCTGGGGGAGAGAGAGGCGGCGTCCTGCAGAGTCCTGCAAGCCTTGTCAAGTGAAGACCTTAACATACAGTCAAGTTGTATTTTAAATAGTGTACCCAGCTGAGGGGTGTGGAAATGTACTGGAAGAGGCTGCAATGAACAAAGCGACACTTATCCTCAAACTCAGTGAGAGTGCTGCTAATTAACAGAATGAAATGTCATGTAACATTTGGGAGAAAATAAGGAGGTCAATTGGTGAGGCTTGGTGATGGGCTGGATTTGGATTGAGATAGAAGGTATCAGAGGCGATTCCTATGTGTTAGCTTCTGAAACTAAAGGAAAGTGATGCTTTGGGAAATTACAATGAGAGAAGGTGGCCTTCTGGAGCCGGTGAGTTTTGCCTGAGCAGGTTGAGAGCTGTTTGGGGAGTCTGAGGAAGAAATGCTGAATGGACTAAAAATGCAAGGGTTAATGGGCTGGAATGCTAATTGAAGCTATTGCTATAGATGTAATTATCCTAAGACATACATACACACCACACACACACACACACACCACACACACACTGACTACTACAATCACAAGTGATTGCCATCCCACACTTTACCTTGAGTCTTAACATATTTTAAATCCAAATTGTTAAAACAAAGTCAAATTTTAAAAAGTTTACCTAAGAAGGTTAATCCAATTTAAACCTAAACTCTTTTAAACTACAGCAGTGCTATTATAGATAAAGGCATCCTTGATGCATAGGAAAATGACCTTTAGACTTTATCTTAAGAATCCCTGAGCATAACTGGGCGTGGTGGCGCACACCTTATATCCTAGCACTTGGGAGGCAGAGGCAGGCGGCTCACTGTGAGTTCGAGGCCAGCCTGGTCTACAAAGCCTAGGTCTACAAAGTCTAAGACAGCCAAGGCTACACAGAGAAACACTATCTTGAACGCCCCCCCCCCAAAAAAAAAGAATACCTGAGCAGCAAACAACATAAAAGGGATGTGGGCAGAATGTGGAACAAAATGCTCAGCACACTTAGCATGCATGGCTGAGAACACAGAAGCTCTCCTGAGTATGTCTCAGAAAGTGATCAAAACAATTTTAATGATTTATTTCTTTTTTTATTCTATGTGCACTGGTGTTTTGCTTGCATGTATGTCTGTGTGAGGGTGTCGGATCCCCTGGAACTGGAGTTGCAGATGGCTGTGAGCTGCCACGTGGGTGCTGGGAACCGAACCCAGGTCCTCTGCAAGAGTACCCAGTGCTCTTCACCACTGGTGATCAGTTGGGCTGTAGTTCATCCAAAGTACACTTAATTATAACTCACAAGACCCTGGGTTCAATCTCCAGCATGAAGAATGGAAGAAAAGGAAATGGGGAAAAAAAAAAAGAAGAAGAAGAGGAAGCCATTTTGTTGTTGCTCTCAGTTGTGTAATTGTAAAGCTGCGTTGTTGCCTGCCATCCTCCCATCCTTGCTTTGACTCATTCGCCTCCAGTTCCTGGGAGAGGGTGCCTGGCCCTAACACCGCAGTCCTCCAAGTTTCTTTGCAGGACTGGGAAAGCCTGTGCCTTAGGCCAAAAGGCACAGAAAAGGAGGCAGGAGATGAGCGGGCTCCTCCCCGCCCCCCACAGCCTGTGACTCCCACAGTCGCCGGCTTCTGGAGTTCTTCTTACCCAAGCGCCTTCACCACCAACCACCCCACATCTCAGAAGCCACCTAACTAGCCTTTTGCTTTTCCCCTCATCTCCTTGCTCATCCTACAGGGTGGAACTGGACATGAAACATGAAAATGGACCAAAGAGCTTTGTGGGACAAAGATGACTCCACGTGCTACTTTCTACTGTCAGCCAGGTCCACATTAGCAGTCATGTTGGCTAAGAACTGGAAACTTTAGGCGAAGTTTAGCTATCATAGGAGATGCACCATAAAACCTGTGGTGCTGCTGCCATTGGGGAAAGGAATAAAAACAATACACACTCACCCAGCGTCAACCTCCAGCCTGCAGATAGCTAAAGGGACCCTGTCAGGGAACATCCACCCTGGTCATTTCTTGCCACCTCAGGGAAGGTACCAAGTAAACAGACTTGCCCACTCCTTTAATGAGGCACTGTGGACCCCACTTCCTGATTATGTCTCAGTACCAGCTGAAAGTCCTACCTGGGTAGTGAGAGTATCAGTTTTCAATTAAGTCATCTTGAGATGATATATGAATTATAAAAAATAAAACAAACATTTAAAAATTACCAGCCGGACTTGGTGGTGCACACCTTTAAAGGCATACTGGTCCACAGAGTGAGTTCCAAGACAGCCAGGGCTGCAGTGAGAAACCCAGACTCAGGGAAAAAAATTATCCTCTCAGCTTGAAAAGGAGAGTTTAGTAAAGTTTTATTTACACTTATACCACCCAGTAGCAGCCGCCCAGCACACCTACCCTAGAACAGAAACATAAGCCCCAACACCACATCTGCGTCAGGAATGAATGAGGCATCCACCACCTCACCTCAGAGCTTTAGCCCGAGATTCAGTCTTGTTCCCGCCCCCACACACACACACACCCTCCACCCCACACACACACACCCTCCACCCTCCCACACACACACCCTCCACCCCACACACACACACCCTCCACCCTCCCACACACACACCCTCCACCCCCACCCCCAAAGCACCATTACATAACAGCTAAACCACCTCACGTGCCTTCCCACTCAGAAACCCTGCGTTCCCTGCTGAGTGCAGAAGGTTCCTTTCTCCAGAGCCAGGGGCTTGGGGAACTCAGATTGGGAGGTAAATCAAAGCGAGCACAGAGGAAACCCAAAACCACACCGCTTGGCAAACCTGCCACAGCTGCCCCTAACAAAATGCCTTCAAGCTGAAGGACTGTGACCTCCCCACCCCACCCACCCCCGCTTCTCGGGTTTGATGCTCAGTCAACATAAAGACTATTATGGAAGAGTTCTTCCCTCCCTCCTTAAAATATAGAGAAAAGGGAGAGCATGGAATGCTAGAATATTAAGGACTATGCTAAGTAAGGTGATATTCTAGATTGCATGCTAACCATATGCTGGGCTAAAATACAAATTTATAAAAGCCTTTTTGAAACATTATTTTTAAAAAAAGCAGATGCCATCACAAAACATTGGTTTTTCTTTCATTTTAAAAAATGCATTGTGAGGCTGGGCGTGGTGGCGTACACCTTTAATCCCAGCACTCTAGAGGCAGAGGCAGGTGGATCTCTGTGAGTTTAAGGCCAGCCTAGTTTACAGAATGAGTCCAGGATAGCCAAGGCTACACAGAGAAACCCTGTCTCAAAAAAAAAAATGCATTATATATATATACACACATACGTGTACAGGGTGTGTGTATGTGAGCTACACACCGCATGTGGCAGTCTGAGGACAACTCTATGGGATAAACTTCCTCCTTCCGCTTTCATACAGGTTGTAGGAACTGGACTTAGGTCGGCAGGCTCACGAGGCAAACTCCTTTACCTGCTGAACCTGTTTCTGTTTTGTTTTTAATTACTCTGGGGGAGGGGGCATGCGCACTACAGCCTGCATGTGTAGGCAGAAGACAATCACAGGGAGTCAGCTCTTTCCTTCCGTGGTCCTAGGGACTAACTAGGGTTGTCAGACTTGTCAGGAAAAGCCTTGACCCCTGAGCCATGGCTCCTGATTTGGTTCTGGAGCAAGCCTGGAAGGCCTCCAGTCTGTGGAGCCCCTCCTGCCTCGCTCAGCCTCACACTGCTGGAACTAGAGCTACTACCAGTCGCCATATTGACCTCACAAAGTATTTTTTGTAACTCAGAGAAATGCTTAAATATTAAATACAGAGAGCCAGGCATGGTGGCTCACACCTTTAATACTAGCACTCGGGAGGCAGAGGGGAGTGGATCACTGTAAGTTCGAGGCCAGCCTGGTCTACAAAGTGAGTCTAGGACAGCCAAGGCTACACAGAGAGACCCTGTCTTGAAAAAAAAAAATTAAATGCAGAGGACTTACTGGGTTAGTTGCTTTCATAGGCATAACCTCATCTGAGAAGATGAGGGCCTGGTGGGGAGGTGGCTCAGCAGCTCAAGTGTGTATCACATAAGCACAAGCAGCTGCCTTCAGATCACCAGGCCCAGGGGAAAACCAGGGTCAGATAGGACTCCTGTAACCCCGTACTCCTCCGCAGAGAGGAAAGGGACCTGGTGGCCCCTTGAGGTTCCCTGTGAGGGCAGCTCAGCTGAACCAATGCACTTTAGGTTCAGTCAGAGGCCTTGTCTCAAAAGATAAAGTGAAAAGAGAACCAGGGGAAAAAAGGCACCCACATCAGCCTCCACACACAAATGCACACACCCACACTAACAAGCACACATTTCCCAAATAAAGAAACACACATACACATGAAAAAGGGAAGGGCAAGCAGTCGGACTAGGCCTGTCTTTATCACAAGTGCACTTGAGCCCGGAACTGAGTTTTGCTGGGAAATGCTGTCTGGGGCTCAGATCTGCAGTTGTGCGCACTCTGCTGGCTTCTCTCCTTAGGCTATGGACAAATGATCTTTTTCTGCTGTTTCTAAATATGTACTATGACTCTGAGAAACCGAACCTCCTGTACCTCGGGTGTACACACTGGCTCTGAGTGACCTTGGCATCCACAAGCAATATCTCACATCCAGTGGCTATCGGATGGAGCGGGCACCACAGCGGTCACACGCAGCTCGCTCCCTGTACCTACTGTCCCCTCACATTATCTGCTAGAGACTGGGGCTGGGGAGTCCCAGAGTCAGTGCTGAGGAGTTATCATACTTGAAAGGATTTCGGGAACCCTAAAATTTGTAGCCAAGCCAGGCTCTGGGGAGCCATAAGACCAGCATCTTGGGAACAGGACTGTGTCAGTTAGCCAACGCTGGCAGACCAGAGCAGCGCTGCAGAGAAGGCACTGGTTGCACTCAGGTACGTGGAGAAAAGCAAACTCTCCAGTCACAACAGCAGCAAAAAGGCGTTATTTCCACGTGACAGAAAAAGCTTCATGACTGTCAATGCAGAGTCATCCTCAAAAGGAAAACCTGGCAAGTTCTCAGATGCTACAGATCGCCCATGCACAAGTCATCCAGAAGAAAAACAAAAAACAAAAAAACAAGGTTACTGTTTACCTCTCACTACCAGTGGTCTGAATACAGGCCAGCAATTAAAAACCCAATACAGAGCTCAGCATAGTGGCAGCGACCCATAATTACAGCACCTAGATGCCAACAGCAAGAGGATCACAAATCTGAAGCCAGATGAGCTACAAACTGAGACCCCCATCTCAAAAACAAAAACAAAACCAGAACACTCAAGCAACTACACACGCACACACAGCTGTCGAAGCAGTTAATGACATGGCAAGAGATCTTCTATTTGCTGTTGAAGAAAACAATTTCTATAAAAAGGGGAGGCCACTGCTTTGCGCTTTCCTCTAAAAACACTGAGCTACTCTCAGGTCTTTTATTGTAAAATGATTTCTACACATTAAACCCTAGAGAAGCATTAAAGTGTTCCCCAGTGTCACACAGCTGCTGTTTTGGTCTGAAGGTGAGGTGCCCCTCGCAGGCTCATAGGTTCAAACGCTTGGCTCCCAGCTGCTGCTGCTGCTGCTGTGGATGGCTGGAAAGCCCTGTGGAGGTGAAGCCTGCTGAAGAAAGTGGCTAGGTAGATAAAATCCCCTTATTCATTCTCTCTCTCTCTCTCTCTCTCTCTCTCTCTCTCTCTCTCTCTCTCTTTCTTTCTCTCCCTGTGTATCTCTGTCTCTGTCTCTCCCCCATCTCTGTCTCTCTTTCTCTCCCTGTGTCTGTATCTCTTTCTCTCCCTGTGCCTCTGTCTCTCTCTCTTCCTGTCTGTCTCTCTCTCTCCCTGTGCCTCTGTCTCTCTCCCTGTGTCTCTGTCTCTCT
>OU015752.1:40483988-40496133 GCA_907169655.1 Acomys percivali | reverse complement strand
CCTTTTTTTTTTTTTTTTTTTTTTTGGTTTTTCGAGACAGGTTTCTCTGTGTAGCCTTGGACTCACTTTGTAGACCAGACTGGCCTCAAACACAGTGATCCTCCTGCCTCTGCCTCCGGAGTGCTGGGATTAAAGGCGTGCGCCACCACGCCCGGCATTTTCTATCACTTGCCTATAGCTCACCAGAATCCACCCACAGAACAAAAACAAAAGCAGAGGAGAAGGAAGCCGAGCAGAGGTGGGCGGGCGTCAGTCCCTTAGGAGCTGTGGCCTCCAAGACTGAACAGACATTCAGGGACTGGACCAAACAGCTTTTCAGAGAAAAAGGAACTTGCAGCCCCTCCATACAGTAGGTCAGAGACTGAAAGAACCTCCTAGTGAGGCGCTGACCCCGAGGGTACAAGCAATGGGCAAAGATGACCTCAAGAAACAACGCCGAGACAACTGGGCAGCCATGTGCGAAAGAATGGAAAGAATGACGCTGGACCACTTAGCTAAACACACAAAAGATTAACTCAAAATGGATCACAGACCTAAACGGATGTGCCAAACCACAAACCCATCCAAAGGAAACAGAAGTAAAGCTGGTAGGGTGGCTCCCACAGGGAACCCCAGCACTTCTGAGGCAGAGGCAGGGGGGACCAGTTCAGAGTGTGACCCCTAAGGAGACTGTCTCAAAATAAAACAAAAAATGTACACACATCCGCATGTGCACATACACACCACACACACACACAGATAGCTAGGTGTGGTAGATATCATGCACTCATAATTCCAGCAAGGTGGGAGGTTGAAGCAAGGGGGTTGAGTGTTCCAGAGGACAAGCAGGACTGTAAGAACAAGACTTCATCTCAAAAAGCCAATGGGGGGGGGCAGGTGCAGGGGGAGGCAGAGAGAAAGAAAGGGAGGCAAAGGCTGGTGTTGAAAAGCAAAGATAAAGAAAAGAACAGGGAACAAATATGAAAGGACATTTCCCTACAGAACTTACAACAATATTCAAACAGTACAGAAGTTTACTGAGATGTGTTGGAGGTTGGTATGATATACTTTGATGCTAATCACTGCTTCCTGTCTCTGTACCCCAAGGCTGCTATGTAAGCTTGCCTCGGGACCTTCCTGTTTGACCAAAGGGCCATCACACCTGGGCAGGACAAATGGGATAGGCGTGGCTAAGGCTCCTAGGCTTTGGGAGGCAGACAGAATCTTGGGAAGGAGGGGTGGGGGAGAGCAGGAAGAGGGGCAGACTCCATGTCTTAGGTGAAGGAGAAGCACATGGCTAGCATGGATGGAGATTTGGCCGGATGAAGATAATTAGCAAGTCTGTGTCTTGATTGATAAACATTATTAGGCCATACTGCTAAAATAACTGCAACAGAGATGAGCTGAGCGTGGTGGCGCACACCTTTAATTCCAGCACTCTGGAGGCAGAGGCAGGCAGATCTCTCTGAGTTCAAGGCCAGCCTGGGCTACATAGTAAGACCCTGTCTACAAACAAGCAAAGCTACCTGGTAACACGAAAGACAAATGGTGCAGCCACTTTTAAAAATGGTCTGACGAGCCGGGCGTGGTGGCGCACGCCTATAATCCCAGCACTCGGGAGGCAGAGGCAGGTGGATCACTGTGAGTTCGAGGCCAGCCTGGTCTACAAAGCGGGTCCAGGACAGCCAAGGCTACACAGAGAAACCCTGTCTCGAAAAACCAAAAAAAAAAAAAAAAAAAAGGTCTGACAGTTCCTCAAAATTTAAGCCACAGAGTTAGCACATGACCCGGCAATCCTACTTCTTGATATGCATCCAGAAAAATGAAATAGAACACGCACACGCCCAGATGCACACAGCACTCTCCATAACAGCCCTCTAAACGGAAATAAGCTACATTTCACTTAGCCGATGAATGGGTAAATGAAGTATGGTACGTCACACAATGGAATATTATGCAGTGATAAAAAGGGAGTGGAGTGTTGGTTTTTGCTATGACAATTGCTGAGCTTTGAAAGCAGTGTGTCGGGGCCAGAGGGAGTGTTCTCAATGGTTAAGAAGACTCAGCTATCACTCCAGTTCTGACCTCCAAGTGCATAAGGCATGCACATGGTGCACATATGTACATGCAAATGCTCATACACATAAAATAAAAATAAACCTAAAAAAAAAAATCAATACGATAAAAGAACAGACTGTCAACAAAAGACGGCAAGATGCATGGGTTCCGCTGCAGGAAATGTCCAGAATAAACAAGTATACTAAGACAAAAAATAGATCATTAATTGCCTAGAACCACAAGACAGGGAGAGGTATGGTGTGTGACTTTAAATAGATATAATGGATATAGAAAAGGTAGATACAGGGTTCTTCCCAGAGGTGGAAAAAAATTCTTAAAAATTAGGTTGGGGTGATAGCTACAAAGATCATTTTGCAAGGCAGAGTAGTGCACACCCAAGAAGCTGGGGTAAAAATGATCAACAGTTCAAGGCCAACCCAAGCTACAGGAAGAGACTCCATCTCAAAATAAAAAACTTAAGGGCTAGGGCTCCAGCTTGTAATAGGATGATGGCTAGCATATACACGGTTTAACTTAATCACTCATTTAATCCCAGCACTCAGGAGACAGCAGCAGAACCAGGCAGATCTCTATGAGTTCAAGGCCAACCTGTCTAAATACTGAGTTCCAGGCCAGCTGAGGCTACCTGCTGAAAGCTTGTCTCAGAAACAAACACAAAAATCTAATAAAAGGGGCTGGAGAGACGGCTCAGTGGTTAAGAGCACTGCCTGCTCTTCCAAAGGACCCGGGTTCAATTCCCAGCACCCACATGGCAGCTCACAACTGTCTGTAACTCTAAGATCTGACACCCTCACACCAATGCACATAAATTAAAATTGAAATATTTTTTAAAAAATCTAATAAAAAAGAAACCATTTTTAAAAACCAAAACCATCTTATTGCGCACACCTTTTTAAAAAGTGTACATGTTACAAGGGATGGGATAACCATAGAGATGTAACAAGAATAAATTAATTAAAAATAAAATAAAATAAAAAATAAAAAATAAAAATAAAAATAAATAAAAATTAAAAAAGTGTACATGTGTGTGCACACGGTCAGCTGTGTATGTTTGCAGACACTAGAGGACAGCTGGAGTATCACCCTCAGGAATGTCATCTGCTTCCTTTAAGATGGTCTCATTGACCTGGAGCTCGCCAGCAGGTCAGGCCGACCATAGAGGGGTCCTCCTGTCTGCACCCCGTGCCTGACTAACGTGCCACTATGCCCACATGTGGTCTGGGGATCAACCTCAGATCCTCACGCTGGCGAGGCAAGTGCTTTGCTGACGGAGCCGAGCTGTACTCCGAGCACACACAGAACCACTGAAGGAAAACAAAATGGGTTGGGGCCGTACACAGATTCATGGTTCAGAAAGTGTTCTCTCTCTTGTGTGTCACTTGCAGCAACCCACACTTGAGGTGGCAGATCGCACCACCACTTTTGGATTGTAACTCTTTCTTGAGGAAGCCCACATGTGCTAGATAAGTTCTATTTGCAGAGAAGTGAAAAAAAAATGACGTCATTCCTTCCTTCTACGACAGGAATAACCACGCATCTGAAACAGACTAGAATCATGGCAGCTGCCGGGCTCCAGACTTTTTTTTGGAGGTTTGGGTTTGGAGTTTTTTTTGGGGGGGGGCCAAGCTTGGGCTTTATTTTGTTTTCTGCCAATGTGGGTGTCTCGCTACTCAGCCCACACTAGCCTCAAACTCATGATCCTCCGGCCTCTACCTTTGCCTAACTTTGGGTATGATTTTTTTATTCTATCTTTTAAAGCTGAGTTGGAATTCAACAAAGATGTGACAGCATACTTTAGAGATAAGGGTTGAGAGAGAGTGCTGCGGAATTTAAGGCGCTCTCTACAGGGCATGGTGTGGCCTTCTCCTCATGCTGAGTTTTCTGAAAAGGTAAACAGATTGCAAACACCAAGACTTAGGAGGAGAGCTGCTGGAGAGAGAAGGCCACACCAGTGTGGGTGACAGTCTAGAGGGGAAAGTCACTTTCATTCTGAATTCCCACTTGGCTTCTCCGCACCCTCACTCAGGCAGTCCTGGCCTTTGGTACTAACTAACACTTCTGGAGAAGCCAAGCAGTGTGGCTCACACATATAAACCCAGCACTCTGGGGCTGGGCGAGGAAAGACTGCAGGAGTTGAAGCCAGCCTAGGCTACAGTGTAAGATCCTTTCTTTAAAACAAACAAACCAAAACCTCCGAGAAGCTGTGTGTTTGCTGCTGTTGTGGTAAAATAGCATGGAAGGAAGTCAAGGCAGAACCCAGGGCAGGAACAGAGACAGCACAGGCCATGGAGAAATGCCGCTTACAGGTTTGCTCTCCATGGCTTGCTCGGCCTGCTTTTCTTTTTCTTTTTTTTTAATTTTTATTTTTGGTTTTTCGAGACAGGGTCTCTCTGTGTTAGCCTTGGCCGTCCTGGACTCACTTTGTAGACTAGGCTGGCCTCAAACTCACAGCAATCCAGCTGCCTTTGCCTCCTGAGTGCTGGGATTAAAGGCGTGCGCCACCACACCTGGCCTCAGCCTGCTTTTCTTAAACAACACAGAGCTACCTGGCCAGGGGTGGTGCCCCCCAACAGGGAGCTGGGTCCCTTGCACCATCAACCATTGGTCAAGGCACTTGCCAGGCTTATTTATGAGCGGGCTGGCCTGGCGGGGCCTTCTCTCAGCTGCTCTCCCTCTCTTCCTAGATAACTGGCTTGTGTCAAACTGACGGCAAACCTAACACAGAAGCCAAGGCCAAGAGGTCTGGGAAACGAGCCAACTAACTTCTCTGCAGACTGCGTTCCACAGGGCCCTCCTCACTCCCTGATCCGCCTTATCCCACCCATCTGAGAAGCCAGTGCACCAATACAGTTGCTGCTCAGCAAGCACCCAGTGCATGCTGCTTTGTCCTCTTCAGATGGAGAAAGGAGGGGGGGGGGTTAGTTACACAGTACGCAGTGAGGTAGCTGGGCTCAGGACTACCATTTGGTCTTCATTTGAGGCCCTTTCCTCCTGCAGACTCCTCAGGGCCCACTCTGCACCAGCCTGGTACCTGCTTTCCACGCCCTTGTGGAAATCAAAGGTGTCAGGAGAACACTAGCTTGAGCAGGCAGCACCCCTTTCTGCTCAAGCAGTCTACCCTGAGGAGAATGGTAATGAGGTACACATTAACATTTCTGACAAGTGTTCAAACTTGGATTTTTTTTTTTAACTTCTAACTTCATGTCTGAGTTTCTAGGGCCTCTGATTTCCCTAAAGTTGCAATATATTCTATGTATATTCTCTTTTTAAAAAAAATTATAGGGGGCTGGAGAGAGGACTCAGAGGTTAAGAACACTGTCTGCTCTTCCAGAGGACCTGAGTTCAATTCCCAGCAACCTCATGGTGGCTCACAGCCATCTGTAATGTGATCTGAGGCTCTCTTCTGGTGTGCATTATCATATACATTAAATAAATCTTTAAAAAAATTTCTTTTAGATTTATGTATTTACCATTAATACGGTATTCTGCCTACATGTGCCTACACACCACAAGAGGGCACAAGATCTCATTATAGAAGAACAGCCAGTGCTCTTAACCTCTGAGCCATCTCTCCAGCCTCCTATGTATGGTCTCAATTGACATTCCCTCTTCCAAGAGGCAACAAAAAAAAAAAAAAAAAAGCCGGAGCCGGGCGTGGTGGCACACACCTTTAATCCCAGCACTCGGGAGGCAGAGGCAGGTGGATCGCTGTGAGCTCGAGGCCAGCCTTGCCTACAAAGCGGGTCCAGGACAGCCAAGGCTATCACGGAGAAACCCTGTCTTGAAAAACAAACAAAAACAAAAACAAAAACAAAAACAAAAACAAAAAAAACAAAAGCCAAGACAAGGCCTTAAAATGGAGAATAAGAAGCAATGCATTGTCCAGGGGCTGCATGACCAATTGTATGTGCATGAAAGCCTTTTCTAGGGAGTGGACTACAGACCTCGAATTCCCCTGACAACCTTGGGCCTGAGGCTATCCGGAAGCATGGAGAGGGGGGTTAGTAAGTGAACGCAGGATGTCTCCTTACGGCCACCATACTACTAGGATGTTTTACCGTCCAAGGCAGAACACCAACACTAGCTCATCCACCCACAACAGAATTTTATGCTATTTCTTTTTTTTTTTTTAAGATTTATTTATTATTTATACAGTACTCATACCAGAAGAGGGCCCAGATTGCATTATAGATGGTTATGAGCCACCATGTGGTTGCTGGGAATTGAACTCAGGACCTTTGGAAGAACAGACAGTGTTCTTAACCTCTGAGCCATCTCTCCAGCCCCATTTTATGCTATTTCAATGGGGGGGGGGGGCCTAAGAGAATAGGCGTAGTAGGGGTAGGATTCAGAGGAAGACTGCTCAGTATGCTCAGCCAGGCATGGTGGTGCACGCCTTTAATCCCAGCACTTGGGAGGCAGAGGCAAGCAGATCGCTGTAAGTTCGAGGCCAGCCTGGACTACAAAGCGAGTCCAGGACTGCCCTGGACTACACAGAGGAACCCTGTGGGGGAGGGGGAGGCTGGGGGAGAGGTCCAAACCCTTCTCTGCAGGCCATCCTCTAAGGAACAGAGGAAGAGGGCTAGCCAGGAAGTGCCTGCCTATCAGTAAACAAGGCCTTCCCCAGAGAAGCAATGACAATGCTTTTTCCTCTCAATAACAAGATGCCCATCGGTTCTGTAACCATCTGGATCCACATTTCTGAGGAACACATTTCAAGGGGAGCAGAAATCCTCTACCCCAGACAGAAATCAGAAAGCCCTCAACACAAGGCTACAGCCACCCCGGCAGGGAGAGCAAAGGAAGGAAGACGCGTGCTAACAGATGGGGCTGCGACACAGTGGAACTTCAATCCGTTGCTGACAAACAGCCAGAGTATGCAATCTCTTCAGAAATAATTACTGGAGAATTCAAAATACCAACTGCTTCTTTCATAAAGCAGCAACCACCCACACAGCGGGGAAAGCTGAGGCTACTGATAAAGAAAAAGGAATGCTTAGCCAGAGGAGGCCCCAGACAGTGAGCACTCGAGCTGCCTCCCTAGCAGGATGGCCAGGACCCAGCAATGCTAAGGGAAGGAGGCTGAGAGAAGTTGGAGGATCCGGAAATGACCCATTAGAATAGTAAGAACTTTGTGGGGACCAGCTCCAGCGGGGAGTCCCAGTGAGTCTTCAGCTCCTGGCATTCACACCACTGGGCTAACTTGTGTCCACCAAAAGAGTACTGGGGAGGGGACGGTGTGACTTCTGAGGCTACTGACTTGCTTGCTAGTGGCCCAGTCAGTGTGGGGAGGAGGAGAAGCCAGATCCCATACCGTGAGGACACTAGAGCAATGCTGTGAGGAGGGCCAGAGGACAGCCTGAGCCCCATTCCATCAGCAAGCAGTGACTACTGGGAAAATGGATGTGCCAGACAGATTAAAAGACTCTTGACCTTCAGGTCACATCTCCCAAGGGCTTCGTTCTCACAAGCTGCTCTACTTTAAAAAAAAAAAAAAAAAACCCTGTTTCAAGCTAAGTTTTGAAATAATTGTGCTGCTTTGGGGGCTGGGGACACGGCTCCAGGAAAAGCACCCATCTGCCTCAGGTGAGACCTTGGCACAATCCCAGGCTCTACTACAAAAACAAAAACCAAACAACCCTTCTCTCTCTACCTAAAAATAAATGTGCTGAGTCCCAGGAGGCTGCATGCATCTCCAAAGAACCCGTTCTACTCACACAAGAGTCAGGGAGAGAAGTGACGGGTCCCTTCCTTCTTCATCCTCGCTGAAGAGCTGAGACTAATTAAGGAGCCCTGCTTGAATTGCCCTGGAACTCCTTATATAGAATGTAGATCAGGCTAGCCTTGAACTCAGATCCCCCTACCTCTGCCTCCCAGTGAGAGTGGGACTAAAGGCGTGCACAGGGGAGTGCAACTGCACTCAAAGATGACTTTTGCTTCTGTCAGTTTGTATCTAAAATGATGCAGCCAACTTCTCCTATTCAGAGCCACAAATGACACTGTATATGTCGGTCACCGTGCATGGATGCCAAGTTCACATGTGTGCTGACATTTTAGCTGTCAACTTAGGAGGATGCCTTCCCAGCACACACCCTGTTCTGGCAACATTTTAAGGCCTTTCATTTCCTCTTAGCCCTCTCAAACAGTGAACAAGGGATTCACAAATTCCCTGCAGAGGAAAAGCTGTGAAACACATTTCTCAGAACTCTGGATTGGCAGTCCCCCCTTCCCCACCCTGTTGTGCTGGAGACTGAACTCCGGGTCTGGAGTTATGTATCTCAGGCTGGTCTCAGACGTGTACTGATCCTCCTGCCTCAGTGCCTGAATGTTAGACTATTAGTGGACTTTCCTGCCCCCACCCCCACCCCATCCCCGTGTCTGTGTGTGTGTGTGTGTGTGCGCGCGCGCGTGCGTGTGTGTATGTGTGTGTGTGCACGCGGCGGGGGCAGGCAGTGAGGTATGTTGTTATCAGGTGGGTTCCAGAGATCGATCAAGTCATGGGGCTTGATGGCAAATACTCTACCCACTGAGCAATCTTGCCCCTGACAGCCCACATTTTCCATCTTAAAAGGCTGAAGTTAATGCCAAGGTACACTAGTAGCAGTCAAGCTTTTGGCCCTGACTTCTCAGTTTTTCAAACAAATCACATGTATTCTATCTCAGGATCGCTCCTATAATGGGTATGCTATAAACGTACAAAGACACTCAACAAACAAACACAGTCGGAACAGAACGCCGAGGTTAGGGGAGCATCCTGGAGTGGGAGCTAGGAAGCATGTGTCACTCTTCCCAGTGATGCTACTGGACCAGTTCTTTCGGCGCACACCTTGAACCACAGGGTGTAGAAGGCTAAGGCACAAGGACCAGGAGTTAGCAGACAACCTGGGCTCCAAGGAGACAAACCAGCAGGGTACCTGCCTGGCCAGCAGAGACACCAGGCACACCTGCCCTTGGGAAGCAGCATAAAACTGCTATTCTCAGAGACCCCCTTATGAGTCTGCCAGCAAGAACAAACTCTAAGAATGTCCAGACTACCCTGGTGCTTACAAAGGCGAAGCTAAGATCCTGAATTCAAAAGCAGCAAGGCCTTTCTACAGCCAACCGTTATCACAGTCCCACGCATAGTTAGCATCGCCGGTTATCAATGCCCCAGGGAGACAGCTGTCTGTGGGATAAGCCATGGCCTCCCAGCACTGCTCTAGATTTTGGAGATTATGAGAAAACAGTTCCACCCCAAGGCTGCCTACAGACAGAGCTGCTGCTGCGGAGCTGTTTTGGTTTTTTGTCTTTTGAGACAGGGCCTCACTATGCAGCTCTGGCTGGCCTGGAACTCACTGTGTAGACCAGGCCAGCCACAAACTCACAGTGATCTGCCCACCTCTGCTTCCTGATTGCTGGGATTAAAGGCATGGGCTACCACTCTCAGGTTGGTTTTTGGGTTTCTAGAAAGGGTTTTATATAATCCAGTCTGGTCTTAAATTTATGGTGTAGCCAGTGACCTTGACTGAACTCCGGTGGCTCTTGCCCCTCCCCAGTACTGGGATTATTAGTTCATCACTGAGCCTGATTCAAACTTTATGCCCATCAACCCAGTCATTTTGGCATCGCCAGAGTGACTGTCACTTTACGTGGCTTTAGACCATACCCATTGTTCCATGGGGCATTTAGAAATATCCCCAACCCTGTAGAGAGAAAATGCCTCTGCCACCAACAATTATCAGAGTAAATGAACAGTTCTAGCTGATGCCCAGGTAAGGGAGAGGGGAGACTCAGGAAAGCACTTAATCCTTACTTTTTACGAAAGCCATGACGGCGCACGCCTTTAATCCCAGCACTTGGGAGGCAGAGGCTGGCTGATCTCTGTGAGTTCGAGACCAGCCTGGTCTACAAAGCAGTCCAGGACAGTTAAGGCTACACAGAGAAACCCTGTCTTGAAAAACCAAAAAAAGAAAGAAAGAAAAAGAAAAAAAAGCCTTGGCTTACCTACATCTAAAAAGGGATTTGAACGTTACTAAAACCTTCCCTCTGAGCAGGCATAGCTCCTCTACCTCTGTTATTTATCAAATACTGTTGGCCTAAGTTCTGAGAAAATAGTTTTGTTAACACAAAACTGTATTGGGTGGAGCACCATATAGAATGGAAGTATTTCCTCCATAGCCCATTACACTGAGACAAACCAACAACAGTGGAAAACAGTGAACTGCAGCTTGCTGCTTGGGCTTAAACTTTAAACATCTTGAGCTAGAATCACATTAAAAACTAAAAACTGTAAAAGAGCTAATCATACCCCAAAATAAATCACTTCTTGGCCTTTTGGCTAAGATCAAGTGTCACACCCCAAAATAAAAGCATTCACCTGGGGCATGGTAGAAGGAGGCACAAATATTTAACTGTTAGGCTAGGTAATATTTAATGTTTGTATTTGTTCCCCTATTTCCAGGAAATTCTAATAAAGCAATCTCTTGTTGTGGGCAAAGAAATATTCAACTAACTCCTGAGGCAAACATACTTGTAGATCGGAATGTACCACTTCAATTTGTGATGAAAGAAAAATATTTGCATATTTGCTTATAAATATGTGCAAAGCTTTAGACTAAGAAGTCTGGGGGTCAGACTTCAGCAGGATCTGTGTTCTAAGTCTTAAATATATAAATACAATCTATATGCAATTCCAGCAAATATACCATGATATACTCAAACTGGGTCCCAAACATCTTATTAGAAATACTGAATAAGGCAGGTGGCGGTGGCGCACACCTTTAATCCCAGCACTTGGGAGGCAGAGGCAGGTGGATCTGTGAGTTCAAGGCCAGCCTGGTCTACAAAGTGAGTCAATGAACAGGACAGGATAGCCAGGGATATTACACAGAGAAACCATGTCTTGAAACGCCCCCCCCCAAAAAAAAAAAAAAAGAAAGAAAAAAAAAAGAAAAAAAAGAAAAGAAAAAAAGGAGGAAGAGGAGGGGGAGACTGAATAAAAACAAGTTAAAACTATGTTGGTGATGACAGAGAGACGGCTCAGTGCTTAACTCTACGTTTAGTGGTTTTTCGAGACAGGGTTTCTCTGTGTAGCCTTGGTCATCTTGGACTCACTTTGTAGACCAGGCTGGCCTCGAACTCACAGCGATCCGCCTGCCTCTGCCTCCTGAGTGCTGGGATTAAAGGCATGCGCCACCACGCCCGGCATGTGACAAGTCATTTAAAATTCAAGTGCACTGTCTGACAGGAGACAGTCAGGCAACCTCTTTCTCCCTTAACAAAGTCTTTCCTGACCACATGGGCCCACAGGGGTGGAACTCTGTGCTCACTGCTCACTGCTCAGGTGCCACCACCTTCTTTATTTTTCAAGGAGTCATCGTAGTTATATCTCTAAGGCTACCATAAGTATGCATGGAGGTTAACAAGCCTCTCCAGTTCCAAGCACTCAACCCGCTACCAAGATACAAAACCAGCCACTAGGAGCGACCTCAAGAACCTAGCATGTCTATATTCCTAAACACCATTACTTATGGGTCCTAAAGTGTCATTTTATATAATTTTTTAATACTACAATCTTTTTCAACCATTTAATGGGTCGGTGGGGGGGGGGTTGCTTTTTGGCTGGCTTGGACCTCAGCTGGACTTGTAGACCATCTATCTGGCCTTGAACTCAGAGAGGTCTGCCTGCCTCTGCCTTCCAAGTGCTAGGATGAAAAGCGTGTGTTCCACCACTCCTGGCTTAATCATTTACAATTTTTAAATACTTTCTGTCCTTGGAGAGCAAAAAAAAAAAAAAAAGATAGCTGGCCTGATCTGGCCTTGAGCATGGTTTGGAGTTTCTGATCGAAATACCAAAATTAGGTCAGTGAATAATTCTGCATTCCTCATAAGAATGCCAGCAATAAGTATTAGTAGGTAAGCTCTATTTCTATGCCAGACAACAACGGTAAGTCTTTGAAATACTAGGAACTCTAGCATAAACAATGGATGGATGACTAGTTATTCAAGGACCATGTGGGGGCTTCCACATTAATTGACATTCTCTTTTACCAAGAAAAATAACCATAAATACAGATATGACCACAAAATGAGTCCTCCATCCTCCCCC
>OU015752.1:40444878-40483978 GCA_907169655.1 Acomys percivali | reverse complement strand
ACCATAAATACAGATATGACCACAAAATGAGTCCTCCATCCTCCCCCTCCCCCTCCCCCCCAACCCCCACCCCCTGACAAAATAAACCTCAGCAGGTTTTTTTTTGTTTGTTCTGTTTTTGGCTTTGGTTTGTACTACTTTGTTTTGTTTTGATTTTTACAGGGTCTCACTATATAGCTTGGGCTGGCCTGGAGCTCCTTATAGACTAGGCTGGCCTAAAACTCATACCTGCCTCTGTCTCCCCTCTGCTGGAGCTAAAGGTGTGCGCCACCATGCTAGGCCCGCTCTGATGTCTCAATAGGCTGAAACACCTGTCCAAGCCTCCGGCCAACTAATCCCGTGAACACAAAACAACGGGGTAGGGATGAAGATGAGGAAGCCTCCTCAGAGTTCTTTCCCGGAGGGAGTTTCTTCACCAACACACACCACAGCAAAGACAAACCAAACCAAAGAAGCTCACTGGCTGTGGGATGGCTCGGCCTGTAAAGGCACTTGCTATGAGTCTGGGACCTTCGTCCCATCCTTAGAACCCACGTGAGGGTGGATGAGAACTCAACAGAAGTCCTACACACATGTATGTGTGATTATCATCACACACATGCCATAGTGTGTGTGTGTGTGTGTGTGTGTGTGTGTGAATGTGTGATCATTAACTCCCTGCAATATTGATAATAATATTTTTTAAAGCAACTTAAATGGCTGTGTATAGTGGCACACACAGCTTTCATCAGAGGCAGAAGGACTTCTCTGAGTTTGAGGCCAAGCATGGCTCCGTATGGAGTTCAGGCTAACATAGTGAGACCCTGTGTCAACAACAGAACAGGCGAACCCAGCTCAGGCACCCTCTGTGGGGAAGCAGACAGCATATACAGAACCACCTGCTGAAACCCTACTGCCACCAGCTTGGTATTTTCGAGAAATATTTCCAGCTAGTTTGAGATTATTACATAATCAGAAGCCAATGTTTTTCTGTGGCTTTAAAAAAAAAGTCACAACGCTTCGCTTCTTAGCCTTTTGGCCAAGATCAAGTGTAAAAAAAAAAATCACAACCTGATATTCAATTCCTAGCATATCTTAAGAGGGCTCATTACTCCAGTTGGTAGTGGCGGTACATGCCTTTAATCCCAGCACTCGGGAGGCAGAGGCAGGTGGATCGCTGTGAGTTCCATGCCAGCCTGGTCTACAAAGTGGGTCCAGGACAGCCAAGGCTACACAGAGAAAGCCTGTCTCCGAAAAACAAAAACAAAAACAAAAACAAGAGGGCTCATTACAAAATGTCTAAGTCTAAATCAAAAGCAAAACACAATTCTCTCCAGGTTTAAAGAATTAGGAAGCAGGTGATGGAACAGGAATGTGGCACCAGCCCACACATGTGCTTGAGGGTAGCGCTACACCAGCAAAAGCCTCTATCATTACAAGTCCCGTGAAGGCGGCCCCACCCAGTTGCACATGCTGTCTAACCATGTTTTGGAACCACAGAAAGTCAAAAGTAAAATTAACTATTTTGGGAGAAAAGCAAAACATCCATTTCAAGAAATTAAAACTTGACCATGAACTGACTTGAGAACTTCTGCTCAGTAACACCATCGTCAGCCCGACCCTGGCTTTAGTTGTATTCGTTAGACTACTTGGTATGAGTGACAGTCCACACACTGGACTAACTCCACACCAGGTCCTTTCAAGGGCAGAGAGTGATTTTACAACATGGGGCGTTTATAATATGTAGCACTGTGCATCACCACATACCATGCAGGCCTGTCCATGGTCCTCCCCTTTCAGTGACACTCTGTGCAGCCATGACCTCCCCTGCACAATTTTCCTGATCCAAAACTCTCTAAGAAGAAAACATTTACACAGAATGAAAGCGTGTGAGAGCCTCTGGGACAAGAAGGATAGAACAATCGAGTGTCTGTGGATGGGGCTGGGAGGTTGGGGGGCCTGGGCCAACCCAGGCCTCTATTCATTTAGCAGAGAATCTAGCAGATTAATTCGCCTAGCAGTCTGACAGGATGATGAGGAGAGGCTGCCCACGCTGAGGGCAATTCAAAGAGGCTTTCAGACAGCTAGTTAACATACGTCTTAGGGGCTTTATTTAAATTTGATGAGAAGGCCCACAAAATAGTTCTTTCAAGAGTCTAGACCTCCCTCCCGAACTGCCACTCTGCAGAGAAGAAAGGAAGCTATGGAGGACAAATAGCATCTTCATGACAGAAAGAACTGCGTAACTGCCGTACACCCCACCTCTGCAGTGTGTCAGTCCATGATAAGAAGCAGTCCTTGCCGGGCATGGTGGCGCACCCCTTTAATCCCAGCACTCGGGAGGCAGAGGCAGGTGGATCAGGTGGATCAGGTGGATCAGGCGGATGGATCGCTGTGAGTTCGAGGCCAGCCTGGTCTACAAGAGGCGTCTAGGATAGCCAAGGCTACACAGAGAAACCCTGGCTTGAAAAGCAAAACCAAAAAAAAAAAAGCAGTCCTTGAGCCAGTGGCAGAACCAGCAGTGTACACTCGGCATGGAGATCTCAGTTTCTAGAAAAAACAAACAAAACCTGCAAAGAAGCTAATGATTTAGCCAGGGGAGCTAAAGGGATAGGGGGTGGTAGAGGGGGAGGGGGGGGAAGGGTGGCACACGCCTTTAATCCCAGAACTTGGGAGGCAGAGGCAGGCGGATCTCAGTGAGTTCAAGGCCAGCCTAATCTAAAGAGTGGGTTACAGGACAGCCAAGGCTACACAGAGCCTGTCTCAAAAAGACAAAACAAACAAACAAAACGCTGATGATTTACAGTAAATCTAGCTCTTCTACGAAGTCCAATGACTCAACTTTCCCAGGCAGCCTGTGAAGAACGAAGCACTAAGCTACAGGGCCACGTGGATGTGTAAGGTCAAAGCTTGGTCTACACAGCAAGTTCCAGGCTAGCCATGACAACATAACTGAGGCCCTGACTCAGTAAGTCGGAGCCTTGTCAGAATGTCTGGAATTGATTGTGTCCCCAAGAAGATAGTTAAAAGCCGTAGTCTGCCAGAAATGTGCCCTTACTTGGAAATAGTACCTTCCGAGGTGTGATGAAGTTAAAAGGAGGTCATATTAGATTAAGGTGAGGATTAAGCTGAATGTCTGGTGTCCCCACAGCACGGCCAGAGGAAGACAGACTTACGGGGAGAACCCACTGCGTGCTAAGGCAGGAGTTAGGCTGCGGCAAGCCAAATGCCAAGGACGGATGGCGAACCGCAGAAGTCAGACAAGGGGTCTCTCTTGAATCTTCAGGCGCCCCCCGCATCTGTACTCTGTCCCGCTCAGAAAGCCAGAAAGTCACTGTGATGCCACCTGGCCTTCCTCTCACCTTGCTGACTCCAGCTATTACCGGCCAGCCGCCTAGTCATTCCACTTGGCCACCGGCACCAGCCGCCTGTGCCGGCTCCTCCACAATGCACCTACCCTAGGGGCTCACTGCTTACAGGATGCCTCTCTGCAAACACCATCCCCTTTCAGCAATCTGTTCAAGTTATCCCTTCTACCATGCTCCCCTAAACTAACCTCCAAGCCATGCCATGCCCCGCTCCCTATGCTGTTCTCCACAGTTCTTAACAGAACTCAACAAATATTATGCTTTTAACCACTGAATCACAGCACCCCTATTTACTGAAGGAACAAATGAAGTCCTACTAGGACAAGTGAAATTTTATTCAAAACTATGTGACAAGAAACCAAGGATGGTGCTACAGGCCTGCCATTCCAAGAGCTGGAGGAAGTGGGATCAGTTCCCAGGTTATATTCCAGTACTTGGTGAGTTCAAGGCCACCCTGTGCTATCTAAGAGCCAGTCTATTTTTTTTTTTTTTTTTAAGTCAAGGATAAGGCCCGGTGGGACAGACGGTCCACTCATATCGACTTGGTGAGTGGCAACTGCAGACCTGTCGTGGACGAGGTCAACCTTGTCAGCCAGGTTCTTAAGCATAGTTAGTGAGATGTTCAACATGTCAGAGAGCTCCTTTATGGCCTGGGACTAAGACTGAATTGCGGAGGAAAGCGCCCTGAGAGACACTGGAATGCCTTCTAGTTGTGACAGGGTTTCAATTGCTCCACCGAGCTTAAGAACTGATGAGTTGGGGCTGGAGAGGTGGGTCAGTGGTTAAGAGCGCCGCCTGCTCTTCCAGAGGTCCTGAGTTCAGTTCCCAGCAACCACATAGTGGCTCACAACCATCTATAATGTGATCTGATGCCTTCTTCCTGCAGATAAAGCACTCATATGCAATAAATAAAATAAATAAATTTTTTAAAAAACTGATGAGTTAAGCTTTGCGACATCAATCTGGAGTTGTAAAATGGCCTTGTCATCAGACGTGGTCAGCGTTTCGAAGACGATTCCTTTCCTGTCTCCAGCTCCGGATTCAGTAGCCCTGCTCCTCGTGGTGACAGGCCTTCAACAACCTCCTCCACTGACACTGTCATGATCTGGTCTGGGAGTCTCCTCAGCGGAGACCTTGACCTCGGCTGGGCCCTCTTTGGTTTGGGAGCCTTGTCCCAATTCATGGTTTTTATTAAGATTGGTTCCAAGAGCCAGTCTTTTGAAAGGAAGGAAGGAAGGAAGGAAGGAAAGGTGGGCATGGTAGCACACTCCTTTAATTCCAGTGCTCAGGAGGCAGGAGAATCACTGTGAGTTCAAGGCCAGCCTGGTCTACAAAGTCCTGGACAGCCAAGGCGATCACAGAGAGACCCTGTCTGGAAAAAAAAAAAAAAAAAAAAAGAAAGAAAGAAAAAGTGTCCAAAAAAAGATTTTCACTGGCTGGGCAGTGGTGGTGCACAGCATCTCTGGTGACAGAGGCAGGTGGATCTCTGAGGTCAAGGCCAGCCTGGTCTACAGAGTGGGTTCCAGGACAGCCAAGGCTAGAGGAACCCTGTCTCAAAAACAAAACAAAAAACAAAACCAGGCAGGCATAGTGGTACACGTGTTTGATCCCAGCACTCAGAGGGCCAGCCTGTCTACAACCTAAGTCCAGGAGAGAGAGGCTCCACAGAGAAACCCTGTCTCAACAACAACAAAACAAAAACAGAAACAAACAAACAAAAAGGCAAAAAGAGTTCCACTAATTCAGTGGGCCGGAAGCATTCCGAATTAAAGGGCAGACACGGGCAGGGTTTGGGCGGAGACAGCCGAGTATGTATGTGTACCAGATTTTCTTGGTTAGACTTAAGGGCTCCCCACCAGTCTTTCTGGGGAGGGAAAGACAAGCAATTTTGAGACTGCTTAAGATTCCTAACTCAAAAATCAACTCTTACCTATAATTTTGTGTCTAGCCACACCCTTGTGGAAAACAACTAGTCTCTGAAATCTGTGGGGCCAAATCTAAACGTAACTCTACCAGTCGTTGGTACACACGCTTCTTTACTTGTTCAGGGTGGAGAAGGAATTCTAACAGGGACGGATGAGAATGTCTCATACCTGAAACGCACCGTCTCCGGTCAGAGAAGAAAGCAAGCTCTGGGTCACCAAATGATCGAAAATGTTCACCTTACAAAACAACGCAAAGAGCCTTCCAAATCAGCAAGGTCTTTAAGACATCTCTTCCGGAGCAAGGAGACAGTTCAACCTCTCCTAAGTGGTCCTCAAGGCGCAGGCGCACACAACTTTTCTAATGTCCCACCCCACCCCACTCCCACCCGCTTGGAAAGTTAAAAGTTTTGTTACCTGGAGTTTTGGCCTCGGGTTCTGCCAATCCTAGTGACGAATCACAAGACTCCTTGAGAGGCGAACTGATTGGAGTTTCAGCTTCCGGGGTCTCAAAATTACCTTCAGAATCCGAGCTGCCAAGGGGGAAAAATGAGGCATTACCACAGTCAACGGTTATTTCCAACTGCCTTTAAAATGTACTCGCCCACAAGGGTGCAAGTCCAGCGCCTCTAACTCTACAACCAGCCAATCCTCAACCCGGCCTGAGAGAGGCTGCAGCAGTTTTTCAGCGATGCTCAGCATCCTAGCTCCCCGAAATCTCTTCGGTCCTCTGGAGCTTCTCACCAGGACCACTTTTATTTTTTAAAGGTCTTCTTTGCATTTCATACGGGGAGGGGGAAGGGGGCGCTTCCTAGCAATACCTCTTTTCCAGAGGCTTAAAAATTAATGCTGCACCACCCCCAAACTAAGCCAAATTCTAGCCATGCATTTTTCCTTGGTAGGCCTCTACCTATCTGAAAGTCACTCGAGGCTGAAAATGCCATCACCTGCCTTCCACAATCACACGTGTGACAGCTCAGCGGAGACCACCATTTCTCACCAGCTGCCAGGGGCCTGTCATCACGCGATCCTCTTTTACCACGGCTATATTTTAGAACACTGCGGGGCCAAGGGCGGGGGAGCGATTTCCTGCCCACGAGGGAAAAGCTACAAATCCCACCTGGCCCCATCAACTGACACTACCCGGTGTAGCTGTGTCGGAGCCGGGGTGTCGACGCTTAGAGAAAGCGACTCAGGCAAACCGGGATGCGGAGACTGGGGATTCCGAGATGGGTTCAGAAAGCTCACAGCAAAGACAGGGGACGAAAGCACACGGGCGGACAGAACACCCCGAACTTTCGGGTGCACAGCGGGGACCCGGCTGCTGGCAGGACGCAGCAGAGTCGGCAACACGGTTTGCGCGCACACAGCATGACCGCGGTGGGAGGATGGCGCGCGCCTGCATCTCGGCTGGGATGCGGTGTACTTGCCTGAAACTCAGGGATTTGGTCTCGGCTTGCGAGTCCTCTTCCTCCTCGGGGTCGCCCTCGGGACCTCCGGCTTCGTCCTCTCCCGTGCCTGAGCCTCGCACTGCGGACCACGTCCACTTGGCCCACTGCACGGGCGACAGGATCTGCCAGGGACTGAACGCCATGAGCGCCGCTGCCGCCCCGGAGGTGGGGAACGGCGGCCTCTTCCTTCAAAATGGAGGGGCCGTGACAGGCGCCGGCAACGTCGCCGGCGACCCGCGGATGTGGCTCAACGAGCGCCGTCGGACCGGGCGCAGCGCTTCCTCCCACGGCCGCAGTGCCGCTCGCCCCCGCTCCTCCGGGCCGCCGCGCCACTGCTCGCCCCCGTGCGCGCCCCCGCCTGCCAGCCCGCCTCTCTCCCCCAAAACCCCTGCTCTGTGCAGCTCGGCTCTGGGGTCTGCTCCCGCCCGAAGCCGCCCGGGCCGCCGCGGAGCCGCGCCCCTGGAGCCGCCCCCTCGGACCGAACTACTGGCGCGGCGCGCGGGGGCGGCCGCTTGGAAGCGCGCTCCCCCCGCCGCGCTGGTCGCGCCCGGCCTTGGGTAGGGGCTGCGCGACCGCGCTCGCCCTCCCCGCGGGACTCGCGCCGGCAGCTCGTCGCGCGCCCCCGGCGTCCATTTCCGAGCCTGTGCGCGCCGCTGCGCCTTTCCTCTTCCCCTTTTATCTGTTCTTCCTGCCGCTAGGACTTAATGGCGTGCCTGACGCTGGACCGCAAAGAAGTTAATGCCCTCTTTTGAAGGGGAAAAAAAAAAAGCCAAAAAAACCCTCAGAACCTCTGTAGAGTGTTGCACCGGCTCCCTGACACTGGTCATCTCCATCCCTGTTACTTCCAGGATTTGGATTGAAGATGCCTTGCCTGCACCAAACCACACTCACGGGCGCTCCAGATTGGCCCCACCTGGCATAGAGGATGCAAAATTGCCCCCTGACAAGACTGCCCGAGCAGTTTCCCGCTGTCCTCTTTTCATAACTTTAAGTTTTCTTCAGCTCATTTCTAGGTCTTTTGGCTTCTGATGTCGTTTGCTGCTTCGGGACAAAGCCAGCAGGCCTGGTGACACCTGAGTTCAGAATAAAAATCTTTTTATCCTTGAAGGCAAAGAGAATTTTTTTTTTTTCCTCTTCATCTTTGAGGGAGTCCCAGGACCTCTCCCAGGGAACCCTCCAAGGCCGAGCTTGAGACTCTCGGTTGTCAATAATCGGTTTCTTGTGCAACTGCAATTTCTCAGAGTCTCGGAGATTCTGTGATGCGGCTACAAAGTCCCACCGAGAGTGCGCCTCCAAAATTCGGGACAAGGTCACGATGAAACTTGTAGGACACTGATGATCTCCTGTGAAAGGAACTGGCACCGTGTGTCCTGCAGATGAATCACAAATGTCTTACACTCTCCATAACAAAGAAAAGGCTTGGCAGGTGTCCTACCATAACAATGAAAAAAGGCAGGACGCCGTCTAAGTCTTTTGCTGCTTCTTGCGTGAGATAGACACACTATCAGGAGTGTAAGACTTTAAAATCCGTGGGCAGAAGCCATCTTGTTTTAGGTCTGAAACAAATATGCCAACACCATCCAAGTAGGGTTTTATGATCAAGTAAATCGTCAGGATTCCTGGATATGACACAAGTATAGTATGACCTGAAAACAGTACCCATGTACCAGCCTTGATGGTTCTTCCTCCTCAGTGGTGCTAGACTCTTGCCCCACCCCAGCCCCCACCCCCCTCCATCCTTGGTGTGACTTACGTAGTCCCTGTATTCCCCAACTCCTTAGAACCACAGTTTCAGACTGGCTTTCACCCAGGGTTTTCTCACTCCGCTTTCCTCTGCCTGGCTGATCCTGTTTCCCTAGCCACTAGCAGTGGAGACCCAGTTCTAACCTTGGGCATAGATGCCCAAGAACACCGAGGGGATCATAAAACCACAACTTCACACTTGGGACGCACCTCAGAGGGAATGGCTTGTCTAGCATGGCCAGGGCCCTGAATCCCGTTCCTAGGCCTGAGCAAGGGGAGGAGGGTGAGGGTACAGTGATGTCTAGACAGCTGTGTGTGTATTAACAATATCCTTGAGGGTGTCGAAGGGTAAACTTGGCAAGCTGTATCTAACGTAAGCCTACTACTGCTCACTCTTCTAGAACGATCTCTTTTTGCCTGAAGAACTTTCTACGATTCTAAAATACACTTTTTTCCCCATCTGACCCAACCCCAAGTCCTGTCACCCACTCCCACCCCACCAAGACCCCTGGCCTCGGGTAGCCAGATTTCTCTCATCACCCAGCTCAATGGTCTAGGGTGCAGAAGGGTCTCTCTACACTTTCAACCCTGAATACTCACAGAGGACACTACTGTGGCACTTAGTCCCAAAAGTGACACCAGACAACAGGCATGCACCAAGACTGTCTCAGGATATAAGGTCACCTTACCCTTAGCACAGCATATGCAACATTACTTTTTGTTTACTTGTAACTTCGGACCATACCTCGGACCATAAAATTCCAAAAGCCAGAGACCATGTCATATTTATAATATACTTTCTGCTTCTCCAGAGACTTTGGACAAGAGCACACACTCAATAGATGCTCAATAAATTCTAAAAATGAACATACGGGTTTCCAATTGTCTTTCCAAGTTTAGTTAAGCTCCTGGGGAAGCCACGTCTTGAAGGAGCAAAGAACAGAACCAGCTCCAGGGGTGGCTTAGAGTGACAAAGCGTGACTCAGCTCAGTAGCGTCTAGAGAGGAGAGACGCAGATGCCCAAGTCTCTAAAACACCCATCTTGTACCAGTCTTGAGCTTAGAATAAATAGCAACAAATTATCTCGCTCCATAGCCCTCACTGACTGTGTTACAGAAGCCGAGTGAGGTCTGATGTGTCCATTCCCCTACAATTCTGCAAACGGCAGACTATGACGTTGCTGCCATGCTGGGCTTCACCGAGCAGAATGTCTTGCAAATACACAGCCGAGTAGCCAACTGAAACCTATTTCTTTTGGGAATGATGTTAAGCTGAGAAAGGGCCTTTAATCCTCTCCACTGCTGCCTGCCCTTCCCAGAGGCTATGGATCAAAATAACATGAAAATCTAAAATATAACTCCCTGGGGCTGGAGATGTAGCTCTGTGGTAGAAAGAGACTTAGCGTGAGTGGGGGTTGGGGTTCAAGTCCCACTAAGAAAAATAAATAACTGCTCTGAAGCACTCCATAAAGGGGGCCAGGCCAAGGATGTGTTTTCCTACAGAAAGGTCTGTAAAATGGGTCTCTTTGGTAAAAGTTTAAGTAAATGGAGTACCAGCCTGGCAGTGGTGGTGCAGGGGGAGAGGCAGGAGGATCTCTGTAAATTCAAGGCCAGGCCTAGTCTACAGAGTGAGTTCCAGGACAGCCAAGGCCACACAGAGAAACCCTGTCTCAAAAAAATGAAAATTAAAATAAAATAATAAATGCAGAGGTGGCTCAGTGGTTGAAAGCACTAGTTGCTGTTGCACAGGACACAGGTTCGGTTCCCACCACCTAAAAGGCAATTCACAAACATCCTAGTTCTAGAATATTTGTCACCCTCTTCTGGCATACAGGGGCACCAGGCATGCACTTGTGGTATACATACATACACACATATATGCAGGCAAAGGACACATACACATAAGTAAATACATCTGAAAATAAACTGAGTAAACAAATTCTGACTGCCTAAGACTCTGCTGCCCCAAATTCTTTGAGGTTCCACTAAGCCCTTGCGTGCCTCCAACTTGAGCTTCGGTCTTTGTTCTCCTAGAATCTAGTTTTATCAGGAATCCTGCAGGTTCAGTTTAGTGAGAATCCCCCACCCACCCACCCGGTTCTCTCACACCCAGCCTGCCTTCAGCAAGAATCTTGTCAAGTAGGTTTAGCCGGAAACATTTCTCTTAGCAACTTTTCATTCACTGACAACACCCCTACCCCCTACCCCCCCAACTCCCATCCCCCACTCCCATCCCCCACCCTGCAGATTCCCTGCCTATAAAATACTCACTTGTGTATCTGAAGTTAAACCAGATCTCTCTCTACTTCTACAAAATCCTAGAGACATCCCTCCTCCCCTCCTCCTCCTCTTCCTTTGTTTTTTGTTTTGTCTGGCTTGGTTTGGTTTCTTTTTCTTTTCTTTCTTTTCTTTTTTTTTTTTTTTTTTTTGAGATAGTTTCTCTATGTAACAGCCCTGGTTATCTTGGAACTCACTTTGTACACCAGGCTAGCCTCAAAGAGCTCCTCTTTGAACTCAGAGAGATCCTCCTGCCTCTGCCAGCATTTGCCACCAGGCCCAGCTTAGAGTCATCCCTTCTCTTTTTTTTTTTTTTTTTTTGGCTTTTTGAGACAGGGTCTCTCTGTGTAGCCTTGGCCGTCCTGGACTCACTTTGTAGACCAGGCTGGCCTCGAACTCACAGCGATCCGCCTGCCTCTGCCTCCCGAGTGCTGGGATTAAAGGCGTGCGCCACTACGCCCGGCTGAGTCATCCCTTCTCAAAGTCTTTCTTCTCTAACAAGAGTGCTGGCAGATCTTCCCTTAACAATCAAACCATTATTTAGTAGCACACGCACTGTGAGAAGGTCTGTGAGAACGGGGTCGGAGAAGAGAGGCAGGTAAGGCCAGGCCTCACTGTGATGAATTTCCGCACATACACAGACCTGTCTAGAACTTGCTCCTGGAGAGAGGGGAGCAAACCCAAGTGTCTACCCAGCTTATCAAAGGGCATAGGTAGGAGCTCCAGCAGGCTCTGTTCCTATTCCCCATCTTCCATGCACACCCCCAAATCTTGGGTTTTATAAGAAATCTTTCAATGTCATGGCTGTTCGCCCTCAGGTAAGCTGTTGAAATCGTCAGCGGCCAAAGGGCCAATCAAAGCCACATGTGCACCTTCTTGGCCTGAACAAGCAAAGAGGAGTATTCTTGCTTTGAAGCAAGAAAGACCTGACTCCATTTAGAAAGAACATAGATCATTCTGGCAGCAACTTGGAGGCTAGGATTAAAGGAGTCAAGACTGGAAGACTGCAAGAAACTGTGCGTTCTCTGCCCCGAAGCTGCCTACCGAAGATAATAGCTTCTCTTGCAGAAGCAAGATTCAAATCAGCATTTACTTAGTTCTTTCACTCCACTTATCAGAGCGGAAATAACCCCAGCGCTCGGTGAACACTATCATGGTGAAAGGAACAAAAAGGCCAAGCTGCTTTAAAAACAACAACAACAGCAACAACTGAAACCAATGTCTGGCCACACCTGGACGTCAGAAGGCATTTGCTTGAGATGATGTGAATATGAAAGACCCAAGGGGGCTGGAGAGATGGCTCAGAGGTTCAATTCCCAGCAACCACATGGTGGCTCATAACCATCTATAGTGTGGTCTGATGCCCTCTTCTGGCTTGCAGGTGTACATACAGGCAATAATAAATAAATAAATCTTAAAAAAAAAAAAAAAGGAAAGAAAGAAAGAAAGAGGCAAGGAAGCCGGGCGTGGTGGCCCACGCCTTTAATCCCAGCCCTGGGGAGGCAGAGGCAGGAGGATCTCTGTGAGTTCGAGGCCAGCCTGGTCTATAGAGAGAGTTCCTGGACAGCTAGAGCTGTTACACAGAGAAACCCTGTCTTGAAAAAGAAAAAAAAAAAAAAAAAAAGAGGCAAAGAGAGAGAGCAGGACCAGCGCAGCACTCAGGAATCCCAAGCCACTGTCTGTTTTCCCTCTCTCTTTTTTGAGATTGGCCTACAACTTGCTATGTAGACCAGGCTGGCGTTGGACTCACAGAGCTCTTCCTGTCAGGAGCTAGAAAGATGGCTCAGCGGGTTAAGTGTCCACTGGCACAGGCATGAACACCTGAGCTCAGATGCCCAAAACACCCAGGCACAAAAAGCTAGATATGGCAGTGCAGGTCTGTAACCCTTGGGGCTATTGACAGGCGAATCCCTAGAGTTCATTGAGCAGCCAGCCCAGCCAAATCCATGAGCTCCAAGATGCTGTTAGAGACCCTGTCTCAAAAAGGAAAGGAGGAGGATATTTCACCTGGTCTCCGACCTCAACACAGATATGCAAGCAGGTCCAGGTGCATCGACACACACCTGCACACACCCACAGGAACATACGCCAGAGAGCGAGATTATCATACTGGTCGTAGTTGGAGTTTCTAGTGCTGTCATGGAACACAATGACCAAAACAACCTGGGGAGGAGAGGGTTTATGTGGCTCACACTTCCACATCACTCGTCATCATTAAAGAAAGTCAGGACAGGAACTCAAACAGGGCAGGAACCTGGAGGCAGGAGCTGATGCAGAGGCCGTGGAGGGGTGCTGCTTACTGGCTTGTTCCTTGTGGCTTGCTCAGCCTGCTTTCACATAGAACCCAGGACCAACAGCCCAGGGATGGAACCACTGGCAATGGTCTGGGATTTTCCTCATCAGTCACTAATTAAGAAAATGCCGGGCCTAGAGAGATGGCTCAGTGGTTAAGAGCACTGCCTGTTCTTCCAAAGGCCCTGAGTTCAATTCCCAGCAACCACAAGGTGGCTCGCAACAATCTATAATGTGATCTGATGCCCTCTTCTGGTATGCAGTTGTATATGCATGCAGAACATTGTATACATAATAATAAATAAATCTTAAAAAGAAAGAAAGAAAGGAAGAAAGAAAGAAAGAAAGAAAATGCCTTACAGGCTTGCCTACAGCCAGATCTTGTGAAGGTTTTTTGTTTGTTTGGTTTTTTAATTTATTTATTCTGGATACAGTATTCTTCCACCAGATCTCATTATAGATGAGCCACCATGTGGTTGCTGGGAGTTGAACTCAGGACCTTTAGAACAACAGGCAGTGCTCTTAACCTCTGAGCCAGCCATCTCTCCAACCCCTGAGAAAGCATTTTTTGAATTGAGGTTCCCTCCTCTCTGATGACTCTAGCTTATGTCAAGTTGACAGAAAACTAGCCAGGACATAACATTACGCAAAAATAGGCAGATCTTTATCTACCCCCACAGGGTCTCTCTGTGTAGCCTTGGCTGTCCTAGACTCACTTTGTAGATCAGGCTGGCCTCGAACTCACTGCAATGCGACTGCCTCTGCCTCCTGAGTGCTAGGATTAAAGGGGTACGCCACCACGGCCCTGTGATCTTTATTCTTTTTTTTTTTTTTTTTTTTTTTTTTGGTTTTTCGAGACAGGGTTTCTCTGTGTAGCCTTGACTGTCCTGGACTCACTTTGTAGTCCAGGCTGGCCTCGAACTCACAGCGATCCGCCTGCCTCTGCCTCCCGAGTGCTAGGATTAAAGGCGCGCGCCACCATGCCCGGCATCGTGATCTTTATTCTTTAAATCAGCAGAAAGCTCAGCAAAGGATCTCGTAAGATGTAAGCATTTATTATATGATAAAGAATTCACACCATAGAAAAGAATGTTTGCTTAATAGATGCATGGAGAATATTGATTAGCAATGGAAAAGATCAGTACAAACTCCTACCTCAGAGTATATGTCACAAGAAATTCCAGATGGATTCGATGGCTAAATAGTAAAAAATCAAGCCATGGGGATAAAGCAGTCTAGAAGCAACAGAATCTGTCAGCGCTTTGTAGGAAGGGTGCCAGTGCAACTTAGAAGCAATTAATAAAACCCGCACACAAATCAAATCCCAGATTTATTGGGCTACATATGAAAAGTGTGGCTTGTAAATGTGTCTTCAAACTAAAAGGCAAACAACAGGCTGGGCAAAACAAAGGCTACTTGTTACCTCTAAAAAACTGTGAAGCCAGACATGGTGGCGCACGCCTTCAATCCCGGCACTCTGGAGGCAGAGGCAGGAAGAGCTCTGTGAGTTCGAGGCCAGCCTGGTCTACAAAGTGGGTCCAGGACAGCCAAGACTATACAGAGAAACCCTATCTCCAGACAATGGGACAAAAAGTCATGGAGAACTTGAGCAGAGTAGCAAGACTGAGCTCCTGAGTATCTGGCTGCCTTTGTCCCCACCCACTTGTCCCTATACAATGGCTGCCTGGAGAGAGAGGAAGACAGATCTTTAGGAGGTCAATCCACTGTCTTCTCAGATGTGGGTTCACTGAATGAAGTACAGTTTTTATTTTATTTTACTTTTTGGCTTTTCAAGACAGGGTTTCTCTGTGTAACAACTATAAAGTACAGTTTTAAAGAAGACAATTCTGTGCCTGGAGATGGTTCAGTGATTAAGAGCACTTGTTGCTCTGTTCTTTTTCTTGAAGATTTACTTGCTTATGTATATAAGTGTTCTATTTTGTATGCCTGCATGACAGAAGAGAGCATCAGACAGAAGAGGGCATCAGATCCCATCATAGATGCTTGGGAGCCAACATGTGGGTGCTGAGATTTGAACTCAGGGCCTCTGGAAGAGCAGCCACTGCTCTTAACCACTAAGCCCCACACTTCTTGCTCTTACACAGGCTCTGGACTTAGGTCCCAGCACTCACATGGCAGCTCACAACCATCTGTAACTCCTGTCCCTAGGGGATCTGGTGCATTCTTCTGGTCTTCATGGGCTATGCAGGCGCGTACGGAGAAGGGTCCATCTTCACATGCTCTCCATAAGCGCTTTCTCTTTCAGTAGCCAGCTCCATTGCTGGCTTCTTTTGAGAGAGCGAAGCAAAGAGAAAGCTGGTGGTGCCGGCCTGTAATTTCAACACCGGCAAGAGGGGTAAGTGATAGCTCATCAGAGGCCAACATGGGCTTCATAGCAAGACTGTTTAAATGAGCTGAAATACAGGAAAATGAGAAAGCACCCCTGAGCACTGGGCCAGGACCCCCACCAGAGACTTAGAAAAAGATCCACAACAGTGAGGGGCCTGAACTTTGAGATATTTTAGCTTCACAGTAAATTCAACTTGTCTTGTAAAAAAAAAAAAAAAAGAAAAAGAAAGAAAGAAAGAAATACTTGTGGCTCCTGAGTGGGCCAGCTGGCTTCAACTCAGTAAGTGAAAATATTGATTTATTGAGGGAGGGGGATCACGCTGACCTCCTCCATCTTCTCAGAGGAAATGAAAAAATGTTAGCTGCTGGGAACGCGATAAAACTGTCAAAAGATATCTCCTCCGCAGAAGGCGAAACACAAACCCTGGCTCCCTCCCTTCTGTGCCAACTGTAAACACACACATGCAATTTTAATTAGTATGACAAAAGGGGAAAAACTCAAGAATGTTCCTTCAGCATGCATGCCTTGTGCGTGCTTTTACTTTGCATTTGTAGAAGGCCACCATGCCTCGGCCTCCACATCCATAATAACTCCTATACAGCTAGGCACGGATTTCCGCAGCAGCTGAGCAGGGCCCATGACTCAGCTCTGACTAGTGGGAAGATGCCTTTGTGCTGGCTAGTTTAGGTTTTGGTCAACTTGACCTAAGGGAAGAGTCAGCTAGAGAGAAAGACTTCAAGTGAGAATCTCCTCCATCAGATTGGCCTGTAGACAAATCTTTGAGGCATTTTCTTGTTTGATGTCAAATGTGGCAGGTAGTCCTGGGTTGTATACAAAAGCAGACTGAGCAAGCCACAGGAGGCAAGCCACAGGAGGCAAGCCACAGGAGGCAAGCCACAGGAAGCAGGATTCCTCTGGGCTTCTGCTATAGTCCTGCCCCCCACTTTTTCTGCTTCCCACTTTTTTCCTGCCCTGATGGATCTGTAAGCCATCTGGTTTATTTAAACCTTTTCCTCTCCACATTAGTTCTGGTGAGGCTTTTATCACAGCAACAGAAACCTAATGCATACCCATTTAATCCTAGCACTCAGGAGGCAGAGGCAGGTGTATCTCTGAGTTCCAGGCCAGCCTGGTCTACAGAGTGGGTTCCAGGACAGCCAGGGCTACCAGAAAAACTCTGTCTCAAAGGGGGAGAGGGGGGGAGGGGAGAGACAGAGACAGAGAGACAAAGACAGAGACAAAGAGACAGATTCAGAGACAGAGACAGAGACAAAGACTCTCTGGCTGCCTTCTACAGATGGTGAAGGACCTCCGTTCTGTGGGTAACTATTGTACTTAGGAGGGAGAGAAGGTAACTAAGGGGACAGGTAAAGAGAGTAGCCAGGCCAACTCCCAGAAGCAGTACAACCCGTAGCCCTTGGCAACTGTTCTGTGAAAGACACTTCTGAATCCCACCGGCACGGCCCCGCCCCCACCAGCACGGCCCCGCCCCCACCAGCACGGCCCCACCCTCAGGAGCACAGCTCCCTCTGAGGCAGGCCAATGTCTAAGCTCCCAATATGGAGTCCTCAGTCATGAGACAAATGGGCCACCTGGATCCTGATCATCACCCAAACAAGACGGAGATGCACCTATGCCTCTTTTGCATAAGGGAGAGTTCCTGGAAGGATGCTGTGTCTTCAGAGACTGCTTGACTGACCGAGCAAAGACTGATGGACTAATTAGAATTTTACTATGCAGAGATTGGGATGTTGCAGGTCCGGGGGCTAACTGCCTTATCTTGGGTTAAATTCCTTGCCCACCTCTCTGTCAGAACTAAAATCTCACGACAAGTAGATAAAAGACTTTCTGGAATCTATGGATTTAGCAGACCCACCTTTAGCTTCCATCAACCCAACAGCTAAGAATATCGCCGGGCATGGTGGCACATGCCTTTAATCCCAGCACTCGGGGGTGGGATGGGATGGGGTGGGGTGGGATGGGGGGATGGGCAGAGGCAGGTGGATTGCTGTGAGTTCGAGGCCAGCCTGGTCTACAAAGAAGAACCCAGGACAGCCAAGGCTACACAGAGAAACCCTGTCTTGGAGGAAGAAAAGAAAGAAAGAAAGAAAGAAAGAAAGAAAGAAAGAAAGAAAGAAAGAAAGAAAGAAAGAAAGAAAGAAAGAAAGAAAGAAAAAGAAAGAAGCTAAGAATATCATCAGATAGCATCTTGGATCTATAGACGTTTCGTTTCCCCCAGCTCACTGTACATGCCTCTATGACATACACCTCTCTGACATACTTGCCAGTGTGTTTTAAATTCTTGCTTAGATTCATTACTTTCTTTGTTCTGTAAAACTTCATGGAACTGTTTCCACGTGGGACTACAGGAATTTGAGGTAACCTAAATCCATGTCCCCTGGCCATGGTCACGCATATATGCTCCAGAATAAACCATATCTTTTCTTCCCTTGAGGTGACAGCCATTTGTCAGCCGTAAATGACTGGAGAGAGGACCGCTTTGGATTCCAGGTTTAGATCTGAATGGGGAGGAGTCAATTTTAGGTCTAATTGAATGCCAAGACTTATGGATACAATGGATCTGGGTCCTGATGATCAATATCACTGTCTTCGGGGAGATGACCTTGAAACAAAATGGCTTTATAAGTCTAAAAAATAATAAATAATAAATATGAGCATTTGCTCAATCCTACAGGTAAAAGAAAAACTAACTCACATTCTCTAAATTAATCACTGCACTGTTTGGTTTTAACATTGGCTCATGTTAGTGACAATTTCCAGCATTCAGCATAGAAAACATTTTGTTCTTTTTTGTGGTGCTGCGGACTGAACAGTTGAGCATGCCAGGAAGCAGGCCCTCCAACCTCTAGTCCAAGGCCCCACATTTTGTTTTGTTTTGTTTTGTTTTTTTCAAGACAGACTTTTTCTGTGTGGCCCTGGCTGTCCTGGAACTCACTTTGTAGACCAGGCTGGCCTCAAACTCAGAGATCTGCCTGCTTCTGCCTCCCAAGTGCTGGGATTAAAAGCATGGGCCATCACCACCGCTACCACCACCCACCTGGAAAAAAAAATTCTTGACTATACAAATTTCTTTCTTTCTTTCTTTCTTTCTTTCTTTCTTTCTTTCTTTCTTTTTTGTTTTGTTTTTATTCGTTTGTTTGGTTTGGTTTGGTTTTATTTGGTTTCGTTTTTTCAAGACAGGGTTTAATCTCTGGAGCCTTGGCTGTCCTGGAGTCGCTTTTTAGACTGGGCTGGCCTTGAACTCCCAGCGATCTGCCTGCCTCTGCCTCCTGAGTGCTGGGATTAAAGGTGTGCACCACCACGCCCGGCTACACAGATAATGTTCTTTATTCCAAAAGTTAATGGTCTCCCCTGTCCCCTCCCCCAGTGCAGGAGAGCAAACCTAGGTAGGACCTTGCACACAACCTAAGCACTCTTAGTTACATTCCCAGCCCTTGGTCTTTTTGAGACTATGTAGCTCAGGCTAGTTTCAAGTTCAGAGTCTTCCTGACACTATCTCCTGAGTGCAGGGATTATGGGCATGCACCACTACATGGGGCTCAAAAGTATTTTTAAATACCTTAATTGCCTAAGTCAAAATATATACACAAGCCGGGCGGTGGTGGTGCACGCCTTTAATCCCAGCACTCGGGAGGCAGAGGCAGGCAGATCGCTGTGAGTTCGAAGCCAGCATGGTCTACAAAGGGAGTCCAGGACAGCCAAGGCTACACAGAGAAACCCTGTCTCAAAAACAACAAACAAAGCAAAACAAACAAACAAACAAAAGAACAACAACAACAAGTGTTTTTCTGAGGTATTTTGTCCCAGCTGACCAGCACACACACAACAAGGATCACTGTCTTTACAAAAATAAAAAATGTCAAATCTAGGGATATGCAAATAAAGGAAGGAGAGGAACGAGCATCTTGCTGTTGATAAACAGTCACTCTAGAGTGACAGTACACAATTGGCTCTGCTCTTTTCCAAAATACTTTTTTATATCTGGAATCAGCTTATCTGTAGTTTTTTGTTATTATTGTTTGTTTGTTTTGTTTTTCTGAGACAGGGATTCTCTGTGTCCCCTTGACTGTCTTGGGTTCCATTTGTAGACCGGGCTGGTCTGGAACTCACAGTGATGCACCTGCCTCTGTCTCCTGAGTGCTGAGATTAAAGGCATGCGCCAAAAAAAATAAAATAAAATAAAAATAAAAAATAAAAAATAAAGGCGTGTGCCACCACACTTGTAGTTCCTTTTTTTTTTTTTTTTTTTAATTGTAATCTGTACTTCCCAACAGAAGTCAGCTGGCCACAGGGTCATATCCCGTCCACCTGACAATATTGATGCTGAAATGAATAAACAAGAGTTTACAAATCCTCCTCTTATATACAAGCATGGGTTTATGTGGCAGGAGAGATGGCACAGACATACGTATATGCACTCACATGCAAGTGTGCACACACACAAACTTTTACATGTAGGATTTAAATATACATAGTGTCTCCAGCAAGGCAGTAACTACTGTCCACCCCTTCTGTTTTCAGTGTTCTGCTTCCCAGACAAGGAAGAGGGGACCAGGATGACGTATGTGCTTCCCTGCAGAGCCAAGCAGTTTCCCCTCTGCTGTGTGAACACACCCCTTGTGTGCTCAACTCGCCCCTCATGGGGGCAAGATATCTTTATGGATTCTGTTATAAGTGAAACCCTGCCGAACAAATTTATGCAAATGTATCTTTTTACATATACATCTTTTTTACATACATACATACGATTTTTTAGCACACGCTGATAGACGTGGGGCTGGAGTATCATGCCATGCAGATTTTACATTTAATACACTTAGTCAACTGCCCTTGAGAAGGTTGTACTGCAGCCTGGTCTACAAAGCAAGTCCAGGACAGCCAAGGCTACACAGAGAAAGCCTGTCTCACGAAAACCACCCCCAAAAAAGAAAGAGAAAAGTTGTGCTGAACAGAGGCAGGTTTTCTTTTTTTGTTTGTTTGTTTGTTTTGGTCTTTTGAGACAGGGTTTCTCTGTGTAGCCTTGGCTGTCCTGGACTCGCTTTGTAGACCAGGCTGGCCTCGAACTCACAGCGATCCGCCTGCCTCTGCCTCCTGAGTGCTGGGATTAAAGGCGTGCGCCACCACACCCGGCTGTTTGTTTGTTTTTGTTTTTTTTTAAGCACTGAGCCTGGTGGTGGTGGCGGCACACACCTTCAATCCCAGAGGCAGGCGTATGGCTGTGAGTTCGAGGCCAGCCTGGTCTACAAGACGAGTCCAGGACAGGACAGGGTGACACAGAAACCCTGTCTTGAAAAACCAAATAAATAAATAAATAAAAGAATTGCCACGGTCACAGTGTCTCTTCACAGCAACAGGCCATTAACTAAGTGTCTTATCATAGCAACAGAAAAGCAACTAAGACGCAGCACAGTGATTAAACTCCTCTCCTGTCTTTCCACATTACTTTTTCCATCCCTGGACAACTGTCGGGACTCTCTGAAGAGAGGTATGGTATGGCCAGGGACTCCAGTAACAAACGAATCCACATCTTTAGATGATGCTGCATTAGACAGTTTTGTCCCTGGACTTTAGCCAGCCCCAAGTTCCATTAATCTTTTAAATCTTTGTGTGGAGATGACTTGCCTCTATCAGTGCTTTTATTTGAATACAATTATTTATAAAGCTGAGTGGTCTGATGCATTTGTTGAACCAGCTTATCTGCCTTTCTTCCCTCCCTCGCTCTGTCTTCTCTGTCACTCCTCTCCCACTGGTCCTACTATTTTCTCTTTTGGAAGATGGAGGGTTTGACTCCTTTGCCTTAAATCTGTAGTACTAAAAAGTGATTTCTGGATTACCAGCCGCTAGGACATTAGAAATGCACGTCATTCTAGAGTGGAAAGCCTGGGGTGACCCCCACCATCCGCACTATGGCAGGCCCTTGAGAGTGGTGTCCACTTATTTAGAGGCATCTCTCTCCCTCCCTCCCTCCCTCCTTTTTGTGTATACTTTGAAGCCTTGGGTAAAGAAATGCTTCCATTGGGTGGTGGCTGTGCACGCCTTTAATCCCAGCACTTGAGAGGCAGAGGCAGGCGAATCAATGTGAGTTCGAGGCCAGCCTGGTCTACAAAGAGAGTCCAGGACAGCCAAGGCCACACAGAGAAACATTGTTTCGAAAACAAGCAAACAAACAAACAAATAAATAAAATGAGTACTCTGTCAGGCGATGGTGGTGCATGCTTTTAATACCAGCACTTGGGAGGCAGAGGCACATGGATCTCTGTGAGTTCAAGGCCAGCCTGGTTTACAAAGCAAGTCCAAGACAGTCAAGTCAAAACCCTGTCTTGGGGGGAAAGAAAGAAAGAAAGAAAGAAAGAAAGAAAGAAAGAAAGAAAGAAAGAAAGAAAGGAAGGAAGGAAGGAAAAAAATGAGTACCCCATGTTTTCTCTAGGTAACTGCAAAATAACACTCTTTCTAATTTTTAAAAATATTTTCAGCATACAAAGAAAAAGCTTTGACTGTGGCGTTTTCATATATGATATCATGTATTTCACTCTAATTTACACCTCAGCTCTCCTCTTTCTGCACCCAACAGTCTCCTTCTAGCCTTCATGACACATGCTCCACTACCCCCTTCCTACCCCCCCCCCACTCCCTGTTGTTTTGAGACAGTGTCTCATTATGTAGCCCTGTAGCCCTGGCTGGCCTGGAACTTGCAGCCATCCTCCTGCCTCTGCCTCTTGAGTGCCAGGACTATAGGAATGTACCACTACGCCCAGTTTCCCTTTTTACTTTCATATATACACATCAGAGAAGATGATGCTTGTCCTGAGTCTAGCTTATGTCACTTAACATAGTAACAGGCATGTTTCCTGCAGATGTCATTTTGTTCTTATTTGCAGATGAGTAAAGTCCTATTGTGCATATAGACAAAGTATAATTATTTTCACCCATCTTTCTGTGGATAGACAGGCTGGCTCTCTTTCTTAGCTATTGTGACTAGTACAACAGCTATTATAGGTGTGCAAGCATCTCTGTAGTATGATGACTTAGCCCCTTCAAGTATATACCCAGCAGCCAGTTATATGGCAGTTCTGTTTTCTTTTTCTTGAGGACTGACTGATTTCCGCAGTGGCTGCACACGCCACCTCACCACCAGCAATGACACTTGTTGTCTTGGTGATGGCCATCCTGATTTCAATGAGATGGACTCTCAACGTAGTTTAACTTGTTCCTCTCTGAAAGCTAAGGATGCCGAACAGCTTTTCAAAATATTCATTGGCCATTTGCATTTCTTCCTTTGAGAACTGCCTTCAGTTCATTGGCTTCTTACTGACTAGAGATCTGGGGGTTGTATTTAATCTGAGTGGGGGCTCTTCATAGATTCTGTATATTAATCTCCTATCCAACTTGTAACTCTAAGAGGTTTTTCTCCCACTCTGTAACCTGCTCCATGATTTCTTCGCTTTGTAGAAGCCTTTCCATCCAGGTGTGCCGTTTGCCAATTCCTGGGATCATTTCCTGTGGGACTGGAGTCTCCTTTTCAGGAAGTCCTTGCTTAGGCCTCTATCCTGAAGAGTTTTGACTATGTTTTCCTCTAGAGGTGTTTGAAGGCTTTTGACACATTTTTGGATTTAATTGTTGTTTAGAGTGAGAGCTATGGATCGACTTTCGTTCTTCCACACGTGGCCATCATTTTCCCAGCACCATCTGTACACCTGACAGCATCCAATTTAGAGACGAAAGCTTTTGTTTGGGGTTGGGGCATGGAGAGGTGGCTCAGTGGTTAAGAGCACTGACTGCTCTTCCAGAGGTCCTGAGTTCAATTCCCAGCAACCTCATGGTGGCTCACAACCATCTATAATGTGATCTGATGCCCTCTTACGGCCTGCAGGGGTACAAGCAGGCAGAGCACTGTGTACATAATAAATGTTAAAAAAAAAAAAAAAAAAGAGTTTGGGTCTGACCTGGTGTTTATAGACTGCACATCACTGACTACCTCCTCTTGTCAGTGCACACTGGTCTATCTCCTCAGTAAAACTGTCAAGTCCTCAACACCACCATCACCCTGAAGGCTCAAGCAGACAGGCTACAGCTATGAGAGTCATCTCTGATTTTGTCCTCACAACACAATTTCCCTCCACCCACAATCCACACTTCCTCTGGAACTCCAAGGCTTATGTCCTGGGTTCAGCTCCAACTCTAGTGCAGTGTGTGAGAGTGACTCAGACCTGATGCAAAATTCTTTCTCACCCCTATCTCTTTGTTCCCTTGGCCCCCGAAACAATATTTGACCCAGCAAGCACGCAGGACTCCAGTCTACCCAAACCGTTGCCATTGACGACCTTCCCACATTTCAACTGCTTTGTAGATCAAATCCAGGGCAGGATTCCAGAACAAAGTCAGCATCTCCAGTGTGGGAGATGTGCTAAACACCACCCACCTGCACCCTCGGTGGAGAAATGGCCCCATGGAGGAGGCAGGGTACCCTGCAGAAATCCCAAGGAAGGAGCTGTATCTTTGGAGCCTTATATGTACAAACCCAACCCCGTGCTGATTTAGTCAGCAAAGTGAGTTTTTTTTTTTTTTCATTAGTCCCTGGCTCTGAACTTATTTAATCCCATTATTTCAGATGCTAGGCTAAATCTCTATAATAATCACTGGTGGAGACATCTTCCAGGTTGGTGGTGCCAGGAATACATGCACAGAGCCTCAAGGTGAACCATTCCTCAGCCTCATCCCGCGGCTCCTGGAACATCTGTGTGCCTCACGGATTTCCAGAATTCACTCCTCCCGGCTGATACAAGGACCAAACGTGAAGAATCCCCCTAATTCTTCCTTTTTTTCCTTTGGTTTTTCAAGACAGGGTTTCTTTGTGTAGCCTTGGCTGTCCTACGCCCACTTTGTAGACCAGGCTGGCCTCGAACTCACAGCAATACACCTGCCTCTGTCTCCCCAGTGCTGGGATTAAAGGTGGGTAGCACCACACCCGGCTCAATCCTTCCTTCTTTGCTGGAGTTTTTCTCTGCTTCATTAAAGTTCTGGTTTTTGTCCCCCAGGCAAGATATTCAGAATCATTTCATCATCTGCACTCACGCCTCAATTAGAGTCAACCATTCAAAACCTCCTATCAAGTGGCTTTTGGGGTTAGACCGGGCACCCCAAGGGAGCTGATTATTTGTTCTGAAGCTGACATGGGAAGCAGGCATTCAGACAGCGGAGTGCAAAGGACTGATTTCCACATAACTCAAGGCTCCAAAAGTGGAGGAAACTCAACTATGTCCAAAAAAGGAAGCAACATGACTCAGCTTCCTCAGGGGGCTTGCCGCTGTGTGAGGGGGAGCAGAGTAGCTAAGGGGGAGAAGGAGGGAGCAGTGAGGGAAAATCCGGTGGCAGCAACAGTGCTGGCAGTGAAATCCTTACCCCAGCAACGACCTTCAGAAGACAGAGAAGCTATGGCTCTTGGAGCGGGACTTCAAAAAAACCCCTCTCTAATAGTAAAGGACCTGAGAAATCGTGGCCGGGATACTGTCATCTAGATTATTTGTACAGGAACAAGACAACTCCAGTGGGGCTCTGCGGCCTGACAGGCCAAGGCACAGCTTTCTGATATCTCTATGTGTGAAATTGTCACTGCTTTTTGGAAGATTTATAGGAAAGTCGGGGAGGGCAGTTCAGGGCATGTGAGTACACACACACACACACACACACACACACACCTTCCTTTTCACATAGTATTATAGAATCACAGCTACACAACATACCTTAAACTCCCTACAAACAGTTCCATGTACAGCTGGGTGGTGGTGGCACATGCCTTTAATCCTAGCACTTGGGAGGCAGAGGCTGGTGGATCGATGTGAGTTCAAGGCCAGCCTGGACTACAAAGTGAGTCTAGGACAGCTAAGGCTACCCAGAGAAACCCAGTCTTGAAAAACCAAAAATAAATAAATAAATAAAATAAAATAAAATAAAAAATTCCATGTACATTTCATGTATATACACCACAGTCACATAGATAAGCATACCAGAAAGTTACACACACTCCAAACTCACATAAGCTACTCCCCAAGACCCCACGTACCACTCACCCACTCACACACATACCATGGATACTCGTCAAGGACACTGGTCCTGATATAGGAGCACGGACTCAAAGTAGACAATTATCAAGGGCAAGAAAACATTTACTTAAAAGAAAAATAAAATAAAATAAAAAACAAAAAATTAGGGGCTGGAGAGATGGCTCAGAGGTAAGAGCTCTGGCTGCTCTTCCAGAAGTCCTGAGTTCAATTCTCAGCAACCACATGGTGGCTCACAACCAACTATAATGAGATCCAGTGTCCTCTTCTGACATGCAGGCAGAACACTGCATACATCATAAATAATTAAAAATTAAAACCAAAAACTATAAACTAAGACAAAAGAAAAACACAAGGATAAACCAAAAATGTATTTTTCAAATGGTTGGAAGAAGATCCAGGTGTGGTAGCTCATGCCTTTAATCCCAGCACTTGGGAGGCAGAGGCAGGCAGATTGCTGTGAGTTCGAGGCCAGTCTGGTCTACAAAGTAAGTCCAGGACAGCCAAGGCTACACAGAGAAATCCTGTCTTGAAAAACCAACCAACCAACCAACCAACCAACCAAACAAACAAAAACCAAGCCCCCCCAAAAAAAAGTGTTGGAAGGGACAGCCAATTGGACTTGATTTGTAGACTAGGCTGGCCTTGAACTCACAAAGATCCACTGTCTCTGTCTCCCAGAATGCTGTGATTAAAAGCACGTGCCACCACACTCAGTTCTGATAAATGCAATTTTAAAAGAGAATATCTTTGAACTTGCATTTCTTTTCTTTTTTCTCTTCCTAAGTGTTTCAAGATAGGTTTTTTGTCTTAGTTTATAGTTTTTTGTCTTTTTGGGTGGGCTAGGATTACAGGGATTACGTGCCACCATGCCCGGCTTAAACTTGCATTTCTATAAATACAAAAACAAAAAACCAAATAAAAAAAGGCTCTATGGTTCCCCTCTGCATCTAATAAAAGTGTTTACACTGCACTTTGGACAGTGAATGGATGGATACCAATGAAGAACTCAGGAAGAACAAATTCTAATTCCCAGAAATGACAAAACAAACAACGTTCTGAACCTTGAGATTTGAGGCTAAACAAACGAGGAAGGGAACGAGCCACCCAAAACCTCAGGTCTGCCACACACACCCAGCCAAAAAACAGAGGCTGGGTTTCCCTGACCGGGAATCGAACCCGGGCCGCGGCGGTGAGAGCGCCGAATCCTAACCACTAGACCACCAGGGAGCGCCTGTCGTCTGTGCTTATTCCATGCACCAACGTAGACAGCCAACTAGTCTCAAGCCAACCTATCGGGAAAACTAAGTGTACGGTAGCTGGCTCCCCCTCGTGGCAACACTGGAAAACAACACCTTCTCTGCCAAGAGGTAGGGAATAGAGAAATGAGGGAACCCCTCGGGTCTTACCGACCACAGACATGCTCACTCAGTCTCTCTTCCCTGTTACTGCTATATGTTCCTAAAATTTGGGCACATTTCTTAGTTCTAATCTTGTCCTCAAGAGAAAACGCCAGCATCCATTTCAAGTATTAACTTGTAAATGTGGCCCCTGATAATTAGGGCTCGACTTGTGCTCGCTTGTGTTCTGGCTCTGTACTAAGTTTGGGTGCTGAACTCCTCTAAAAGGTCAGTGGGCTACAGGCTTGGCCAACATCCCTAGAAAGTGCCAGAATCTTTATTGGTGGGCTTGGTGGGAAGTTGTGGACAGACATTCGAGGGGATTTGTAAGTCTTGGCTTTTTCCTCTTCTGCTCTGCTACTCACTGGCACCAGGATGCGAGGCCCCTCTACCCGCTCAAAGCTACGCGCCAGAACCCCCCCAGAACTGTGAGAATAAACTTTTCACTTAATAAATTGATTATCTCAAGTATTTTTTCATTAGAGACAGAGGCTAACACACACAGCTTTGCATACATGAAGTACCACAACTTGAGAGGAAAAAACTTAGTACTTGTTTGGGGATGGTGTGTTGCTGGGGATCCAGTCTGAAGGCTGTGAGTAAACTATTGTTCTTTTCAGATACGGTCTCTCTCCCCTCCCCTTCGTCCCGCCCGCCCGCGCGCGTGCGTGCGTGCGTGCGTGCGTGCGTGCGTCCGTCCGTGGGTCCGTGTGTGTCCTTGGATGGCCTGGAATTTGCTATGTGGACCAGATTGGCCTCAAATTTATATCCACCTGCCTCTGGGCCCTGGGTTCTGGGATTAATGGCATCACAACCAGCTTAAGTAAACTCTCGAGTTTTATCAAAAGTCCCAGCACTTGGGAAGCAGAGGCAAGTAGATCTCTGTGAGTTTGAGATAGTAAGTTCCAGAACAGCCAGGACTATGTAGCCAGACTCTGTCTCCAAAACAAAACAAAGAAAAAACAAAAACAAATTCAAACAAAAGAGCCATCGGTGGTCAAGTAGATAAAATATACTTAAAAAGACAATCCCAATCTTCCCACTTTCCTATCTTGCCCAAACTTACCTCACTTGGTTTTCTCAAACCTCTATTTAAGAACAGTTTTGACGTAGTCATAGAAACATAACATTTTGCACTTGTTAGAAAAGCAAGATGCACAGACCAAAAAAAAAAAAAAAAATTTTTTTTGTTTTTTTTTACAAAGAAAGCCACAAGAGGCAATCTTTCTGCTCTGTGTGTAAATGTAATCCAATATGGTATTTATCTATAAACCAGGTTGGATAATGTTTTATCACACATTTCCTTTCCTGACACTACATTAGCACTGGGGGGCTAGCCATAAACTTATATCATCTTAGGAGATACACAGAACCTGGTTAATGAGCCCCGACTACAAACATCTGGCTCAACCAGATTCTCCACACCTGGATCCCAGATTCCCATTTATGACTCTATGGCCCAGTTTGTGAATTTTTCCAAGCCTTAGTTTCTTTATGTGTAAAATAGAGACACTTCTATCTGCTTCGCAGGTCTACAGAAAGATTACATCAGATAATGCCTCTGGGTCTCTGTCTCTCCTGTTATATATCATGTGTGTCATTTTTATGTTGAAATGTCTATAAGAATATTATCAGAGTATCAAGAAATTTTTTTGTTTTTCTTTTTGGTTTTTTGAGACAAGATTTCTTTGTGTAGCCCTGGCTGTCCTGGACTCACTTTGTAGACCAGGCTAGCCTCGAACTCACAGAGAGCCGCCTGCCTGAGGCTCCCAAGTGCTGAGATTAAAGGCATGCACCACAACCAGTCAGCGTGTATCAAGAACTTTTTAATCCAAATAAGTCTTCAGAGCTATTGTTGTACATGACGGTGCCTTTGGCAAGCCCTGAGAGCTCTCACCGTGACTGGCGCCATTAGAATTTTCTAGAAATGTGAAGTAGAAGATGAATGCATGAGTTTTCTCAGAAACAGAATTATCTTGCAGTCAGAAAACAGACTCAGCCTGGAGGTGGTGGTGCACACCTTTAATCCCAGCACTAAAGAGGCAGAGGCAGGTGGATCTCTAAGTTTGAGGTCAGCCTGGTCTGCAGAGTGAGTTCCAAGACAGCCAGGGCTACACAGAGAAACTGTCTTAAAACCTCCCCCCCTAAAAACAAACAAACAAACAAAAATAGACAAAACTCAATATATTTTTCTGAAACACTCTGCTGTTAACTGGCAAAGCACATGTTCACATTTAATCTCTGCTGTGAAGTGGAGCGTGGTGGGGTGATGGGCTGTCTGATTGAGTCATGAGGATGTCCAAGATCCAGGACAACTAGAGCCACTCCTGGACCCATGGACTAGCACGCCTGTTACCAGAGCTGGTTCATTATCATCTATCTCCCGCATGCACTCCTGTGCCACGTGATGTCAGCTTTCCTGTGCACGCTGGGACTCTGCAGAGTGCCTAAGAAGGACGTGACCAGGCACAGCTTGATCCTGAACTTCCCACTCTTTAGAACTGTGAGCTGAGTAAATCTTTTCCCTGTGCAAATTAACCAGCCGCAAATACTGGGTTACGGCAACAGGAAACGGACTGAGAAGACTCCCAGGTCTTAGAAACCTAAATGTAAATTTCTTCGCCTACCATTGTTACTGATAGTGCCTGCAGCAGATCTAGCATAAGACTGATCAAGGAGAAACTGTACCACAGTAAGCCCAAAACATCTAAAAACCACATTCAAGGTGTCCTTACCAGCAAGACGTCTGAGAAGTAAACGCCAAATGTGGGACTCCCACAGGGAGAAGTCTCCAAAATTACCAAGTCTTCCTGTGCAAAAGAGCAGAAGACGACAGGAGAGCATAGTGACTTCTTGTCTGCCTTTCCTTGTGGGAGCCTGCTAGCACCTTGTGTCCAAACACTAAAGGCTAGTGTGTGAAAAGCCGAGGATGAGAAGGCATGTGGGTGAGCAGAGAGCACCAGAAGATCCGATGTTGCTGCTTTGCAGAGGGAGTGACATCTTTAAGATGGATTAGGTTGGCGTAGTGTGCACAAGGAAGGCCCCAGGTCCTCTCCCATCCTCAATGTCACCTCCTCCAGTCTCACCCCTAGCTTTCAACAAACAGTACAGAGGAGCATGCAGACCATATATAGATTTAGAAAGGCTTTCCTAGGTGTGTGTAAATTCCCACACAACATAACGTCCACAGCGCTTAGCCATAAGAGAACAGCTGGTTAACATCTGCTGACTGAAGAAAAAAAAAAACAACGAATGAGTTCTCATCCTTAGTGTATGAGAGAAGAAAAGAAGCCACCATGAGGGAAAGCCAGAAGGAAAGCCAGACTATGTTAATTAACTTTAAGTGGTACCAGCTCATGGGAGGCTGATGCAAGACAATTCTGAGTTCAAAACTAATCTGGGCTGGGTAGCAAGTCATCAGGGGTTGGGTGGGGGGGCAGTTTGAGGAAAAGAGGGTCATTCAAACTTAATACTTAACTAGAGCAACTGATTTGTTTTCTGTTACATACGTAGAAATAATTTCATGAAGCTCAGGCTAGCGAAAATCTTGATATGTAGCTAAAGATGACTGTGTTGGTGAGGGTTTCCATTGCTGTGAAGAGATGACAGGACCACAGAAACTCTTTTTTGGTTTGTTTGTTTAGTTTTAGTTTTTGAAGACAGGGTTTCTTTGTGTAAGAGTTCTGGCTATCCTGGACTCACTTTTGTAGATCACACTGACCTCGAACTCACAGGGATCCACCTGCCTCTGCCTCCTGAGTGCTGGGATTAAAGGTATGCGCCACCACACCAGGCTCACAGCAACTCTTATAAAGGAAAACATTTCATCAGGGCTGCCTTACAGGGTTAGTCCATTACTGCCATGTTGGGAAACATGGCGGCATGCAGGCAGGCATGGTGCTGGAGAAGCAGCTGAGAGTTCCATTTCTCAAGTGTTGGACTTATAGTCACCACATTGCACCTGATTAACCCTTTTAGGGGGGAAATTGCTAGAGCCTTATTTCACGTTGGTGATTCTCAGAGAGAGAACAAATGGTTTGTTATGAAGAAGACATAAGGCAACTGAGAAGAAGAACAAGCTATCTCGCCCTAAAATGAAGAAGATAAAATCTAGAGAAGGAATTGCAAAGGCTAACATCACGCTTGCTTTATGTTAAAAATAGTCATGGCTGCAAGTGGTGGCACACGCCTTTGATCCCAGCACTCTCTAGGCAGGTAGGTCTCTGGGAGTCTGAGGCTAGCTTGATCTACACAGTTGTTGGGATTCAGACCAGGGACAAGCAGCTGAGGTGTCTATTTAACATACCAAAGTGGACCTGATCTCCCAGCATCCCTAAGTCCCTACCTGAACTTTCCTGCCCAAGGACGGGGCTTCCTGTCCCCCAGAGGCTCTTCACTATATAATCCAGACATTTTGGTCCCTCCTGCCCCCTCCCTCCGACCTCCGTCTGTCTCTGTCTCTGTCTGTCTCTGTCTCTCTCCCTTTCCTTCCCCTCCCCCTCTCTCTATGAGAACTCTTTCTCTGCTCACCCCCCCTTTTCTGTGTCCTTCATGGTGACTTCCCTGGCCCTGTTCCTTTGGAACCCGTGAACCTGCCCAAGAGCTGCCCCCAATAAACCTGCCTTTATATACTTTAATTTGGCTTGAATTAGCTCATTTTGTCAGTGAAGAATATCTATCAATAGGGAGTTCCAGGCTATCTATGGCTACATAGTGAGACCCTGTCTAAGACAGATAGATAGGTAGATAGATAGATAGATAGATAGATAGATAGATAGATAGATAGATACATAGATAGATAGATAGATAGATAGATAGATACATAGATAGATAGATAGATAGATAGATAGATAGATAGATAGATACATACATACATGAACACATACACAGATAATCATGGCTACTGAATTTGTATTGTGATATTCCAGATAGTAAAAACTATAGAAATCTGAATAAGATATGAGTTTTGGTTAATAATTCAGAACCAGCACTGATTCATTAGAGTAACAAATGCACCACACTAAAACAACATCATGTTTCTAACAGGAAAACCGCCATGTGGCATACAAGGGAGCTGTCTGAATCAACTTTTCTGGAAAATAAGGAAAAGTGTATTGAAGAAATCTCTCTCCTTGATACCGGCAGCAGTGGCACATGCCTTTAATATCAGCACTTGAAAGGCAAAGGCAGGTCGATCCTCGGGGTTCAAGGCCAGCCTGGTCTACAAACCGAGTTCCAGGATAGACAGATAACACTTCTCCTCACAGCTTAACAAGCGAAAGGTGCAGAAAAGAGATTACGAAGCCATCTAACAATATACATTTGCTAAGCACATGGGTTGTGGGATAAATACTGTAATAGGTAATTTTTTTTTTAGATTTATTTAATTTGGGGGGTTTGTTATTTTCAAGACAAGGTTTCTCTGTGTAACAGCTCTTGTTGTCCTGGAACTCGCTTTATAGACCAGGCTGGCATCAAACTCACAGAGATCTGCCTGCCTCTGCTTCCAGAGTGCTGGGATTAAAGGCGTGAGCCACACTTAGCTTACTTTAGTTAATTTTTATGTGTACAAGTGTGATGCTTCCATGTCTGATGTCTAACGTCTACAGAGGTAGGAGAATGTATCAGATACCCTGGAATTGGAACTACAGGCAGGTTGAGCCATTGTATGGGTACTGGGAACCAAACCTGGGTCCTCCAGGAGAGCAACAGGTATGCTCAACTGCTGAGCCAGCTCTCCAGCCCCTGTGATGGGTTAGCTTGGTTAATTTAGTGGAATTTAGAAGCAGTGTGGAAAGAAATCTCTAGGCATGTCTGTGAAACTTTACCTAGATTAGAGTGAATGGAATGACCAACCCTCAATGTAAGGGGGACCATCCCATGGGTGGGGGGGGCCTGGACTGACTAAAACAGAGACACTGAGCTGAGCGGAAGCAGTCGCTGCTCTTGCTTTCTGAGCGCAGATGCAGTGAGACCAGCTGCTTCACGGTTCTATTCCCAAGTCTTCCCTGCCTTGATGGACTGTGTCACACCAGACTGTGAGCCAAAAGAAACCCCTCCTTCTCTGAGTTGCTTTTGTTGGGTTATTAAGGTAACTACCATATTTTTCGGACCATAAGACGCACCTAGATTTTTGTTTGTTTGTTTCCGAGACACAGTTTCTCTGTTACACAGAGCTCTTGCTATCCTGGACTCTTTGTAGACCAGGCTGGCCTCGAACTCACAGAGATCCACATGCCTCTGCCTCCCGAGTGCTGGGATTAAAAGTATGTGCCACCACGCCCGGCCTTTGCATCCAGATTTTAGAGAAGTAAAACAAGAAAAAAAAAATTACTCTGAACCAAATTAGTACTAGTATAATAAAATATTCATTAAAATATAACAAAATAAGCCAGGCATGGTGGCGCATGCCTTTAATCCCAGCACTGGGGAAGCAGAGGCAGGTGGTTCCCTGTGAGTTTGAAGCCAGCCTGGTCTACAAAGTGAGTCCAGGACAGCCAAGGCCACACAGAGAAACCCTATCTCGAAAAACAAAACTAAAAAAAAAAAAAAAACCAAAAAAAAAACCCCCAAAAAAACCCCCAAAATATAACAAAATACAGTGATATTGAACAGTGTTAACTCAACTCAACTCAAGAGACACAAGCACTTTTCTAGTTTCCTCGGCTGGCACACTGAAGAATCAGTAAGTGGCCTCTTTGTTGATGCCCGATGGACAGCAATCAGACCATAAGGCGCACTCTAATCTCCCCCCACTTTTAGCACAGGGAAAGTGCATCTTATGGTCTGAAAAATATGGTAATACAATTAATTATCAGAGAAATAAAAATATGAATCAAATTCAATACTACTTCACACCTATTGGAAGAGCTATTACAAATATCAGTAGTTAAGAGCATGTGCTGTCCTTCCAGAGGACCCAGGTTCAATTCCCAGCACCCTCATGATGACTCACAACCACCTATAACTCCAGTTCCAGGGGGCTCTCACTTCTTACCATGGCTTCTTCAAGCACCAGGCATGTACATGGGGTACATATATGTATATAGGCAAACACTTATATATGTGAGATAAAAATAATCTTTAAAAAGGGGAGGGGGGCTGGAGAGATGACTCAGTAGCCAAGAGCATTTGTTTCCCTTGTAGAGAACTGGAGTTCCCAGCACTAACAATGGTGGCTCACACCCATCCATAACTGCAGTTCCAAGGAATCTGGCGCCCTCTGCAGGCGCTGCACACACATGTAGGCAAGTACTCAACTAAAAATGAAAAAGAAATCCATAAGCACCAAGAAGGGCAAGGAGAAACTGTAATGCTCCCCCTACCCCGTGCCTTGTTCCTGAGAATGTAAAATGGTGTGGCCACTTTGGGAAACCTCAAAATATTAAACAGAGCCACTCAGTAATTCTACTCCTATGTATATAGCCCCCCAAAATTAAATCAGGGTCTCGCTTGTATCCTCATGTTTATTTTTTAAAAGATTTATTTATTTATTTACTTATTGTATATGACTGCTTTATCTGCAGAAGAGGGCATCAGATCACATTATAGATGGTTGTGAGCCACCATGCGGTTGCTGGGAATTGAACTCAGGATCTCTGGAAGAGCAGGAGGTGCCCTTAACCTCTGAGCCATCTCTCCAGCCCCATATTCTAATGTTTAAAGCAGAATTATTCACAATAGTTAAAATGAGGAGTCATTTGACATGTCCACCCACAAATGAATAAAGAAACAGAATGTTGGGCTGGAGAGATGGCTCAGCGGTTAAGAACACTCACTGTCTGCTCTGTCAGAGGTCCTGAGTTCAATTCCCAGCAAACACATGGTGGCTCGCAGCCATCTATAATGAGATCTGATGCCCTCTTCTGGCAGGCAGGTGTACATGCAGATACAGCACTCATATACATTAAATAAATAAATAAATAAATAAATAAATAAATCTTAAGATTTATTTATTTATTATTACGTATACAATGCTCTGCCTGCATGTGCACCCGCAGGCCAGAAGAGGGCATCAGATCACATCCTAGATGACTGTGAGCCACCATGTGGTTGCTGGGAACTGAACTCAGGACCTCTGGAAGAGCAGTCAGTGCTCTTAAGCTCTGAGCCATCTCTCCAGCCCCCAATAAATCTTTTTAAAATGTTTAGAAAAAAAAAGAAACGAATGTCTGTCACATACACACACACACACACACACACACACACACACACAAACACATACAGAGGCCACATTTCATTCATTCTGATACATACTACAACTGAAAACATTATGCTAAGTGAAATAAGCCAGATACAGGAATAACAGTGTGTGACTCTGTATGAGGGACCTAAGATAGGCAAATACAGGAATCAGGAGACATCATTCAGTGAGTGCAGAATCTGGCTGTGGTGGTGAAAACGGTCTAAACAGTGGGAATCACTGTACACGTTGTTAATGTTACTGAGTCATATGCTTAAAAATGTAAAAGTGTGCATGTGCACATACCAGCATGAGTAAATAAAAAAGGCATACCTCACTCCTGTAGCTGGAGCGAGCTTCCTCAGGAGGGAGAGCCACAGGGATGGTGCTGGTCCCTTCCAGCCTCAGGGTATGACTTTCTGCATGCTGTAGCACACTCTGGCATCTCAGCCGCTCAACCCAGCAGCTGTGCCCTTTTTGTTGTTTTCTTTCTTTCTTGTGTTTCTGGGTGTCTAATCCTGAAGTGTATGCTGGCTAGGAGAGGATGTGGGATGAGGGGGAGATGGGGTGCTGCTGGCCACTAGCCCCAAAAGGGAAGGGTTTGTGGGACTAAGCTGCAGCTGCTCTCCTATCTCCAGTCCCTCACACCCAGAAGTGATATCCCCACTCAATACACACACACACACACACACACACACACACACACACACACACACATACACACGCGCATGCGCGCACGCTGTCACTGACCTAGTCTGTTATTCACTAAACCCCAAATGCAAAGACTGGTCCAGAAATTTAACATGTGCTTATCTTATATTTCAGACAGACAAGCTAAATAAGAGTGAGGTGGTTGTCTGGGCGTGGTGGTGCACGCCTTTAATCCCAGCACTCGGGAGGCAGAGGAAGGCAGATCGCTGTGAGTTCGAGGCCAGCCTAGTCCACAAAGCTAGTCCAGGACAGCCAAGGCTACACAGAGAAACTCTACCTCGGAAAAAACAAAAACAAAAACCAAAAACCAAAAACCAAAACCAAAACCAAAACAAAACAAAAAATATACATATAAAGAACTCAAGAAATTAAACACCACCAAACCAAAATAACCCAATTGAGAAATTGGGCTTGGAACTAAACAGAGAATTCTCAACAGAGGAATATCAAATGGCTGAGAAACACTTAAAGAAATGCTCTACCTCCTTAGTCATCAGGGAAATGCAAATCAAAACAACTCTGAGATTCCATCTTACACTCATCAGAATGGCTAAGATAAAAAATTCAAGTGACACCACATGCTGGCGAGGATGTGGAGAGAGAGGAACACTCCTTCATTGCTGGTGGGAATGCAAACTAGTACAGCCACTTTGGAAATCGATCTCAGAAAACAAGGAATAAGGCTTCCTCAAGACCCAGCTATTCCACTCCTTGGAATATACCCAGAAGATGCTCCAGCAAATAACAAGAACATTTGCTCAACCATGTTCATAGCAGCCTTATTCATAGTAGCCAGATCATGGAGACAGCCTAAGTGTCCCTCAGTAGAAGAATGGATAAAGAAACTGTGGTACATTTACACTATAGAATACTACTCAGCTATTAAAAACAAGGAATTCCCGAAATTTGTGGACAAATGGATTGAACTAGAAATGATCATAATGAGTGAGTTAACCCAGAAGCAGAAAGAGTCAAATGGTATATACTCACTCACATCTGCGAACTCGCCCAAGGGGCATGTCGCATGAAAATCTTCACTTATCAGGAAAGTGGGACAGAGGGGAGGACATCCTATTGGGACTCTAGGTGAGAGAAGCATGGGAGAATGGGGAAATAGAAAGATCCAGAGGGTCTTAGAAACCTACAAGAACAACATTATGATGGGCCCAGCGGTCCTGCTCAAACTATGGCACCAGTCAAGGACAATAGGTGCAGTAAACTTCGGATCCCTACCCAGATCTAGCCAATGGACAGGACATTCTCCACAGTTGAGTGGAGAGTGGGGTATGACTTTCACATGAACTCTGGTGCCCCATATTTGACCACATCCCTTGGATGGGGAGGCCTGGTGGCACTCAGAGGAAGGATAGCAGGCTACCAAGAAAAGACTTGATACCCTATGAGCATATACAGGGGGAGGAGGTCCTCCTCAGTCACAGTCATAAGGGAGGGGAGTAAGGGGAAAATGGGAGGGAGAGAGGAATGAGAGGATCCAAGGGATGGGATAACGAGGTGTAATATGAATAAATGAATAAAATATATTTTTAAAAAAGACCAAGGTGGTTATTTATAAATCATAGGTTCTGTTTTATGTCATTTTCCAAAACTGGCCTCCCCAACGCATACCTATCCTCTTGGTAGTGTTCTTTCCCAAAAGACTGAAAATTACCCGAATTAAAAATTAAGGGTTTAAGCCAGGCAGTAGTAGCACATGCCTTTAATCCCAGCACTCAGAAGGCAGAGGCAGGCAGATCTCTGAGTTCGAGGCCAGCCTGGTCTACAAAAATGAGTCTAGGATAGCCAAGGCTAAACAGAGAAACCCTGTCTCAAAAACAACAACAACAACAACAAAAATTAGGAGTTAAGAGCACTGACTGCTCTTCCAAAGGTCCTGAGTTCAATTCCCAGAAACCACATTGTGGCTCACAATCATCTATAATGAAATCTGGTGCCCTCTTCTGGCGAGCAGGTGTACATGCAGCTACAACATTGTATACATAATAAAGAAATTTTTTTTTTTTTTTTTAAGGCAGGGCCTGGGCATGTGCATGCCTGTAATCCCAGCACTCAAGAGGCAGGGGCAGGCAGTTCTCTGCGAGTTCTCAAGGCCAGCCTGGTCTACAAAGCAAGCCCAGGACAGCCTGGGCTACACAGAGAAACCTTGTCTCGGGAAAACACACACACACACACACACACACACACACACACACACACACACACACACAAAACAAAACAAAAATTAAGAGGTTGCTGAAGTGGTGCAGCTCAGTTGAGAGAACTCCTGAGTGGCAAACATTAGGCTCTGGGTTCAAGCCCCAGCACTGTGCACATCTGTAATCCCAGCACTGGTGAACCTGGGGTGGGCATTTCCCACAAGTCCTAAAGCAGGCAGGGAAGGAGTGTAATAGGAATTCCTGACTGCAGTCAGCCTGACCCCGCAGCTGTGCTCTCTCAATCCTTAAAACCCCGTGGAAGGAAGGAAAGAAGGAAGGAAAGAAGGAAGGAAGGAAGGAAGGGAGGAAGGAAGGAAGGAAGAAATTCCTCTAGCTTTTTGTTTGTTTGTTTTAATTTTTAAGGTTTTAAGGGTTTCTCTGTATCCCTGGCTGTCCTGGAACTAGCTCTGTAGACCAGCCTGGCCTCAAAACCAGAGATCTGCCTGCCTCTGCCTGGCAAGTGCTAGTATGAAAGTATGCGCCTGCTTGCACATCTGTGCACTCACTATGTGCATGCCTGATGCTTTTCAAAGGCCAAAGATGGCATCAGCTCCCAGCCTGGAGTTATAGTTGTGGACAACAGTGTGTGGGGGTCCTGGGAACCACACTTGGAGTATTATCAGTTAATCAGTGCTCTTAACCACTGAACCATCTTTTCAGTCTCTAGTCTCTAGTCTGTTCCCTTGGGCTCAGAGAAGGCTGGAGGCTAAACTTTTAAATACTGATGAATTTGACCTTAAACCAGACATTTGTTTCCATGGACTTCTATGCTTCCTTGTGTTTCTCAGCGGAGTTCCTGTAAAAGCTTTATTTGGCTCCTTTTAACATATGGGTAAATTCTTCTGAAATACAAGCTATGAACATTCTCAAATACAATTTCTCCCTCAAAAGAAAATGCCCTTGAGTGCATTAGTCATGTGACTTTCATGTAATTTTTTTTTTTTTTAAGCAACAATAGACTTCAAAAATGCCACCATCCAAGGAGGAACTTCCTTGAGATCAACGTTATCCAGGGCAGCCACACATCCGACAGGAAGTCTGCAAGGAACGATGTGAGCGCTGAGTCCTCGCTCTCTTGGACACCCTGGAGAGACTTGTGTCATGTGTCGCTACTCAGAAGCACTTGGGTAACAA
>OU015752.1:40408352-40434961 GCA_907169655.1 Acomys percivali | reverse complement strand
ATAAATAAATAAATAAATAAATAAATAAATAAATAAATAAATAAATAAATCTAACACCAGCGCCACCTCTCACTTGCTGAGTTGCAGCCGAGGAAGAAGGGGAATAAGTAAGGAGGTGCCCTTACCATGGCTTGTACAAAGCAGACTGCCTGCAAATCCACCGGTGGTAAAGCACCCAGGAAATAACTGGCTACAAAAGCCCCTCGCAAGAGTGCGCCCTCTACTGGGGGATGGTGGTGAAGAAACCTCATCGTTACAGGCCTGGTACTGTGGCACTCGGTGAAATCAGACGCTCCTCTTCCAGTGTCCGGTGTGAGAAATTGCTCAGGACTTCAAAACAGGCCTGCGCTTCCAGAGTGCAGCTATTGGTGTTTTGCAGGAAGCAAGTGAGGCCTATCTGGTTGGCCTTTTTGAAGATACCAACCTGTGTGCTATTCTGTGCCAAACGTGTAACAATTATGCCGAAAGATATCCAACTAGCACGCCGCATACGCGGAGAACGTGCTTAATAGTCCACTATGAGGGGAAACATTTCATTCTCAAAATAATTTTCCTCCTCTTCATCCTGTTTTTTCTATAGGGTCAAAAGGTACCTAAGTATATGACAGCGAGTGGAAAAATAGGGGACAGAAATCAGGTATTGGTAGTTTTCCCATTTTCATTTGTGTGTTAATTTTTAATATAAATGCAAGATGTAAAGCATTAATGCAAGCAAAATGTTTCAGGGAACACATTTCAACAGTTCAACTTTATAACAATTATAAATAAACCTATTAAAAATTTCTGGACAATGCCAGCATTTGGATTTTAAAAAAATAAGTAAATTTCTTATTGACGCCAACTCAATGGTGTTTGTAGCATTTTTATCATACGGTAGATTCTAATCATTCATTATTCTTTTCTAACTGAGTTGTCCTACATGCAAGTATATGTTTTTAATGTTGTCTGTCTTCTGTGCTGTTCCTGTAAGTTTGTATTAAAATACATTAAACTATATAAAAAAATCTAAATATCAAAATCAGTGTCTACTTTGTTTATACATCCTTTTAAATATATTGAGCACTACCCTTGGGATATGCCTAATTTTGAGAGGTGTGTTTGTGGGCTGGAGAGATGGCTCACACTGGCTGCTTTTCTAGAGGCCCTGTGTTCAATTCCCAGTGACCACACGATGGCTCATAACCATCTATAATGAGATCTGGCGCCCTCTTCTGGCATGCAGGCACACATGCAGGCATAACACTATACATAAGAAAGAAATCTTTTTTTTTTTTTTAAACTTAAAACTGAAAAAAAAAAAAGGTCATTTTAAAATCCATTTAAAGCCAGGCATGGTGGCACACGCCTTTAATCCCACCACTCAGGAGGCAGAGGCAGGTGGATTGCTATGAGTTCGAGGCTAGCCTGGTCTACAAAGCAAATCCAGGACAGCCAAGACTACACAGAGAAACCCTGTCTCGAAAAACCAAAAAAAAAAAAAATCCATTTAATAGGGGTTGGAGAGATGGCTCAGCAGTTAAGAGCACTGGCTGCTTTTCCAGAGGCCCTGAGTTCAATTCCCAGCTACCACATGGTGACTCACAGCAATTTAGAACGTGGTAGGATGCCCTCTTCTGGCCTGCAAGTGTACACACACACAGATAGAGTGCCTCATGTACATTAAAAAAATAAATACATACATCTTAATAAAATAAAATCCATTTAACTGCTTAAGACATACATAGACATTTTAAAATTTGCAGATAATCCTAATATATTTAATTATTAATTATTTTCCATAGTATTTTTGGGATAATAACTTATCCTGTTTTGCTTGTATTCCTGGCTGTTTTATATTTAAGAGTCAGTGTACATGTTTTCCCTGTTGGGAAGTGGGAGACATGCACAGTAGTAAGAACATGCTTTTGCAGAGGACCTGGGTTTGAGTTCCCAGCACCCATGTGATGTAGCTCTAACCTAAAACTGTGTTTCAGAGGGATCCAATGTCTCTGGCTTCCTCAGGCCCCTGTGCACGCCCACATGTGTGGACACACACACACACACACACACACACACACAAACACACACACAAAATTTTAAATAAAATAAAAATCTTTAAGACAGTAAACAAAATATAGTTGTTTTATTGAGGAAAAAGGTATTTCCAGGATTTTATAAACAAAAAGAGATATAAATTCACACATATACATATATATATGTATGTATATATACACAATATGTTTTTTAAAAAGAAGTTTAAGGAAAGTATACCAGGAGTGGTGGCACATGCCTTTTATCCCAGCACTTGGGAGGCACAGGCAGGAAGATCTCTGTGAGTTTGAGGCCAGCCTGCTCTACAAAGTGAGACCAGGATAGCCTAGCCAAGGCTACACAGAGAAACCCTGTCTCAAAACAGAACAAACAAACAAACAAACAAACAAACAAAATAACCCAAAAACAGGAAAAGGGAAATGCTTTTGGATGATAAAGAATTTATGTGGTAAAATAAAATTTTGTCAGAAAGGATTGTCCCAAATTGGAAATAGACTAAGGATAAAGCTAGAAGGTCCAGCCTAACAGAGGAGACGTTGATAGGAGCTATTGATAGTCAGTAGCTTCCGGAGGAGAGAGTGCACTTCTGACAGGATGACCACACTCCAGTACAAGGCCCCATGCCAAGGAGTATATGGTCCCAAGTTAGACTCCGTGGGTGATTTACACACCTTTCATTTTCACTAGAAAATAAAACTTTTATGCATGTGTGCTCGAGGACACGTGCGATTCTAGCACTTGAGAGTTGAGGCAGGAGGAAGTTTGGGGACAGCCCTGGGGTGGGGTGTTGTGGGGCACAGATGTGAGAGAACTTTCCATTGACACTGTGCTGAAGGGGAGGGGTTACCCTTGGCAACGCGCCCTTGGATTTGGTCTCAGCTTACTCTGAAAATTAAACACAACCAAGAGGGTTGTGCTTTTTCTGTCCCGGAAGTTGGGGGTGGGGCCGGCTCTCGGGCTTGCCTGCAACAAGCTTTTCAGTGGAGTTTCCAGGCAAATGCCTTTGCTTAAGGCCAATTCTACAAGTTCCCCACCAGCCGTTCTCTGTGGGTCCGATTTTTGTAAGGCCAAATTCTGCCCTCCTTTCCCCCAAAAGTCTTTGTTCCCCATTTTAAGGTAATGTAAATGTCACCTATGAGTGACAGTTCCCAAGAGAGGGCGAGCGCTGGAGACCTAGGACCCTTCTCTCCTTGCACGGAGACAGCCAGTTGCCTGCTGCCCACACTCAGCTTTCCAGTGTCAGGGAAAAGAATGGAAGCAATTTGTAACGCCTCCTTTAAGTTCTGTTTCCGGGGCTTGTCAACTCCGCACCCACACGTGTCAGGCACAGTGCACCCTTGTGTGAGTTAGCGGGGTTGTTTCCTAAGCAGGTCCCTTTCTTGTGCCCACAGCCTGTTTTCAGAGACAATTTCTGCCTGTAACTCAACCGCACAGGCACCTGGGATGTTAGTTCGTAGGCCTAGGGAAACTGCGGATCTAACTTCCAATCCCGCTAACCTGGTCCTGAGGGAGGGAGTGGAAGGTTCGTTACTAAGACTTGATTTCTACTCAGGAACAACAGTTCTGACTCTGTCATCTCACTGGAAAATAACGGAGCAGACAGCAAACCCAGGAAGTGTTCAAGGACCCAGAGGTCCTGGGTTCAAGAGAGCTCTTTGTCTTGTGAGCTTTTGGGTTTAAAATCAGTGTTTGAGGCAGTTAAATAAAAATAGCGGTGGGGTGGGGGAGGGCATGCTTTTGTTTATTTGACAGGATTAACAAGCTGGAAAAATGCTTCTTTGGAAACACATGCAACTCCTCAAAGGGAATCGCTAAAGAGCAACAGAGTTTAAGATGGGCTTGGAGGTCAGGGGCCTTAGTGCTTTATGTTAGGACATTGGGGAGCCAGAGAGAGAGAGAGAGAGCTGCCAAGGTTTTCTTTAAAAAACATTATTTATTTATTTTATGTGCGTTGGTATTTTGCCTGCTTGAATGTCTCTGTGAGGATGTCAGATCTTGGAGTTGTAGACAGTTGTGAGGTGCCTTGTGGGTGCTGGGAATTGAACTTGGGGCCTTGGAAGAGCAGAGAGCAGAGCCATCTCTCCAGCCCGAGCTGTCAGCTTATAAGAAAGAAGAAAACAAAGCGAAACGGATGGTGCAGCCAGTTAGATGAGAGAGCAGGGGAGCAGGTGGGGGCTGGGGTGGGGAAAACACACAGGTGCTTTCTTTCTCTAATAAGCAAAGCCTTGGTACATGTTGGTCAGGATTCTGGAAAGTTAAACTCTCCGGGCTGAGAGATTATTAAGGTATTGACCAGGGTTTCGGAGAACAGAAAACAATGTGGAAAGTGAATGGGGGCCCTTTCGTTGCCCTAAGCCTGTGAGGTGGGGAGAACAGAAGTGAGTGGAGAGGCTGTGGTGGTTTGAATAGGAATGGCCTCCATTAGGCTCAGATACTTGAATGCTTGGGCATCAGGGAGTGGCACTACTTGAGAAGGATCAGGAGGTGTGGCCTTCCTTGCTGGAGTAGGTGTGGCCTTGCTGGAGTAGGTGTGGCCTTGCTGGAGTAGGTGTGGCCTTGTTGGAATGGGTGTGGCCTTGTTGGAGTAGGTGTGACTCTGGGGGTGGGCTTTGAGGTTTCAAAAGTCCAGGCCAGGCTCAGTGTCTCTCTCTTCCTTCTGCCTGCAGACCCCGATATAAAATTCTTAGCTCCGTCTCCAGCGCCATGTCTGCCTATGTGCCGCCATGATGCCCACCATGATGATAATGAACTAAGCCTCTGAAACTGTAAGCCAGTCCCAGTTAAATGCTTTCTCTTACAAGAGTTGCCACAGTCATGGTGTCTCTTCACAGCAATAGTAACTATTACTGAAACAGAGGTCCAGCCTGACTCAGCTGTCAGTCACAGGACATGACCACCCCACAGCATCCCAGCAGGAGAAGAGCCCAGAAAATATGTCCCCTCTGCCACCCTTCCCTCTCTCTCTGACTTCCTACAGGGACCTTCCATCTGCTAAGTCTGAGCAGATAGCAGATACAGGCAGCCACGGAGCACAGCATCCTGAGTTCAGAGCACAGTGGAGGAGGCTAGGCAGTTGGGGAGAGGGGATGGCGGGAACAGATTGAAGGACGTAGTATTTCTCAAGATGGTTCACACGTATCAGCGTAGCTCACAGACACAGAAGGGCTGAGACCTTGATTGAGGGTCTTAAGCAGTTAATTTCCTGTCCAGGTCTCCTGCTCAGGTCCCAGTTCTCATCAGACGTGGAGAATTATTTTTTTCTGAGACAGGGTTTCCCTGTGTAACAGCTCTAGCTGTCCTGGAACTCTCTCCGTAGACCAGGCTGGCCTCGAACTCACCGAGATCCTCCTGCCTCTGCCTCCCAAGTGCTGGGATGAAAGGCGTGCGCCACCACCACCCAGCAGACGTGGAGAGTTTAAAGTAGCCTTTCAGACCCATTTCAGCTCTAGTGTGTGGGATCCCAGAAGCGACTAAAGGCTCTTCCAGACTGGGCTGATGTGAGCCCTGAGAGTGGATGGCTACTTGCTTGTTAAATACACCGAGGCCTTTCTTCCTTACATGTGTAGCGCCTACAGTAGCATGGGCAGTGGTGGCTGGCTCTTGAGCCATTTCAGGGGGTGAGCAGTCTGTGCCCACGTGAGGTCTGCAGGCTCTGGAGAGCTCGTTCCCAGAGCCCAGGAAACTGAACAAGACAATCTGGTAGACTAAAACTCATCTGGCAGGCAGCTGGGTGGGCAGGCAGGCAGGCAACCAGCATGCTCACTTGTTCCTCAGTCTTCTTTAGCCTGAGAGGACCTCAGCAGCTGGCCACAGCTGGCGTGGTCCTCAGGCTGCTGGACAGGTGGCTGGCAAGCCTGGCCAGCCAAGCTAAGGGTCAGCTGCCAGCAATTATGGAGCTGGTAATGATTAGCCAAAAAGTCCAGCTACGGAAAATTCCACCGGCCCTATGCTGACAAGAAACATACCGAATCCTCTGTTCCTGCCTTGCCACACTCTCTTCTGTTCCGGTCTTTCAACTGTTTCTGATTGCTCCTGTTTCTTTTCTTTTGCGTGGGGGAGGGGGGCAGGAGGTGGGGTGTGTGTGTTTCAAGACAGGGTCTCTTTGTGTAGCCTTGGATGTCCTGGACTCTCTTTGTAGACCAGGCTGGCCTCCAACTCACAGCGATCCGCCTGCCTCTGCCTCCAGAATGCTGGAATTAAAGGTGTGCTGGGCCACCACACTGGGCTCTGCTCCTGTTTCTTTGAGGCCTCCAAGACTAGAGGACAAGGCTAAGGAAGAAAGTCTCTTTCTTGGTATTTGCATGGCTGAAGATGAAGAAATATAAAGGTGTGCCCCTCAGTACCCACCTCCACACGTCTCCGGTGGTAGACTGGAATAAACAAGAGATTTCCTCACTTCTTCCCCCTCACTGTCAGTCATTAATCTAGGACTCCTCCAATTACTGAGTAGTCCCAAATGTGCACTTCTTTATCTTCTGTTTATGGAGGGACAGGAAAGCCAATGGGACCTATAGTCCCAAATCCTTAAAACCTTACCCCAGGCTGGAGAGATGGCTCAGTGGTTAAGAGCACTGACTGCACCTCCAAGGGGCCCAGGTTTGATTCCCAGCACCCACATGGCAGCTCACAACCACCTATAACTCCAGTTCCAGGGGATCCAACTCTCTTAATTGTAGTGCACAGATATACATTCAGGCAAATCACCCATACATATAAAAATAAACAAAAAAAGTTTAACAACAACAAGAAAATAAAGTGATTAAAACAACAACAACAACAAAACAAAAAAAAACCCTCTTCCAAGCCAGGAGTGGATGGTTAAAGGTAGATGCACGCCTTTAATCCCAGCAGTTGGGAGGGAGAGGCAGACAGATCTCTGTGAGTTCGAGGCCAGCCTGGTCTACAAAGCGAAGTCCAGGACAGCCAGAGCTACACAATGCATAGGGCAGGTCTCATCTTGGGTGTTCTTCATTTTGTCACACAGTGTATTAGCTATTTTTCTGTTGCTGTGATAAAACACTACCACCAAGGCAGAGAGAGAGGGAGAGAGGGAGAAAGAAACAGAGAGAGAGAGAGAGAGAGAGAGAGAGAGAGAGAGAGAGATCAATCTGCCATTTTGTAGATAAATATTTGCCAGCGTGGCACAATGCTGGACCCTGCAATCTTAGTACTCCAAAGATACAGGATCACAAATTCAAAACACAGTCCTAACTCCACCTATGTCAGGGCACATTTCATTCCACAGAACACTCTGTCTTGGCCCCGTGACCCCCTCAGCTCAACCTTTCTCAAAGTCTTCCTTTACAAAAGCACAAAAGAGCCACCACTACCACAGCCTCCTTCTTACCTCTGTCAGACAGGCTTTCAAGAGCAGTTAAGGCCTTGAGGCTCAGACTCAACAGCATGGGGCTCCAATTCTGCAAACAGGCTGGGTGCTCTTGAGTCCTTTTTTCTTAGATCCCTCACCAGTAGAGGCAGCATTTGCCTTTCAGGGCTTTGGTGAGGGCTATATGAACTGACTTGTGTGACCTCTACTCTGCAGTCACTTCAAGAGCAGTCACTTGCAGTCCAGGCAAAGCACCATGTGCCCCTGGTCAATAGTTCTGTAAATGGTTAAAACTTCCTTTCAATGGAGAACTTTTCCTTTAATCCAGAAAAAGACACAGCTTCTTCAAAGGAGGAGGTTACTGGGCACTAGATGCCTCGGCCTCCAAGTTGAATTCCTCCCCAAAGCAATCATTATGAAGAACAGCATCCTCAACAGCATCCTCTTCCTCACATCATAACAGAGGTTGAGCATGCACGGGGTGGGAAGCCTGCCCTGGAGCTTGATCTAAATTGCTAGTTCTCGTCACACTCTGCTGCGAAGCGCACACTTACAGCCCCTGACAGCAGGTACTGACCCTAGCAAGGGCATTTCTACAGAACTCAGCCTTCTGCACTGGTAATAATGGCCGGACCCCTGCATAGCAACCCTACATAGTAATAACGCTGCAGCATCGGGCAAGAGCATATTTGCATTTTTTCACCTGCTCTGTAGTAAAATAATGTTTTACAATCAACACCGCTCACACACCTCTATGAGGCAGAGCTCTTACTAGCCGAGGTTAGAGGAGGGACAGGTAGAGGGTGGTTAATCATCAGAGTCAGCGACTGCTTGGAGCCCAGGTTCAAATCCCCCTCCTTCCTAGTTTCTGAACTCAGCTGTATGAACATGAGAGAGGGGTGGCTCGCATGCCTCCTCTGTCATTCACGGTGCTGCCAGCCTGATTGTCATCTATAAAATGGCAATGACGGTGCCGGTGTCTGCTACCTTTCAGCTATTATCTCCTGGCATATGGCAGATGCCAAGCAAGAGTTGACTGGTACTTCCTGAAACCCAATTGCTGGTTCTGACTGTTTAGTTCAGTTCCCTGCCTCCTTTAGTTAGCTGGTCAGAGAACAAGGCAAGGTGATATGTGGCTAAAAGCGGGGGTGGGGGTGGGGGAATGTGTGATAAAGGGTGAAACCCCGTAGGACTCGAGAGAAGGGCATTTTTGAAATTATATCAACTCCCTACCTTCCTCAGCTTTGGGAGAAAGCAGCCTGAGTTTGCCAGACCAGTTTAGTAGTCAGCAGCTATGGCCGAGGTTAGGTGTATAGATAGCCACAGCTGAATGAATGTCACTACCAAGGCAAGGATACACAGAGGCATCTGATTGAACCCTAGATGCTTCAGACACAAACACAGCCCTGGAAATATGTGATACCTGAAGGGCCAACCATCTGACCCAGGACTCGGGCTAAGGGGTGGGGGTTGGGGGTTGCGGGATGGGGGGTTGCCGGGTGAGGGGAAATGAGTATCTTCAGACCAGAAACACAGAAGGTCTCAGGCCTGGGGGAGCAGCCAGGCCCTGCTTCATCAGGGCCCTTTCAAGCCAGTCACTCCTCTGAATCTACTCTTTGCCAAGTCAGGTAGCTCCTGGGGGTGAAGAGGGAGGGACAACCAGAGGAGAGAGCCTCAGTTTATACAACTTATTTCCTAGCATTTGGCCATTAACACATTCCACTTTAAAAACGTTGTCGCCTTTCCCCTGGTCATCTTCCAGCCACCCTCTTCACAGCGTCAAGGTCAAGCCGAAGCACCCAGTGACGCGCCCATCAGTGCACCGAGGTTCCTACCTGTCCGCAGTGGCCCTGCTTTGCCCCACCTGCTGCCGCGAGGCTTGGCTGGCAGGGTCTTTCTTCTCCACCAGCACTTGGGGCACAGGGAAAAGGATGTTTTGTAACTTTTGGCTGGAACTTCCAAAGGGCGAGCAGGAAATGTCCTCTGGGACACGGAGCTCAAGGAGTAATCGCTGGTTTTCCTGGAAGCTACTTGCAACAACCCGGGCTGGTATTTAAATCTCTCTCCCTCTCCCCTGCTTCGCCCTCCCCCCTTCCTATTCCCCCCCTCCCCCGCCCTCCTGCCTTGTCCTCTGTCCCTCTCTACTCTCTGAGAACTTTTTCCTCTGAGTAAACTTGGCTCCAAAATGCTCTCTTTCTGAGAGACTTTCTCATGTTACAAAATTTAGTTGGAAAGAAAGAAAGAAAGAAAGAAAGAAAGAAAGAAAGAAAGAAAGAAAGAAAGAAAAGAAGCCTGGTCTACAAAGCGAGTCCAGGAAAGTCAAGGCTACACAGAGAAACCCTGTCTCGAAAAACCAAAAAGGAAAAAAAAGAAAAGAAAAGAAATCCAGAGCTCTGCCTCTCCCCCCACCCCACGCGCCAGTCCCGAACTTGGGAACTTTTGTTTTGTTTTGTTTTGTTTTTTTGATAGATTTTTTTTTTCTTTCAACCCTTTGGATTCCAAGAAAATGCACGCCCACATCCTTTTTACTGGTCTCCTTTTTTTTTTTTTTTTTTTTTTTTTTTTTTTTTTTCCTTGTGGAAAAACAACAACAGCTGGTAGAGAACAGCCTTTTTACTGTGGGCGCCCAGCTGAGCCTTCTCTGATTGGGGCGACCACCCTGTAGCCTGCGTGGAGTGCAGTAAGAGATCGGGGTGCTTGAGGAGGGTCCTTAGGGACAGAACTGGTTATCTTTCCCAACTCCCATCCCAGAGATGGGACCAGGGGTGCACGGGCTGGAGCGCCCATCAGAAGAGTCCCTTGTTGGTAACCCTTAGCCTTTCTGTGAATACTCACATGCTGCCACGAACTGGGAACCTTTAGAATACTCGACGCTGTCACAGTGCTGACTCGGGATGTATTTGCAGTCAGGAAATGGGTTATCTTGTCTGTCCAGTGTTTTAGCAGAAAGCAGGTAATAAACTAATGGTGTAAGCAAGACTATAAGAAGAGGTATTTTTGACAATTCATCAGGTTAGCGGTTTTCTTTCTTTTTTAATATTTATGTACATTGGTGTTTTGCCTGCTTGTATGTCTGTGTGAGGGTGTCAGGTGCCTTGGAATTGGGGTTACAGACAGCTGTGAGCTGCCATGTTGATGCTGGGAACCCAGATTCTCTGGAAGAGCAGCCGGTGCTCTTAACCACCGAGCCATCTCTCCAACCCTAGAGATTTTCTTTAGGAGAAAGTTTTATTTAGATGTATTTTAACTGATACATAAGGCCATAAGAATTGTAAAATGTAGCAATGAAATTCAACCCCCATTACTGAAAGTATTTAACTAGGAGCTGGAGAGATGGCTCAGTAGTGAAGAGCACTGGCTGCTTCTACAGAGGGAGGACGCTGATTTGGCTCCCAGCACCCACATGGTGGCTCACAACTGCCTGAAACTCAAGTTCTAGAGGATATGATGCCCTCTTCTGGCTTCTGGGGGCACTGCAGACATAGTGCACAGACACACATGCAGGCAAAAACATCCATACAAAAATAAATAACAATAAATAAGTCTTTGAAAAATTAAGCAATTGGGAGTCTGGGCATAGTGGCGCACGCCTCTAACCCCAGGATTAAAGGTGTGATCCAGAAGGTGGATCACTGCAAGTTCAAGGCCAGCCTGGTCTACAAAGAGTGTTCCAGGACAGTCAAGGCTACACAGAGAAACCCTGTCTTGAAACGTGGTGGCACATGCCTTTAATTCCAGCACTTGGGAGGCAGAGGCAGGCGGATTGCTGTGAGTTCGAGGCCAGCCTGGTCTATAGAGTGAGTCCAGGATAGCTACGGCTACACAGAGAAACCCTGTCTTGAAAAAACCAAAATTTAAAAAAATGAGAGACAGAGAGAGAGAGAGAGAGAGAGAGAGAGAGAGAGAGAGAGAGAGAGAAGAGAAAAACAAGAACAAAAAAAAAAAGAAAGAAAGAAGAAGGAAGAAAAAAAGAAGAAAGGAGAAATTAAGTAATTAGGTACCTATGCTATATTCTAATATATTAAACCATAGCACTGAAATAAACATAAAGCACGCTCATTTTATTTTTTTCCTCAAATAATCTCAGAAGCCACACTCTGAGAAGCAGTAGACAGAGACTATCAGGTATCTAAACACAAGACAGGCCAAGGTTTAGAAGATGGCTTCTGGGTGTAGTAGCTCTGTAGGGCAGGAAATCGGCATGACCACAACCCTGAGTCCAATCCCAGGACACACACAATACATACCTTAAAAGATGGCTTCTGCCCCAATTTAAGGACAAAGTTCTAATTCTGTTGACTTAAAAATATGCAGCTCTTAGGACTCAGGGAATGGATCAGAAGTTAAGAGCACTGGCTGCTGTTTCAGAGGACCCAGGTTCAGTTCCCAGCATCCACATGGCAGCTCAGAACTGTCTGTAATACTAGTTCCGGGGACCTGACATCCGACACCCTCACACAGACACACACGAAGGCAAAAAACCAGTGCATTTTTTCTTTTTTCTTTTTCTTTTTTCTTTTTCTTTCTTCGTTCTTCCTTTTTCTAAAAATATATTTTATTTAATTTTAATTTATGTGTGTTGGTGTGAGGGTGTCAGATCTTGGAGTTATAGACAGTTGTGAGCTGCCATGTGGGTGCTGGGAATTGAACCCGGGTCCTTTGGAAGAGCAGGCAGTGCTCTTAACCGCTGAGCCATCTCTCCAGCCCCTCTTTCCTTCCTTTTATGTTGGTTTGTTTGGTTGGTTTGGTTTGGTTTTTTGGGGCAAAGATTCTCTGTGTAGCTGTGGCTCTCCTGAACTCACTTTGTAGACTAAGCTGGCAAATATATTTTTTTAATTGAATAAAAAAAAAAAATGCAGCTCACTGGGCAGAGAATTTAGGGTTAGGGCTTGGGGCTATGGCAGACCAGATTAGTGCAGTGGCATTTTCTGTTCCCATCCTGACAGTAAGAATTACTAGACGGGGCACTTCTGTTTGTTAAACTAAATGTGTGTGTGTGTGTGTGTGTGTGTGTGTGTAACCCTGCATGTGACTCTGCATGTGATCAGAAATTGGTTGACCAGGCATCCTCGAATTCTCTCCGTCTTACTTTGGGCGCAGGGCCTCTCAGTGAGTATAACTGATTCTGCTAAACTGGCTGGCCAGCAACTCCTGGGCATCCTCCTGTCTCTACCTCCCCAGTGCTGGGATTACAGGCAACTACATGCAAGTGTGCAAGCGAATTACACACACACACACACACACACACACACATACACACCACACCACACTTAAGAAAAACTAAAGTTTGAAAAAAAGAAAACAGCTCATCCTGAGGAGGACAGAGGGAGGGTACAGGAAGGAATCCTTGTATGACGCTCACAGGATTGTAAGCTGGTGCAGACACTATAGAAATTAAAACTACAGCATGATTCAACTTTGTCATTTCTGGGTATATACTCAAAGGAATTTGAGTCAGTACACCCCAGAGATACTTCAGCGTTGTCTATTGCTGCGTTATTCACAATAGGCAAGATATGGAACAGCTTAAGTGACTAAAAGCAGATGAATAGATTAAAAATATATGTGATATGTATGTATGTGTATATTTATACATACATACATACATGCATACATACATATGTACAATAGAACTTTATTCAATGATAAAAGAAAAAGAATGAAATTACATCATTTCTTGTGCCAGGTCTGTTTGAAAATGTCTCCAAGGACACAGGAGGCTGCAGTAGGAAGATGGAGAGTTTGAGGCTAGCCTGGGCTCTATGGAAAGATCCTGTCTCGAAGGAACAAATAAACCAACCATAAACCGCTTTATACCTGAAAAAAGGACCATGTCTGTTTATCCCATGACTCACCCTGACTTCTAAAGTGTTGTTTTCAAGTGTAGTTTCTTATTTTCTTAGCTGATTCATTTTGGGGTTTATTTTGAGAAACTCAAGACATTGTCTGAGAAAACAAAAGAGTCACAGGAGACGCATGGAAGGGAGCAGCTCCCAGAATGACTCTTCTGTGGGAGTGTGTTCACATTCTCTGAGGAGCCTCCCCGCAGGCGGAATGAGATCCCTACACTACTTCTGGTGGTGGTGCACACACCCCTAGCACTCAGGAGGCTGAGGCAGCAGTATCAAAGGTCAAGGCCAGCCTGGGCTACTGAGTAAGTTCCAGACCAGCCTAGGCAACCTGAGAACCCATCTCAAAACAAGTAAATACATCACATTTTCAAGGGATTTTTAAAAGTAACATCAGGGCTGGAGAGATGGCTCAGAGGTTAAGAGCGCTGGCTGCTCTTCCAGAGGTCCTGAGGTCAATTCCCAGCAACCACATGTGGCTCATAACCATCTATATAAAGTGATCTGATGCCCTCTTCTGGCTTTCAGGTAGAGAACTGTATACATATTAATAAATAAATAAATCTTTAAAAAAGAAAGTAAATTCACAGAGACTCAGAACCCTGACAACACCCCCCATTGTATTTGTGTTTAAGGAAGGGGTAAATTTTTGTTTACTTAAGCACATTAAAATTCACCCTAATTTTTCACTGTTTAGACTCGAGCAAACCCTTACTTTATTCCAGGATCCTTGCAAGGTTTGGGAGCTAAGTCTGGTAGAGGAGCCAGCTCAGTTTAGTAGGCAGGTCAGGACTTTACGTCAGCATACGCAGGTGAAATAGAGGAGGCGGAGTGGACTATGGTGTTCTGGGCCAGTCAGGGGACTGGGGCCTCTGTGGTGTGCAGGGGAAGTAGCAAACCATTTCAAGAAAAAGCATGTGTCTTGGAAGACTTAAATTTATTTACTAGTGCAAATGTGTTTGTGTTTGTGCCATATGTGTGCATGCCTGTGGTATGTGTGCATGCCTGTGGTGAGGCCAGAAGAGGGCATCAGATTCCCTGGAGTTGGGTGTTGGAAACCAAACTCCTGACCTCTGGAAAGGAGTGTCAACTGTTCTTAACCTCTGAGTCATCTCTCCATCTAGAAATCAAATAATGTGCAGGGCCTGTGGCATACACCTTTAATCCCAGCACTGGGAGGCAGAGGCAGGTGAGTCTAGGACAGCCACAGCTACACAGAGAAACCCTGTCTCGAAAAACAAACAACAACAACAACAACAAAAGAAATAAATCAAATAACAGGGCCAGTGAGAGAGAGAGAGAGAGAGAGAGAGAGAGAGAGAGAGAGAGAGAGAGCTCAGAGGATAAAGATGTTAGGTGCCAAATCTGAGTTCAATCCCAGGAGCCTATGTAATGCTCAGGACCCACATGGTGCAGGACGCTGTTCTCTGACCTCCACACATGCAGCACTGCTAAGACTTCAAGCACTATATGAAACATGAGAGGTGGGAGCGGACCCCGATGTCTCATTCTTGACTTTTAGAGAACATGATGCTGTCTCCACTCAGCACATTGGCTATAGCTCTATATCTATCTTTATAAATCCTGTATGATTTTGAGGAGTGTAACATCTCTTCCCAACATCTTCAGAACTTTTATCCTGAAGGCATGTTGAGCTTTGTCAAATGCTTTTCCAGCACTGACTGAAATGACTATGTGGTGCTTGACCTTAAGTTCCTACACGTGGTGAATTACGTTTCCTGGTTTACATAGGTTGGATCAACCTTACTTTTCTGGGATGAATCCTACTTAGTCAAGATGCCTAATCTAATGTGTTCCCGAATTCAGTTTGCAAGTATCTTGCTGAGGAATTTTGCTGCTATGTTCATCAAACAAATTGGCCTATAGTTTTTGTTTGTTTGTCTGTTGTGTCTTTGCCTAGTTTGGCTATCAGGATAATGCAGGCTTCATAGAATGAATTCGATAGGGTTCCTTCGCTTTCTAGTTTGAGGAAGAGGGCAGGAGGAATTGGCCTCAGGTATGATAAGATTAAGCCGTGAAAACCAGGAGGTGGTGGCACATGTCTTTAATCCCAGCACTTAGGAGGCAGAGGCAGGCAGATCTCTGTGAGTTCGAGGCCAGCCTGGTCTACAGAGTGAGTCCAGACAGCCAAGGCTACACAGAGAAACCCAGTCTCGAAAAACAAAAAAAACCAAACAGAGAAAAAAATAATAAAGAAAAAAAAAAAAGACTAAGCTGTGAATCCAATGAGTCTGGGCTTTTCTTTGAGGAGAGACTTTTCAGTGCAGACCCTAACTCATTGCTTAGAATTAATCTGTTTAAGTTACTTCTGTCGTCTGGGTTTCATTTTAGTGAATGTGACATATTTAGAAATTCTACTTATCCAGCTTTTCGGGGCATAGGTTTTCATGGTACCCACTAATGATGCCCTTTGATCTCTGATTTTGTTATTTGTTTCTTCTCCACCCACCCCCCCCTCTTTGGTCAGCTTGGCTCCCTGGGAAATGATGAAACAGGCAGGCACTTTGTAGTCTCTGGTCAGAGGTTTCACTGTCGACGTTTTGCTTGCTGAGACTGCTATTCATATCTCGAATCACAGACTGTATAGGACTAAGTGACTGCACCCTGAGCCCTGAAATGTTTGTACAGAAAAAGAAGACATTTCAGCGACCCTTCGGAACACTCTGCCAGGTCAGTGCAGGCTTGTTCTTGGTAGGCCGATGTAATTCTCAAAGTGTCCAGAAGATGGCGGCATTGTTGTTTCAGAAGAACCTTCACACTTTAATTTTGTTTGTTTGTTTTTTTTGTTTGTTGTTTTGTTTTGGCTTTTTGTTTTGCCGCTGAGGATCTTTTCAGTAGACCATGTCTTCTACGTCAGGTGCCAGGCATGTAGGCTATAACTATACAGTAGAGGCAAGGGCTGTAAGGGTTTGACACACCCATGTGATAACCCGTGCATTTTGGACCCCTCATCTACAGGGTCCAAAAACAAAGACACCACAAGTCCGGATGTCCTGATTCTGCTAGGTTTAATGGAGCAAATCTGTAATCCTGGCATTTGGAAAGCAAAGACAGGAGGATCCAGAATTGAAGGCCAGACTTGTATACATAACCAGTTTAAGACCACTTTGAGCTACTTAAGATCTGTAAAAAAAACACACACACACACACACACACACACACACACACACACACACACACACACACATCTCTGCAAGCATGTGCTCAGGTTGGGGGTTGGGGGATTGGAAGCACTCCTTGACTCAGTAGGGCAGTTGGACCAGCCCTGCTCTACCCAAGTTCCACAAGCGTCTCCTGAGTGCCGATAGCCCTATCTGGGAAGGCAAAAAGGCCCTATTGACCACAGGCTGCTCTCCTACTCCAGAGGCGGGTCAGCATTACAAAAAGCATATTTATTGTATATTATTATCTTCTCAAATTCTGAAAATTCAGAACTCTGAAGCACATTTAGCCTCTGGCTAAGAATGCTTGTTTGAAACGATGTGACGGGCTGTGAGTGGGTGGGCGTGTGTTTGTGTGTGTGTGTGTGTGTGTGTGTGTGTGTGGGTTCCTTGTTCTTGGCAGACATGCAATTCTCAATGTGTCCAGAAGATGGCTCCACTACCTGAAGGGCTACGCACAACGCGAGGGCCTCCAGGGCCCTTGGCTCTGTGGTCTCCTATCCACGCTAACCAAAGTTGAAGAAAAGGCCTGGAAGGACACAACGGGGAGTCCCCATCTACACATTCGCATCGCGACACCCATGTGCCCGTCTATAACAATGGTTCCCAACCTCCCTAAGGCTGTGGCCCTCTAATACACTCCTCATGTTGTGGTAACCCCCAACCATAAAACTATTTTGTTGTTACTTCATGACTATAATTTTGCTACTGTTATGGATCATAATATATATATCTAATATGCAGGATGTCTGATATGCCACCCTTGTAGAATAGTCATTTGGGGAGCAGACACAGTGTGTGTGTTTGTGTGTGTGTGTGTGTGTGTGTGTGTGTATACACATTGGGGGTGTGCATACCAGGTGAGGCAAAATAAGGATCTGGGAGAGACTGTGGAAGGCCTTGCTGAAGGGAACTAGGACGTCTGGCTCTTAGGCAGCCTGCGGAGCTCCTTCCCACCCGTCCCTGAGGTTCTAGAAACGACCATTGTCTCATTCTGGCAGAGACAGCCCTTGGCCCTGCCCACCTCAGCCTCCTGGCTCCCTACCCACCCACACCACAGTCATAACCATGGTCTTGGGACTCTTCAAATGTTCCAGATTCTGCCTTTTGCCACTTCTGGCTGTGCACACGCTGTTCCTGGAACTGTCCTTGCCTCTGGCTTCCTTCTGGCCGGTTGACTTCCCGTGAGTCTGTCTCTCTAGCCCAGGGCTGGTTATGTCTTCTCTCCCCATGACTTTTCTGTCAGTGTTGAATCATGTCAGATGGCTCTGTGAGCTCACAGCAGGGAGCCTGCTTGGAATTGTCACGTCAGTTTCTCCACCACCCCCTACACACCACGGGATCCCTGGCGCGTCCTGAGACGCCACCCCTCACAGCCTCAGCTACACAAGCCGCAGCAAGGTCCTCAGCAGATGTTGGTGGGTTGGCCGGGTAGAGAGCAGGGTCGATATTATTATACTTAGGAAAGAACTCTGAGCTCCAGGAGGCTCGGTAAGACTCTACCCGTGAGGGAATGACCTAGGTCTCCAAACGGCCGCGGGAGGACTTTAAACCTACTCACTGCCATGTTCCCATCCGGCTGACCTGTTATGTTACCCTGGGGCAGAGGCTGTACTTCTGGGAAGCACACTTGAAATCCCAGCCTAGCTCATGTGTGTCACCAGCCAGCTGGGTGGCCATCCAATGTCACAAATAAACCCCCACTTTGTTAGGACAACAAAGAAGCAGAGCAGCTGAACCCTCAAGGTCCTTTTTCTTTCTTTCTTTTCTTCTCCTTCTCCTCCTTTTCCTTCTCCTTCTCCTTCTCCTTCTCCTTCTCCTTCTTCTTCTTCTTCTTCTGTGCTTGGGATGCAATTTGGGCCTCCAGTGTGTTCAGAATACACAGAGGTACAGCAGCAGCGGCAGCCCTGGGACCACTTGTTCTGATATGATGTGCCTTTGAGTACACAGGGCTATGAGTTTACACAGACTTGCTCATTCAGACCCAAGGCCTGCACGGAGGCACGGACTGAGTGAGTAATGACATAATGACACTAGCAGTGTGATTTGGCAGCTGGCAGTTGGTCAGAGAAAACGTGGCTACTGACTGATTCCTTTTCAGTCTGTGGGAAGTCTGAGTGGAAGAGCTGGGCCTGAGGCTCAGCTGGGAAAGAAGCCCTGAGTTTGATTCCTAGCACTGAGTGTGTGGTGATGGGTGCCTGTACGTCCAGCTCGGAAGGGAAGGGTGTGTGTGTGTGTGTGTGTGTGTGTGTGTGTGTGTGTGTGTATGAAGATTCATTTTGAAAGTTCAGATCCTAGCCGGGTGTGGTGAGACACACCTTTAATCTTAGCGCTTGGGAGGCAGAGGCAGGTGGATCGTGAGTTCGAGGCCAGCCTGATCTACAAAGCAAGTCCAGGATAGTCAAGGCTATACACAGAGAAACCTTGTCTCAAAAAACAAAAACAAAGAAAAAAACAAACAACAAACAAACAAAAAAAACCCACATACACACACAAAAGAAAAAACAGGGGAAAACACCCCGTTCAATTTCTTAGAGTCCCTGCTTTGTCACCCGATGGCTTGGGATTTCAAGGCTAAAAAGGAGCTCAACAGAGAACCCTGTAGCAACAGTTGACTGACTGACTGATGGAACTTGGGTTACAAGCCCCAGTGAGACCTGCCGATTTGATACGGCCATGCGTGAGCAGGAACTATAGGAAAATGTCCCCTGTCCCTTCATTTCTCCCCTGACCATCATCAGCAACTCACACACGTGTCCCACGCAGAAGTTCACAGATCTATCTGTCTCGTATCTATGGGTTCCATATATACACGGATCCAAACATAGACTGATAGGAAAGTCCATTTTCCATCTCTTACCGATCACGTGCAGCAGCCTGTGGGCCGTAACTCCCTGAACCCTGCAGGGGAACAATTAGACTGAGCATTTGCACTGTATTAGGGATATTAAGTGGAGATGATTTGAAGCGCATGGGAGGAGAGGCTAAACGCAAACCTGGCGTGAGCGGCTACAGTTTGGGCATCCTGGGGGAGTCCTGGAAACAATGCCATCCATGCTGGGGATGGCTGCAAACTCTACCACACAAAGCAACAACACAGAAACGAGCCTCTCCTGTCGCTGTCACGAACGCTCAGTCCACTTAAGGAAAGCCCTGTCAACCCTTCCTTCAGACGCAGTCCCAATCTGTGCATGTCTCATCGCCAATCCGCGCAGGTCTCTTCACCGCTCTGTGCGCGTCTCATTTACTGACAAAACTCAAAGGAAACTCACAGCACTTCATCAGGCAAAGGAAGAGCCTCCTAACGGGCCCCATCTCTGCCGTGTTCCCCTCCTCCACACAGCAGACACAACAGCACACCTTCTGTAGCTTAAGCCCCGATGACTTCTCAGTGTTAGCGTTCGATCCTTCAAGCATCCCACGGTGGCATTCCTTGCCCGTTTCCTCTAGCCTCCCCCATCAAACGCACCCAGTACCTTGTGTCTTCAAACATACCATTGCTTTTCTCTGATCTTCACCTCACACGGGGGACCTTGGCCAGTGGTACAAATTGGTCATGTATACCATGTCTCCATGAGCTCAGGCAAACAAACAAACAAACAAAAGTCCTCACTAAAAACCGTTACATAAAATATGTCCTCTGTTCCTACCGTGACAAATCCTTCCTAATGACAAAACTGAAAAGTCTGTGCTTAAACGTATGTTAGCAAAATAGAACAACTGAATTCAATTATTACTGTGCATGCCTGAGTGGTCTGGGTTTTTTGTTAGTGAAACTTGAGTAATAAAATGGAGGTGTGCAGTGTTTATAACAGAGCAGATAAGTTCATTGTATGGAGGTGACTTTCACTTAAGGGAGATTACTAACATGGTCACCATCCAATAATTTATGTTCTACTAAGGTGAGTCATAAAGATGTTTTTTAAAAAGAATTTCTTTTAAAAATTTTTTAAATTAATTAATTAATTAATTAATTGAAACAGGGGTTCTCTGTGTAGCCTTGGCTGTTCTGGACTCACTTTGTAGACCAGGCTGCCTCCTGAGTGCTGGGATTAAAGGCATATGTGCCACCACGCCTGGCTCAAGAAGTTTTTTGTTTTTTTGTTTTTTTAATGTTATCTCAACATGTACAGAATTTAACTATCTTATCACTCAAAACACAACAACCATAAATTAGAAGTTAAAAAAGATTTTTATATATGCTTTCAAAAAAGTTACTTTACTCATGTGTTCAAAATTAGAATTACATAAACACACATTCAAATGAGTGATACAAAAACTTTCAATACTTATTTAAAGCAATTATTTAAAAAACTTTTAGCTGGGCGTGGTAGTGCTGGGCGTGGTAGTGCATGCCTTTAATCCCAAGGAGGCAGAAGCAGGCGGACCGCTGTGAGTTCGAGGCCAACTTGGTCTACAAAGCAAGTCCAGGACAGCCAAGGCTACACAGAGACCCTGTCTCGAAAAACCAAACCAAAACTTTAAAAAATCAACTAAATGATATGGAATAGTCGTTTTATTTTGGGGGGAGAAGTTTGCTGTTTTTGCTAGGAACTGAACGTGGGCCTCAGCCATGCTAAACACACTCTATACTAAGCTATAACCTCAGTACCTTAAATAGCCTCAGTTTTAATGTTCTTTCCCCATCTGGCTGTTAAGGTTAAGAACTGGCGTCACATCTCACTCATCTTGCAGTTAATAAACTGTTTAAGGTCAACATTACAAAGCGCTCCTCACTCTGTGTGTTCAGGCTGCCCACACTTCCGTTAGTCCTTGAGCGCGTGCACCGGGCATAGAGATGAGGACGTCCAGAACTCCAGGGCATGGTCCTCTGTTCAGCCCACTTCGCAGATGTTATTTGCAGAGCCCAGAGCACATTCATTTGTTCATCCTCTTACCTAAGCGCTTCAGCCACGTGACCCTGTTTTTTGCCTCTACTTTGGCAGACCACAACCCACAACGGTGACGCATGCGGATGAGGTGGTGGAGAAGCATCCGCCAGAGGTCTGCGCATGAGGAGTAAACAGAGATGCTTGCGAGCCTCTAAATCCCTGGGCCCCAGGGTGTGGCCTCTGTCTATAGCCTCGGCCCAAAGTAACTCAGCTCAACAGGGTCACACTTTTCTTCTCACTCAGGACTACTTTGCGGCAAGAACTTGCTTGTCTACCCTGAACACCTGAAGGGGCTGCCCGTCTCCCGCACGCACCTCCTGTCACTTTCTGTGTTGCTCAAAGCCTTTAACCTTGCCTGAAATTATATCTCGTTTGGGGTTTGTTTTGAAATAGAGTCTCAAACTAGGGATCCTCCTGACTCCTCCCTCTAGTTCTGGGACCGCAAATGTACAAGACCGCACAAGTGACGTTGTAATATATGTGCTGACTCCCACCTACTTTACTCACTGTGCGTTCTTCATAGGGTGTTAGGAACCATTTGGCAATGGTCAGACACTTGTGACTGTACAGTTTCAGGGCGGCAGCTGACCCATGTCTTTGTGCTTGCTCACTGCCTACTCACTGGGAGCCAATGGACCAGCTGGAACTGAAACTAGACTCTTTAAGGAAAGCTTGGGTTTTCCCCCTAGCCGCACTGGGGTGCAGGAGAAGCCCAGAAGACCTAGGGATCCGACTTAGTTTTCTGGCCTGCCGGGCAGGCGCGCATTTCTTCCTCAAGAGGGCGCCGGCTGCCTGCATCTGGGTAATTGGATCTGCCAGGACGCAAATGACACCCCCCCCCCCCCCCCGCCCTCTACGACCCTTCCCGCGCCCCAGAAGCACCCGGGGACATTCCAACCACACCAGGATCGCGATACCGTTTCCTTGGACCCTAGAAGTTCCGTGGTTCTGGAAAGTCAGGAACTCTTTGCTTAGCTTCTTTCAGGAAGCTGGAATGTAGAGCTGAGGAGATGCTCTTTCTGGCCTCCGCACCGTGGGCGGCTTGGGCACAGAAGGATGTAGAGAGGATGCTGTCCCTCACACTGCAGCCTCGCCCTTCACCCCGACAAGGATGTACCAGGACTCACCCCCTCTCCAGCACTAGGGTGGGTGGGGGACCAGCACCCCAAATGGCTTTCAGGGAGAGAGACCCCTGGAGCCTCCACAACTTTGGAAGCCAAGCCAGGAGGGCATTTCTGAGCACATCTCAGACCCAAGACAGAATTCGTGCATGTTCTGCACAGGACCTCCCGATTTCTGTCCCTGTAAACTTTTTTCTTCGTTATTTTTTAAAATTTATTTAATCATCTCCAAATGGCAACCGTTTGTGAATTAACTGGTGTTTATCCTCCTGGCTATGAACTCTAAACAAATGCAGGAGATTTTTGCCTCCCTTTTATTGTTGTTTTCTTCTTTGGCTCCCCCCCCCCCCCCCCCCCTCCCCCCGACAGGCTTACTAACTGGCAGTCGGCACGTAGAACAGAGAGTGGCAGCCGCCCCACCCCACCCCACCCCACCCCACCCCACCCCATCCCCATCCCCACTCCATCCCCGTCCCCGCCCCCAGGCATCTTTTCCCAGAGCCAAGGCTTCTTTTGTTTTCTTAGCAGACTCCAGTTTTATTTCTTGGCTATCCTTGAATGAAGAAAATCTTAAAAAAACATTGTGTGTCTGCTTGACTTTGTGTAGGGAGGAACAGTAAACAGGAAGTCTAGGGCAAATAAATAAATAAATAAATAAATAAATAAATAAAAGTGACCATGACTTAACCCCCACTGCCCAGGCACCTTGGGGGAAAGCTAGACTGCCATTAATCAGGTCAAGGCAGAGCTGCAGCGACGTCTGTGGGCAGCCAGAGAGGAACGTGGGTGCCAAAGATCTGCCAGAGGAGGAAGAACAATGTGACCCGAAGGCCTGCATGAAAACCATCACAGCCGGGCTGAAAAGAGCACATGACAACCTTTTACATTGTCCTAGAGTGGGCTCAGAGGCCTCCCTGGGAGCAGAGGGCTCAGTTGCCTGGCATTCCAGCCCTACACTTGGCTGCTCCTCTTGTGTTCAGGGCTGTCACATCCAGAGAGATTCACAGTGTGGCACCGAGACTCCCACAAGGTCCTCCATACCAGCGTCTGAGAAACGTTATATCCTTAGCAGCCAGCCAGCGCCAAGGCCCTGGCTCAGCGTGGCTCCTCCGGAAAAGGAATTCAACAGTGTAGGTTGAGACCCTGTTCCGTCCTACCCAGGAGCCTTTGCTGGAGCCAGCATCATAGGAAACTAAGGGGACAGGCAGGGTCTTGGGGGTGCAGCTCAATGACAGACTCTGGTCCTGGGTTCTGTCCCCAGGACAAGATGTAAAGAGGGAGGCAGGGAGAAAATAAAAACCGCGAGGAAATGTACAGTGATTCTTTGATGTCTTAGGGAGAAGACAGAGAAAATGCATGTGTCCAAGAAAGGGTCAAGTAGAGTCTCATTTCACAAAGAAACTCGATTTGGGTAGGAGTTTTCTTTTCTTTCTTTCTTTTTTAAATTTTTTATTTTTTTAGTTTTTGGTTTTTTGAGACAGGATTTCTCTGTGTAATAGCCTTGGCTATACTGGAACTTTCTTTGTAGGCCAGGTGGCCTCGACCTCACAGGATCTGCCTGCCTCTGCCTCCCCAGTGCTGGGACTCAAGGCGTGTGCCACCATGCCTGTCTGGGCAGGAATTTTCAACAAACAAAAAGGATGCAGGAAGATAGTGAGATAGTTATCAACCCTGAAGGACAGAAAGACATTTTTAGGACAGTTTGTAAGGCTACCTGGGAGTGCAGCACATGGAACTGTGAATCCAAGTCACTCCCTCCCTGAGCCTGATTCCTCTGGTCCACGTGATTTTGTCACTGGTTAAACTGTCAAGCAAACCTATACACAGAAATGGCTGGGTAATGTTTATCCAGCAAAAGTTCTCAACTGAGCACAATGGCATCATTTTCAGGAAGGCGTGGGAGAGGGCCCTGGTGTTCCCTCGGGGTGTAAAGCAACAGTGGAATGTCACAGCTCTGACCTGACCTGCAAGCCCCTTAGCTGGAGATGCTGCAAAAACAACAGTTTCCACCAGGTGGCGCGCTTGCGACCAGCGTAGAGAGTTAGGTGTTGAGGCAACTGGCCTAAGACTTCTATTTAAGCCAAGACCCACCTTCTAGAAGCACTCCTGCTGTCTGTACTTTGGGTTCCCATAATAACTCAACTTGTAGGAAGGAATCATTGCTCTTTTCCAGTTGCAGAAGCGCTCCTGAGCGGACACAGGCATCTTTAACCCAGCCCCTGGGTAGTGTCTTAATCTCCCACAAAGCCACCCCAGGAATCCAGAAATCAGACACAAGCTTTAGGCAGTGTGGTGCACACATGGTGCTGCCGTGGGAGACCATCCCAGGCAAGTTCCTTGTCTTCCCAGTGGAGCCAGCCCATTGACCTGGATGGTTGTGGCTCCTCATTGGGAACTCAGGCCATTTATCTAGGCTACAACTGACACAGTATATCATCTGGGGTTGTCCCTTCTGTGTAGCTATACTGCTGTAGCCTAACTCACAAGGTGAGGCAGAGGTGAAATCACAACAGAGGGCACAAAACCATCCTGGCCCCTGAAAGCTCAAGGCCGAGCATTTGTACAAAGTTATGACATTTGGTTTGATAGTGTCACATATCGCTGTGTGACTTCTGTGTGTGTTTGGTGCTGGGGACTCAACCTACAGCCTTATTTATTCTAAGCACAGGTTCTAACCCTGAGCTGCACACACTGCTTATGCCTTTTCATCTTCTATCACCCACTAGACCATAAACTCTTTCTGAGTAGGAACTGTAACACACACACACACACACACACACATACACACATACACACATACACACACACATACATACACATACACACACATACACACACACACACACACACACACACACACACTCATTATCTTGTTACTGAACGCTGCCATAAGGATGATTACATAGAAGTGACTATAACTGCAACTTGCACTAGGAGTTTGTGTGGGGAGCAGTCCTGGGAGGGCTAGAGTTTTGAAGGAGAAGAGCTTCTATGGAGATGCAAGAAGCAATTCACAGTGAGAATACGGCAGTTTGTTGGTTTGTTTGTTTTTCCCTACTCCTTTTGAAAGTGATGATTGAAGATACCATCGGAGACATTATAAAAGCATACATATTCCTATAGAAAATGTATAAAATGAAGTAAGCAGAATACGGTGGTGGAGGCTTGTAATACTGGCACTTGTGAGACAGGTAGAACTAACGTGAATTTGAAGCCAGCGTAGGCTACACAGTAAGACTCTATCTTAAAACGTCTAGAAAGAGAGAGGGGGGGAGCAGGGGGTGGAAAGGAAGGAAGATACAAAGAAGAAAACTTAGATGTCAGGCAGTTTGACTCCCAGAAGCACACAAACTACAAATTACAGAGTATTGTTATCAAGTGCTACAGAGGCATAGATCAATAAGAGACGGGATCATGAAGGATGTGTAGATTTGGGATGGCTTCTCTAAGGGAGTGAGATCAGAGCTGAGACTTAAAGAATGGACAGGGTAAAAACAAACAAACAAACAAAAACAAAAACAAACAAACAAACAAAAGAATGAACAGGGTTGGATGGGTGAAGGGAAAGAGCACAGTATGCAGGTGTGTGTTAAAGGACCTGACGGTCTATCTGTCTGTCTGTCTGTCTGTCTGTCTGCCTATGCCAGTGCTCCTCACTCATGCTAACCATGTGTCACTGGGACACACCCTCAGCCCTCAGGATATTTTTAAAAAAGGTAACTCATGATTCTCATATACATGTAAAAGGAACATCTGCCTGAGATTTTATTTAATGCACCAATTTATGAGAAAACCATACAATGTGACGGCTGACTCAGAGGAGAATTGAAAGTACCAGGACTCTTGAAGTTCATCAAGAAGTGAATATATGCTCCCAGCACTCGGGAGGCAGAGGCAGGTGGATCTTTGTGAGTTCGAGGCCAGCCTGGTCTACAAAGTGAGTCCAGGACAGACAAGGCTACCCTGTCTCGGAAAAAATTGCAAGTGCATGTGTCTACACTTGCCTTTTTTTTTTTTTAGCCTTTTTGTTACCGATGCTATGGTTCAAACTGATCCTCATGCAAGGCAAAGCAAGTGCAGAGCCAGCTGAGCTGTCTCCCAGGCTTCCATTCCCTTTGAAGACACTGGGAAGCACATCTTTGAAGAATAGATATACTAGAGGAAGAAGAAGAAGAAGAAGAAGAAGAAGAAGAAGAAGAAGAAGAAGA
>OU015752.1:40381946-40406073 GCA_907169655.1 Acomys percivali | reverse complement strand
GGAGGAGGAGGAGGAGGAGGAGGAGGAGGAGGAGGAGGAGGAGGAGAGAAGGGCCAGTGTGGACCACATCAGAGGGGGGCCTCAGTTGCCCATTCTGGAAAGTTCAAGCATTATCCTGTGTCCGTCTAGTGACCACTTAGCTAATGGAATTCTCAGCTGAGGTAGATGCTGTTTCCCATGTGCCCTCAACCTCTCTTTGGCATGGCCAGACCTCGACACACTCCCAAATAAGCTGACCTGGCATCCCAGTGGTTCCTCCATCACCTAACACTTCTCAGAGGGCTGCCTGTCTGAGGGGAGGTCCCAGGGCAGACGCCACTCCACAGCCCAGCTAGCTTTTCGTCCGCATGACCCTTGTCCTCTCACAGAACTGGCTGGGTTTCTCTCAACAGCAGAATCCCAGGCTTGATGAAGCTGGCCATCTTATCAAGTAATCATCTAGCTGAGCAAAGCCATTGCTCCAAGAAAGAAATCTAGCATGGAGGCTGCCCACAAAGACGACAGCAAGGCCCAGAACTTCCTCAGCATGCTAATGTGCCAGCCAAGGTTGTTAGAAGGGACCAGTTGTTTTGGCATCGGGTAGAGATGGCTATTTGAAAGGCTAATATTTCAAACTCTCCAAACTGAGCTCAAACAGCATGGAAACTGTTGCATGTGGAAACTGTCAGAGTGAGTTGGGGTGGGGGGGGGTAGAGGGACAAGGCCAAAAGAGAAACTTTCCAGTCCCTTTGCTTTCAAAAGCATGCCATATGTCACGAGGGAACACTGTCTCTGTATGGGGAGGTGCCATGGCCAATGCAGGCAATGCCTCCTTAGCAAAGGGTATTCTAGTCCCCAGTTCCAGGCAAAAGGTGGGCCAAGAAAGAACAAAAGGCCAGGCGGCTAAGGATCCAGAGGGAGGCTGCCCTCCTCCGTCTCAGAACCTTTTTGTTTCCGAGAGAAAATAAGTTTGCATGTGGTCCCGAAGCAGCACTGTTCCCATTAACAGAAAGCATATGGGACATCAAAAAAGCTCAAGATTTTGTTTTCTAACAAATTGGTCCTCAAAAAAACAAGTTCCAGCCAGGCAGCCCTGAATGTCAGGAGTCTCCAACAGGGCACTGGCATATCAGCAACCGGCAAAGGCCGCCTCGGCACCAAATGACAGGAGAAGCTTCTTGTCTATTTTTTATTTAAATCAAGAGGCTGAGGTCAGATGCGACCCGAATGCTTGGAAGTCTGCGCGGCCTGGCCTGCCTGACGCATTTTAAGGAAGTTTTCACTCAGAGAGGCAATTCTTGGGGATCCAACAGGCACCATGTATGTTCCCATCATACTTTCAGCTAATCGGAGCTGGTTAAGGCAATCAGGAAGAGATGATGATGATTTAATGGTTCGGCTAGCCTTTCCCCACAACCTCCCCACCCCCTCCCGACCATCACAGGCTACCAGAGCTTTTTGAAAATAATGTTTGCAAAAGCAACTGTCTCCCAGAAGAGACTCGGAGGCCGCAGCCTGTCGGGCACACTAAGGAGGCGATGTGAATGTCCGTTAGTTCTTCAGCCACCTAAGAAACCCCTGCTTTGAGCCAGGCTGCTGGAACTTGCCTTCTGGGCCTCTCATCTCCTTCCATACCCCTGCAGGTGTGAGCAGGCACCTGGGCAGGAGGAGCCTTGCTTTCCCGTTCAGCACCGAGCACGAGGATACGTTCTGTGTTGTTGCCTAAGAATGGATTAACTCGCGTTTCCTTGGGTAACTGGGTGAAAAGCTGGCTCCATGTGTAATCCTCCGTGCTTGGTTCCTGCCTACGTGTGGCTGTGTCCAAACAAATTCCCCAACCAGAAGAGCTCAGCGGCACCCCCTTGCCTGGCTTCTTTCCTTTGTCCATCCCTGAACTGGGTTCAGCAGGATTGCAATTCCCGTGGCTGCCCGTAAGTATGCTGGTCCACATTGGATGGGAGGGGGCGGGCGTCCACACTTTATACTTAAGGAAGATCATAAACTTGTTAGTTATCCAAAAAAAGCAAAGGCAGAGAGGCTAGAACCTAGAAAGAAATGAGCATGATGTGTGACTGTTCCAACTTGTAGTAAGATTTCAGGCCCGGTTCTTGCCAGCTTCCTGAGGATAGTGGCCCAGTACAGTGTGAGCACAATACATTTCAACTGATTTCAATAGAACAAAAACAGAGGCGGTCAGGACTTAGAACCACATTCATTTGTTTTCTTTTATTTCCCTTCTGAAAGAGGATCTCATGCAGTATGACAATTAAAAATGCATGGAGGTTTCTCATTTTGTTTTTAATATTTATGCAGGGTACATATGTTTGTGATACGTTAGCTTAGCAAATACTTTTGAAAAATTTTATTGGTGCCTTACCAGAATCATCTGAAATAGATGAAAGAGTAAAGATGAAGTGTACAGATTCACTAAGGTGACAGAAGACTCAGTCCTCTTTCTAGTGCACCAAATATCTTTCGTTAAAAACCCAGAGGGGGCCGCTGGAGAGATGGCTCAGAGGTTGGGAGCACTGACTGTTCTTCCAGGGGTCCTGAGTTCAATTCCCAGCAACCACATGGTGGCTCACAACCATCTATAAAGAGATCTGGTGTGCAGGTGTACATGCAGGCAGAAGACTGTATACATAATAAATAAATAAATCTTAAAAAAACAAAAACAAAAACACACCTAGAGGGAAGCCAGGTGTGGTGATGTTCTTTAATCCCAACATTCAGGGAGGCAGAGGCAGGTGGATCACTGTGAGTCTACAAAGTGAGTCCGGGACAGTCAAGGTTATACAGAGAAACTCTGCCTTGAAACAAACAAACAAAAAAAATAATAACAACAACAAAATCCCAAAATCCCCAAAGGGTTGATCAGAAGCCATCAAACACGCTTAGACTGTATATTCTACCCCGTAATCTTTCTTTGAGACCATCCAGTCCTGATCCTATAATTCCACCATACTGTAATGCAGTGCTCCTTCAATTTGGCAGTGGTAAAACCCATCATGTTCCTAACTGAAGGCAAGGAAGCCAGGTCCAGCCAATCAGAGTATTCCATTATCCTGGCCACAGTGATTGGTTCACATATGGGCACAAGCCTTAAGATATCAATCATGCTCTTTCCTGAGCTTTTTGATAACAGCTGTTGGAAAGATGCACTCTCTTTCCCTAGAGAATTCCAATCCCTTGGGCAATAATTGGGAAGAACTGGTCAGAAGGGCAAAATGGCTAACTCTCCAGTATAGCTTTAAGAATTTTATGTCTAAAGATTTATTCTAAATGTGTATTTATGTGAGTGTGTCCACATGTGTCTGTGCCATGTGTGTGCAGGTGTCCGTGGAGGCCAGAAGAGAGTGTGTGACCTTCTAGAACTGGAGTTACAAATGGTTGTGAGCTATTTGACATGGGTGCTGGGGACTGAACTCTGGTCCCCTGTAACAGTGGAAAGTGCTCTTAACCCCTGACTCATGTCTCTGGATCCAGTTTATTTTGAAATAGGATTTCACTTCTGTATCCGGGACAGCCTCAAAGTCTTGCCCTCGATTCTTCAGGAGTCTTCCTGTGAACGGAGATAAATGGAAGAGATCAGAGCTGCGAGACAGAGAGAAGTTAGTTTTTAATCCACTGAGTCTAGCTGTGCTTGAAGCTCTTCAGTGACTCAACATAAGTTCTTCTTCTTCCTCTTCTTCCTCTTCTTCCTCTTCTTCTTCTTCTTCTTCTTCTTCTTCTTCTTCTTCTTCTTCTTCTTCTTCTTCTAGACAATTGCAGTTGTGTTAGCACTTGAAGATGAAAGAAGTTAATGGCTAATAAAGCTGCCATTTTTTTTGGTCTCTCCTAGAATTAGAAAATACCTCTCTAAAATTGCGTATTTACGGAATGCTTTTTTTCCTTCCCACATAAGAGAGGCAGCTTACAAAAATAAATAAGAGGAGGCAAAAAGCCAAAAATCATAGGGCAAGTTTAATACACAGAATGCATGTCATATGTGTTTGTGCAGCACAGATTTTTTTTATAGAACTGGGAAATGTAATATTGTTGAAGGTGTTAGAGAAATTATAAATTGTGCAAACTTCTGTGGAGCAGCTTGACAATGCTGATTCATATTCTGTGTTCGTAACCAATCATTCTTCTTTAAGGAATATATCTGAAGGAAAGAATCACATATATAAAGATGTATATAATAAGGGTGATTCTTATAAACCCAAGCTGGAATACAGCCTGACTAGTCAATGATAAACTATAGGAATAAAGTATGATGCCATCCTATTATAAAAACATGTAATTTGTTAAAATGATAATATGAGGTTTTAGCTATTGGGCTGAAATAATATGGATATTGCATTAGCTACTCTTCTATTGCTGTGATTAAAAAAAAAACAAAACATCACCAAGGGAACTTATAAAAGAAATCATTTAATTTGGGCTTACAGTTCCAGAAGGTGAGAGTCCATCATGGGGCCACTCTATGCCTCCTAATCCTTCCCAAACAGTTCTGCCAAATGGGACTGGAATATTCAAACATATCAACTTGTGTGGGCCATTCTCACCCAAGCCACCACACTCCACTTCCTGGCGCCCATAGACGGGACTGCAGCATCGTGCAAAATGCACTTAGTCCAACTTCAAAAATTTCCTCAGTCTTTCCATCTCAACGCTGTTGAAAAGACCAAAGTTCAAAGTCTCTTCTGAGACCCAAGGCACCTTCTTAACTCTAACCTGCCTTAAAATCAAAAAGCAAATTACATACTTGCCACACACAATGAACAGACTGTACATTACCATTCCAAAAGGGAAGAATCAGACGTAGTGAGGAAATACTGGGACAAACTAAGACTGAAACCCAGCAGGGCACACTTCAAATCCTGGAGCTCTTTGTTCAATGTCAAAGGGCTTGAGATAGCTCTATCCCTCCCAGCTTTACTGCCTGCAGCATATTTTTGAGCTCTCTTGGGCTGGTTCCACCTCTTGTTTGCTGCTCTCCTTGGCAGACATCCCACGGCTCTAGCATGCCCGCCATCTTGGGGTCTCCAACATAATTCAGGGTTTACTTTCATGGCTTCACACAATGGCTTCTCAGCGCCTCTTGCAATCTTGGGACCTTCATGCAGACACTGCCCTGCCTTCAGCAGCTCGCCTTAATTGCAAAGGAGGATTGCACAAGCCCTTAACTCGAATATCTTTCATGTGGTGGTTTGAAAAAGACGTTGGGCGCTGTGGCGCACACCTTTAATCTCAGCAGTTAGGGAGGCAAAGGCAGGCAGATTTCTGTGAGTTCAAGGTCAGCCTAGTCTACAGAGTGAGTCCAGGACAGCAGAGAGAGAGAGAGAGAGAGAGAGAGAGAGAGAGAGAGAGAGAGAGAGGTCCCCATAGGCTCATATATTTGAATGTTTAGTTAGCAAGGTGTGGCACTATTTGAAAGGATTAGAAGGTGTGGCCTTGTTGGAGGTGGTGCTTCACTGAGGGTGGGCTTTGGGGTTTCAAAAGCCAATGACAAACCCAGTATCTCCCTTTCTGCCTGTGGATCAGAATGCAGCTCTCAGCTACTTCTCCAGCACCATGCCTGCTGCCATGATGATAATGAGCTGACCCTCTGACCCTGCAAGCCAGCCCCGATTAAATGTTTTCTTTTGTGAGAGTTGCCTTGATCATGGTGTCTCTACACAGCCATAGAACAGTGACTAAGACATTAGAACCATGTAGATGACATTGCCAACTTCTGTGGCGCCCCAAGGAATGTACCTTGAATCACATTTACAACAGTTTTCTTTCATTTTTTTTTAAATTTGAGATTATAAGTTTTTTAAAATTTAATTTTAATTCATATATTCATTTAATATATATTATTATATATTAATATAATAATATATATTAATTTATATATTCTCTCTCCTCTCCTCTTGGTCTCTCCCTCCTACCCTCTCCTCCCCACCCCTCCCTACCCCTCCCACTCCAGCACATCAAGTTGCTTCAGAACTGAGATCCTCATCCACTGAGGCCAGGCAAGGCAGCTCCTTTAAGGTGAAGTGACTGAAAGCAGGCAACAGAGTCCATGTCATAGACAGCACCCACTCAACTTAGTAGAGGACCCACATGAAAGTCACACTGCCCATCAGTTATAACTTAATTACATTTCTCCCTTTTTTTCCCCTTCCTTATGCTGGTGGGATCTTGCCCTGAGTGTACCCTTCTATTTATTCCAGTGTAGGTTTGGCTCCTCCTTTAAAGGCATTATTTTGCTTACCTGGTTGCAACCTCTTTCTGTCACAGTCCTTGGAAGCTTTGGCTATAAAATTAACCTTAGTAGCCTAGCCAGGCAGTGGGGGCACCTGCCTTTAATATCAGCACTATGGAGGCAGAGGCAGGTAGATTGCTGGGAGTTCAAGGCCAGCCTGGCCTACAGAGCAAATTCCAGGATGGCCAGGGCTACACAGAGAGAAAGAAACCCTGTCTCAAAACAAAGCGAAACAAACAAAAATTTAGCCTTGCTAGTGTCTTTCTCCTATAAACTGTACATTTTATATTACTTTTGCCCTGTTTGCTCTTTTTCATTGTAGACCTACATATAAGCGATTGCTTATAGCCACACGGCTGGGTCAATAGTAGGCTGTCCTGAAATCTCTGCAAAAAAAACCTAGCTCATTACTTTAAAATTTTTTTTTTTGTGTGTGTGTGTGTGTGTGTGTGTGTGTGTGTGTGTTCATTTTTTTTAACTTGGCAACTTCATATTTAATACATAGTTTCTCCAAAGTTTTAATATACTCCCATGTGATATGTCCACAGATTTCAATGGGACAGATTTTGGGGAATTTCTGGGAATGTTCCTTCTTGTTCTGTCTTCCGTCACAATTGTACTGACACAACTCTATGATAAAGGGCACACTCCCAAAGAGCAAAAGGACTGTGTTGGCATCTTCTGTGAGCACCTTGAACTTGTGAGTGTCCTCATAGTTTATTAGATGGACTTTCCTCTACTGAGTTCTGAGTTCTGTATGGGCCACTCATTACACAATTGGAACTTAAATTATTCTTTAAAAATTCTTTTAAGCTGGGTGGTGGTGGCACATGCCTTTAATCCCAGCACTCGGGAGGCAGAGGCAGGCGGATCGCTGTGAGTTTGAGGCCAGCCTGGTCTACAAAGCGAGTCCAGGACAGTCAAGGCTAAACAGAGAAACCCTGTCTCGAAAAACATAGAAAAACAAAACAAAACAAAACAGATTTCTTTTAAAATGTCTGCAAGGTTTAACTAATGCTCACTTTTTCTTGAGTCATTTTTCATCATCTTTACCCATAGGATCTTAAGTAGTAGACCCAAATCATTCCCTGTGTTTTCTCTGTGAAAATCTGTCCGAACTGAAGAACATTTGACATTTATTCACTCTTAGAACCTTGGGAACTGCCTTTTATCCATTTCATATGATAGAATGTTCAGTATCTCTGCCCGTAAACTAGTGATACATGTACCAACTCTTGGCTGTTGGTGTAACCCAGAACATTCATGTTTTCAGTACTTACTGAAAGGTCATTAGAACTGAGAATCATTAAAACTCAAGGACCAGTCCCTTGGTGTATTAGAAAGGGTGGTACAGCCACTATAAAGCAGATAGAATATTTCCCTCCATTTTCTTTTCTAGTGCTGAGGATCAAGCCAGGGCTTTGTATGCACCAGGCAAGGGCTAAACACCAAGGCTATATCTTCAGTCTTACTCTCCTCACCCTTATATAAAATACAGACATGTATGGACTTGCACATTTGTGTGTTATTATTATGCCAACAATTCTTAAACATTTATTTATGTTTTATTATGTATACAGTGCTCTGTGTGCATGTACATCTGCAGGCTAGAAGAGGGCATCATTATAGATGGTTGTGAGCCACTATGTGGTTGCTGGGAATTGAACTCAGGACCTTTGGAGAGCAGTCAGTGCACTTAACCTCTGAGCCATCTCTCCAGCCCTGTGCCAACAGTTCTTTAGGTCCATTAGTTTAAATTTAGTCTCAGGAAAATTCTTAGGATAAGGGCAGAAAACAGCCACATTCTTTGCCAAAATATCACAAGAATCGTCTCTAGCCCAACTGCTGACATTATTCTCCTCTGAAACCTCCAGAGATGACGCCCCCACAGCGTCCACAGCGGTTTCCAGGCTTCTACTAGGACTGGCAACGAAGCCCTGCTTACAGCATTCAATCACTTTTCTACTCCAAAGTCCCAAAGTCCTCCCACACTCCTAAAAAAACAAAACACTGCAGCATTTTCAGGCCTATCACAGCAATAGCAGACTCCTGATAACAACTTATTAACATTACTTTTCTATTTCTCTGAAGAGACAACATGGCCAAAGCAACTTATAAAAGAAATTATTTAATTGAGTTGACAATTCTATGGGGTAAGAATCTCTGGTGGCAGCACAAAGGCATGGTGGCAGGAACAGCAGAGAGCTCCCACTTAAACCGCTTTCAGGAAGCAGACATCTCAAATCCCACCCTCCCCCCCAAAGGCCACACTTCCCAATATTTTACAAACAGTTCCACCAACTGGGACCAAGCTTCAAACACATGAGCCTATGGAGTCATTCACATTCAAACTATCACAGATATACTCTAGCGTTGGTCAGGACTAGAATGTTTAAATCCTTTCTATTCTATGGTGATAGTCAAGTGAATTAATTACTTAAAAATGCTTTAAAAAAACAAAACAAAACAAAACAAAACAAAAAAACCCAAAAGGGCAATTTGCTGGTTCTAATTACAAAAAAGAATGTTTAGAAGTGGCAAAAAAAAAAAAAAAAAAATGATGATGATGTCTCTTTTTTTTTACAACACGAATCAAATCAAACTTGGGTCTTCTGGCAGAGGAGAGTTCAAGGCATCTTGCCCTGACTGTGTTCTGTGGTTAGTAGTGGTCACCTTATGCAGACTTAGAATAAAAAGGAGTGAGCAGGACAAAAAGAAATACACAATGTACAGTTTGAGGAGAAAAAGAGCACCAGGGAATTTAGTGTTGGAGCCAAGTTCTCTACTTCAGATGAGAAATTTAAAGAAAGGCCTGATGCTAAATGGAATTAACTGGGAGGTACCTCAGGGCAAGACCCCTCCTCCCCCCAGCTAATCCTGTAATTTGTAAAAAGGAAAGTTTATGCAGTAAAAGAGAGCATCAATAAGGCTATTGCAAATGTAATTCAAGGAAGGGGGCCAGGTTCCAGCCAAAGCAAGCAGAAGAACTTGGCTGCATCAACCACGGGGTTCTGTCTTTAAAGTCAGGAAGAATACACTGGTTGTAGAATCCTTCACCAAGGTTGAGGAAAGCCAATGAGGCCTGGCATGTGGCAGAGGCGTCCCTGTATGGAGGCCTGGAGAGGCCATTTCATGAAGCTGTGAAAATGAAGCCTGGATTACATTGGAGATCCAAAGATGTTGGAGATGCCAGAGCTGTGGGATGTCTGCTGAAGAGAGATGCATACAGGGATCAGAACCAGAGAGAGAGAGAGAGACAGACAGACAGACAGACAGACAGACAGACAGACAGACAGACAGAGACACACACACACAGACACAGACACAGACAGACAGACAGAGATACAGAGAGACACAGAAAGAGACACAGAGACAGAGACAGACACAGAGACACAGACAGAAACACAGAGAGACTCACAGAGAGAGACAGAGACAGATGAGAGAGAGAGGTAGGGGCGAAAAGAGGGAGGGAGACAGGGAGAGGGAGAGGGAGAGGGGGAGGGAGAGGGAGAGGGAGAGAGAGGGAGAGGGAGAGAGAGAGGGGAGGGAGAGGGAGAGGTGTGTTGCCTTCAACCAAGCTGGAAGGAGTGGGAGATCTGAAGAGCCCTTTGACCTCAGACAGGAGTCGCAGAGTTTGGGGTTTGCGCAGCTGGATTTTAGTTGTGCTTTGGCCCAGTATTTCCTCACTATGCTCCATCTCCTCCTTTTTGGAATGGTGATGCATATTCTGTGCCATTGCATTTGTTGGAGTATGTAATTTGCTTTTGCATTTACAGGGGTTTATAACTAAGAGTGTGCCTTGAGTCTTAGAAGAGACTCTGGACTTTTAAACAGTCTTGAGACTGTAAAGGACTATGGGGGCTTTTTGCATTATGATATGGCCACAAGCCTATGGGGGCCAGAGAGTGGACAGTGGTGGTTTGAATGAGAACAGCCCGGATAGGCCCATCCATTTGAGTGGTTCTCAATTGGTGAACTGTTTAGGAAGAATTAGGAGGTGTGGCCTTATCAAAAGAGGTGTGTCACTGCGGGTGGGCTTTGAGATCCCTGCCTCCAGCTTGTGAATCAGGCCTGAGCTCTCAGCTCCTGCCCCACCACCCTGCCAGCCTGCCTGCCTTCTGCCATGATGGTCATGGACTCACCCTCTGGAATTCTAAGCAAGCTTCCAATTAAATGCTTTCCTTTTAAACTTATTTTTATTTTATGTGTGTTTATTTTTACTTTATGAGGGTTTTGCCAGCATGTATGTCTGTACGCCACATGTTTTTATTGGTTTCCCTGAAACTGGAGTTACAGATAGTTGTGAGCTAACTGTGTGGGTGTTGGGAATTGAACCCAGGTCCTCTCGAAGAACAACCAACTCTCTTAATCGTTGAGCCATCTTTTCTGTCCCTAAATGTTTTCTTTCATAAGTTGTGTTGGTCATGATGTCTCTTCACAGCAATAGAAAATTAACTAAAACAACAATCTTACAGTTTCTGTTTATAGGCAACCGGTTTGACTTATGTGTGTGCTTTATAATGTGCACAACAGGGTAATAGGTACCAACTCAATATCCAGCCAAATGTTTCTCATGATAGAAGTGTATTCTGGTTTTCTATAGCTATGCACCAAACAAGGTGAAAACTTAGTGGCTTAAAATACCATTTTATTTTGTCCACAGCTATGTAGATCTGATCGTTTGTAAAGGATACATGCTAGGTGAGTGCCACCTCTTCTACGGCAGTGGTCCTCAGCCTTCCTAACTCCAAAACCCTTTAATACAGTCCCTCATGTTGTGGTGAGCCCCAACCATATCATTATTTTTGTTGCTACTTCGTAACTGCAATTTAGCTACTGCTGTGAATCGTAACGTATATATCTGTGTTTTCCAGTGGTCTTAAGGTGACGCCCCTGTGAAAGGGTTATTTGACACTCTCCTAAGGGGTTGCAACCCATAGGCTGAGAACTACTGTTCTAGGGTCTGTCTTTGGGCCACCTTGGCCTCCTTCCAGAACAGTGGTTGGCTGCAGTGGGGGGGAGGGATGTTCCAAGAGACAGGAAGTAGAAACAGCAGCATGATCTTGGAGCTGGAGCAGGACAATGCCGCAATCAAGACCACATGGTCTGTTGGTCGGTGCAATGCAGTGCAAAGCTCACCTTCCTTTATCTCAGTTAGCCATTTGTCAAAGACTCTGTGGCCATCTTTAAATGTAGTGACCAACACATGACCAAGAGAAGTTAAAAAAAAAAAAAAAAAAAAAAAAAGAGCCCCAATTTAGACAAAGCAAATGAGGCCATCAGGGCACTGGAGTTTTCCAGGCTCTTGGAACAAGGCTTCAGCTAGCGGGGGCTACAGCTCCCAAATGTGTCTGGTCAAAGGCAGGCTCAGGGTCTTCTCCACGCGGTTTGTTAACAGTATTGTCAGAAGAACATGTGAAGGACCATGTGAGGTGGGAAGTTGCTGTCCTAGCATTGGCTTCATCTCATGTCATAGAAACGAGCGTGACTAACAGAAATAAAAATATTGAGTCGGTCAGGTGTTGATGACCTGCTGGAAGTTTTCTCTGTTAACGAAGTGCTGTAAATGGAAACACAGTGCAGACTGACTTAACTAAACGCAGTCACAATGACTTCTATGACGTGGGAGCAGTGGTCTACCATCCAACTCCTCCTGCAGAGGGACACCTGCTCTTTTCTTCTCCTCAGCAAAGTAAAATAGCTACAGACAGAACTTTAAGATGCCACCGCTGTCACAGCAAATATATTCCCGAGGACCATACAGGTGCTTACCACACAGAGCATATATATATATATATATAAATTTTTGGTAAGGAAATGTGTACAGGAGAGTAACGGGTGGATTTATTATTCATGATCCTGGATGATGCCATAATAAACACTATGTTGGAAACCTGTCCTTTTCCAGCACAGCAAGATGGGGAGGAGGCAAATTAGAGACGGTGTGATGTTGTAAACAGGAGATAGCTGAAGGAGACAAAGGACAGAAGCCGTGTGGTTTAAGGGGTATGGGAGAGGGGCAATGCTGCTGGGAGGCTACAGGCAATCCCTCCAACTACAAACCTGTCAGCAGCCCACATCATTTGGCTGTTCTTTTTCAGCTGGACTGTGCTCTCTTGGCATTGACTGTGGGGGATGCTGATACGTAGGGAAGGTAGGTGAGAGGCTACGGGGAAGCATGCCCAGTCACGTGGGGCTGACATCTGAACAGACAATGGCCAGGCTGTGACAGCGAACAGCTCTGGGAGAGTTGACTATAAGTGGCTTTTATTTTATACCGTTTCCGTTTTGTTCAAGACGAATTACTTGTTTTAATTTTTTTGAGACAGGGTTTTACTATGTAGTTCAAGCTGCCCTGGAACATGTAATCCTCCTGCCTCAGACTCCTGAAGACTGGGAATACAGAAGTGTGAACTACTGTGCCTGGCTGGTTTTGTGTTTAATTTGTTTTCTTCTAGTTGAATTGTTGAAATGAAATGATTTGAAACATATTATCATCTTTGTGATGGGATACACCTGGGATAGAATTTTCTCTACTACTTAAGTATGTATAGCTTGGGACAAGTTTCCTGAAATATGTTTTAATGCTTACTTTTCAGGGCTGAAGAGATGAGTCGGCAGCTAAGATCACTTGCTGCTCTTGCTAGAGGATTTGAGTTCAGTTCCAGCACCGACACTGAAGCTCATAACCATCTGTAACTCCAGTTCCTAAGAATCTAATGTCCCCTTCTGGCCTCTCAGGGCATTTCTTTCTTGCATGTAGTGCCCATACATACATGCAGACAAATATACACACATTAAGTGAAAATAAATAAAAATCTTTTAATTAAAATTCTCTTTATAGTTATTTATTTTATGTGTATAAGTGATTTACCTGCATGTATGTACACATACTATATGCATGTCTGGTGCCTTCAAAGATCAGAAGAAGGTGTCAGATCCCCTGGAAATGAAGTTACAGATGGTTGTGGGCACTGTGGGTGCTCTGGAAACCAAACCCTGGTTCTCTGGAAGAATAATAAGTATAATAACCAGTGAGCTAGCTCTCCGATCAAGAAGTAAAATATACTTTTTCTTTTGTTGTGTGTGGATGTTTTGTTTGTTTGTTTGTTTGGTTTTTGAGACAGGGCTTCTCTGTGTAGCCCTGGCTGCCTCTAATCTCACATGTAGACCAGGCTGGACTTAAACTCAGATCCATCTGCCTTTGCCTCCCAAGTGCTGGGATTAAAGGTATGTGCCACCACTCCCTAGCTGCAAATAAAAATCTTTCTTTTTTTTTTTTTAATTTACTTTTCAAGCCAGGTGTGGTGGCATATACTTTTAATCCCAGCACTCAGGAGGCAGAGGCAGGTGAATCACTGTGAGTTCGAGGCCAGCCTGGTCTATACAGCGAGTCCAGGATAGCCAAGAGTAAACAGAGAAACCCTGTCTTGAAAAACAAAAAATAAAAAAATAAAAATTTACTTTTCTAACAGCTGTGGTGGCATACACCCTCAATCCCAGAACTTGGGCGGCAATGGCAAAATGATCTCTCTGAGTTTGAGGCCAGCCTGATCTAAATAGTGAGTTCCAAGACAGCCAAAACTACATAGAGAGATACTATTTCCAAAATACAAATAAACAAGTAACAAAAATTTTATTTTTAACTTATAAATTAAAGCATAAACCTAAACATTATAAACATAATTAGGATGCTATAAAACATTTTGATGCCTGCATATGTAAGTTTTTTCACCTTAGTAATTCTCAGTGTTGGTGAGTATATAAAATGGATAATAGTAGATTAATTTATAAGTGTCTGTACAGATTACATGAAACAACCTAAGTAGACATAAGCAGGGTGTGATGGTGCACACCTTTAATTCCAGTGCTTGGGAGGCAGAGGTGGGTAGATTTCTGTGAGTTCAAGGCCAGCCTGCTTTACAAAGGGAGTCTAGGATAGCCAGGGCTCTTATGCAGAGAAACTCTCTCCCAACAACAAAACTGAGTAGACACTGACACGGGCATAGATCAGTGGAAGGTCATTTGTTTAGCATGTATGAGGGCCTGGATTCCATTTCATCCCATGCTAGAGGGGAACAAAATGGAGCAGGAATGAAATCAATAGTAAACGTTATCGTAATTATCAATAACTAAAGTGAGAGACCATCTTTTTCTAATCATTTCCAGGAAGTACAGCCACTCCTGACTGGACCCTCCAAGGCACCAATAGATAAACTTAGCTGAGTTTTATCTCCAGCACCACAAACCATACCACGCACCATCACTGCAAGGTGAATATTTGAATACCTACTGTGTGCGGGTCATTTAAGTTCTCAGGATGATGAATGCCACAGCCAGGCCAGTTGTGGCCCCTGATGCCCAGGTCTCTCAATTCCTAATTAAAAACGTGTCTTAAGGGTCGGCTATAATTAGAACTGGGCTCATATGTTCTTAATTCCCAGTGAAGAACACACATTACATTTCAGGACTTCCACACTAGCCAGAGTGTTCTGATGTGGGGTTTGGGTTCCTTAACACAGTCATGTGATGGAGTTTTTGATGTGGTTTTCTGTTCCAGTAAGTTAAACTCTGGCATCTCAGAACAGGCCCAGCCCGCCAGGCTAAAGATGAATTCCAAGTGCAGATGAAGGCTGAGTCTGCATGCCTGCGGGCAGATGGGGCCACAAACTACCACAGGGTTAACTGCGCAGTCTGCTCCCACTATTCAAGATTTCCTAGTTGCTGCCATGCAGCTCTGTTCTCTAAAATAGTGCCTTCAAAACATTTTTCATCTTTGACATCTCCAAATGGAAGAAAGAAAAGAGAAAGGCCTCGGAGCGTGCTCTTGCTGAGGACCACAGAGGCAAACTTGGGAGAGGCCATGAGCTTCTTCTGTGTTGCTCTTGAGTTTTCTGGGGCCTGGTATTTAAGCAGTCTTGTTAATAAGTCATGGCTAAAACGCAAGAACAGGGATTGCAACTGGTATTACCAATGCTCATCAAAATCTGGTTCTCCTCTTTTCAGGCAAAAAGAAGAACTGCTTCTATGGTTTGTCCCCTAAGGGTTCATGAGCTGACAGCCTGGAACCTTTTAGGGATGGGACCCAGAGAACATAGTTAAGTTACAAGGAACAGGGACACTATCCTCAGAAGGGAGCACAACCCAACCGATCTTGTGGAACTACATTGTTTCACAAGATTGGATTAGCCACCTCCAGGACAAGTTGTTAGAAAGTGAGGCCACTTCACACAGCGGTCTCTTTCCTCTACTTCTCTTTCTTGTTGGAATACATTCATGCTGGTTGGAATTACAAACAACAATTAATCATGAACTAAATACATTTTGTTGTTGTTGTTGTTGTTGTTTAATATCATAATACAGCTTCCAGTAGTCATGGCAACACAAGGAAAATAGGACTAAGGCTGTAGCCTGCCTGGTCCCTTTGCAGTTAGGTGGGACCCTGTGACTCAGAGCCGATGGGACATAAGCACAGATGTCATTTCTCACTGTAAGGCCAAAGCCCTAAACCCTTGAGAGATAAGGGGTCTAGCTTCCTCTTTGTGGAGTACGCGAGGATCCACGTGTTCTAGATACCACAGGCCCACTGGCAGATCCATCAACCTGGATCCTGCGTGATGGGTGGAGCAGAAGTCCCCAGACATGCAGGGTCACCCTTGACTTACAATGGGCACACAGCAGGAGTATGAAATGAGTCCTTTGTGTTCAAGTTTGGGCCCCTGAGTCCTTTGTGTTCAAGTTTGGGCCCCCGGGGTTAACTTGATCTCACAGGAGAGCCTTGACTATGCTGACGCAAGTTTCTTAGAATATCAGTGATAGAAATACTGGTCATCTGTAGACTGGTCATTGGAAGTAGACAAATGCTGTCTAGTTAAAAAAACAAAAAAAAAGAGCATTCAGCCAGGTGTGGTGGCGCACACCTTTAATCCCAGCACTCGGGAGGCAGAGGCAGGCAGATCTCTGCGAGTTCCAGGTAAGCCTGGTCTACAAAGCTAGTCCAGGACAGCCAGGACAGGCAAAGCCTGTCTTGAAAACCAAAATAAATAAATAAATAAATAAAATCATAATTAAAAAGGGCATTCAAGGTACAGCCATTTCTGGAAGGAGTAGCAGTCTGAATAACCAAGTTCCAGGAGTTTAGAACTAGCCTGGTCCACAGCGGCGCACACCTTTAATTCCAGCACGCACTTGGGAGGCAGAGACAGGATAATCTCTGTGAGTCTGAGGCCAGCCTGGTCTACAGAGTGAGTTCCAGTACAGCCAAGGCTACATAATGAGACTCTGTCTCAAAAACCTAAAAATAAATAAATAATAAATAAATCATGAGAAGGGGCTGGAGAGATGGCTCAGTGGTCAAAAGCACTGGCTGTTCCTTCAGAGGACCCAACTGTGATTCCTGGCACCCACACGGAGGAGGCTAGCAACCATCTGTAACTCCAGTCCCAGGGGATCGGATACCCTCATCTGGCCTCCACGGGCACCGGGCACGCATGTGATACATAGACATATATGAAGGTAAAACATTCCCACACATACAATAAAAATAAATAAATCTCAAGAATTTATAATCTGGAATTCTGCACTTGGGTGGCTGCAGGCTGGGCACAACTCTCAGGTGACAGTCAGTTTCGGGACGCTTTCTTCTTCCTCCCAGGACTCACCACCAGACTAGGATCCTTGGACCTGCCCGCCAGGCTAAACTCCCCGGCTAAGCAGCTAAGCAGGTTCCTTCTGGTTCAGTGCCTGGTGCCTAGAGGCTCAGAAAGGAAGCAGCAGCCCCAGAGGCTCCAGACGGACACACAAGGATCAACACCAAAGAGTGAAAGCCAGTACTACGCTTTGCCTCTGCTTAACTGGGCTGCAGTCATTCAAGGTTCGACAGGTAGAATGACACCCCTCAGGCAGCTGCCCCCTGGGAGAAGGAGGAGCCTTCTCATGGCTCCTGAGCTGGTGCTGCTGGAGGGATGTCTATATAAACCCTCCTGCAGGGGTCTACCTCTCCCATCCAAGTACTAACTAGGCCCGACCCTGCTTAGCTTTCTATGCGCTCAGGGTGCTATGGTGTAGACAGACATCTACTTCTCTGAACTAGAGAGAACGGCACAGCCAGGATGAGGTAATGTCCATACTGATCTGTTCGCTGGACCCATGTTATGTTTTATTACCTTGTGACTTTTTTTTTTTTAATTTAACTTTAATTTATGTGCATTGGTGTGAGGTTGTCAGATCTTAGAGTTACAGACAGTTGTGAGCTGCCATGTGGGTGCTGGGAATTGAACCCGGGACCTTTGGAAGAGCAGACAGTGCTCTTAACCACTGAGCCAACTCTCCAGCCCTTGTGACTTTTTTTTTGATGGGGGGAATAATTTACTTTTCAAAGTTAAAAAAAAAAAAGGGCCCTTTCCCCAGGGGAAAACCCAGATTGGGGACCCTGTTACAAATCACTTAAGTTCTTCTTCTTCTACTCAAACTGATGGTGCCAAGTCAGGGACAAGCTGGGTAACTGACAACAGTACTCAGGTATAGATGTCAAAACAATTAAACCAGGAGTCGAGCTGGGGGCTCATTTAAACAGAGACAAATTATAAGGGAAAGCCCTGTGCTTTTAGAGTGGAAGACAGAGTTCCTATACGCCATCTCCGTCCACTCTCCTTAAATGAGTTCGTGTAGGTAGGTATTGCCAGCTGAAAATTTATGACAAGAATGAACTGTGGGCTCTGCATCTCATAAATTTATACCTATAACATTAAAAGCATATTTTAATTATGATTTCCAGATACCACTCTGACAGTCTATGGCAGTGGTTCTCAGCCTTCCCTGTGCAGTGACCTTTCAATACAGTTCTTCACGTTGTGGTGGTGATCCCCAACCATAAAATTATTTTCCTTACTATTTCGTAGCTGTAATTTTGCTGCCGTTACGAATCGTAATGTAAGTATCTGTCTTTTTCTGATGGTCTGAGGTGACCCCTGTGAAAGGGTCATTTGACTCCCAAAGGGGTCAAGACCCACAGGTTGAGAACGGCTGGATGTCATAGTTAAAGCCTTCATTCGCAAATGTACTGTAGTTACAATTTGGGTTGGTTGCTTTGTTTTTTTCAGATACTTTATCTCCAAAGGTTGCTCCAACAAGTGTTACTGAAAACCCTAAGGGGCGGGCCAATTGTGTGCTCAGAGTTGCAAGGCTAACCCGTAGTTAGCACCCATTCCATCTCCTTGCCTTGCCAGGAGTCATGTGGCCAAGAATGGGTCTTAGTTTGCAGAATGAAAGCAGTATCTGGTCCCCTGCCAAGAGATAGCACAATGCCCCCCAAATGGATTAAGCTGGAGAGATGGTTTAGAGGTTAAGGGCACTGACTGCTCTTTCAGGGGTCCTAAGTTCAATTCCCAGCAACCACATGGTGGCTTACAACCATCTACAATGTGATCTGGTGCCCTCTTCTGGCCTTTAGGTATACATGAAGTCAGAGCATTGTATACATAATAAATAAATAAATAAATAAATAAATAAATAAATAAATAAATAAATCTTTTTACAAAATGGATAAAGCTGGACACACAGCAGAAGCAGCTCCGCCTAATTTCTGCAAGCGATGTTAGCATCTTTAATTCTTAAAGTGCGTTTATCAGGAAATGAATATACCGTCCCCAAAGAAACAACAAAAACTGACACTGCGCAAATAAACATTTAAGGGAAGGGAGGGTGATCTGGGCCTCAGGGGCCATCCTCCCCTGCCAGATAAAAATCTTTGTTCCGTTCTGAGTCTCCATAGAACCCAGTCCTAGGAAGAAACAGGAGGAGGCTAAAGAAACAGACTCTTAATGAGCTCGCCCTCTGCACCGCAAGTCCCTGCTGCCTAAAACATCACACCTGATTGAAGGGCTCTGCGAACCCCGCTGTCCCGGGGCTGTCTCGCTGCGGGAGCTCGGCTTGATGTGTGGGTGGGAAAGTGACTCGCAGGCACCAGGAGCAGTCTGAGGTCAAGTTGGAATTTGTTTCTGCTCTTCAAAGCTTTGTTTTTCTCCTGAACCATCCATACTAATAACTAAGGGGCGGGGGTGGTGGTGGTGGTGGAGGGTGGGGGTGGGGGGAGAGAGTGCGCGCTCGTGCACACTCGCTCACCTTGGATGAGATGGACATTCCTTAGAAATGAGGAAAGCTGGGCCTTTTCCGAAAAGGACTAATTAGAGCTGGAAATGCAAGGTTTTACAGAGATGACTAGGTTCCTCACCTCCACCCTCACCAAACCCCACTCCCCGTGTGCTGACCCAAACCAAATAAACACCAAATGTGCAAAGCTCCACAGAGATTCTATTCAAGCGACTGCCGCCCATTTCCAAAGCCCAGGCCAATGTAAAGTAACTCAAGATTTTACTTCTCTTCAGGGAGCTGAGTCTCCCTTTGGCAATTAAACCGCGGAACCCGCATGTGTTAGTCGGTTTCTGTCACTGCGACAGAATACCTGAAATAATTATCTTATAAGGGGAAACGTTTACTTTGGCTTGGAGCTTCCAGTTCGTGATCAGGTGGCCACATTAATTTTGGACCTGTGGTGGTTGGGCCAGATGGCACGGAGAGGGAGGGTACCGCGAATAAGAATTCTCACCTCATGGCCAAGAATCAAAAGGCAAAGAGGAAGGAGCTGGAATCCCTCCATCCTGCTTAGAACATACCCTTACTGCCCTCAAGACCTCCTGCTGAGCCCTGCTTCCTAAGGTTCTACCACCGCTCAACGCACCCTGGGGAATGACACTGCCATTAATACCTGAACTTCTGGAGGCTGTTCAGCATCCCAGTACAAAGCCAAGAGAGTAAGACTAACATGGAATGCTATTCTGAGACATAGTGAAAGCTTTTCCAATGGATTCTGTATTCATTCCGGAAGTCTGTGTTTTTAATATGCTAATAATGATGGTTAAGACACACATACACTTCTCTTCCAGAGGACTCACGTTTGGCCCCCAGAACCCATATTAGGTGGCTCACATCTGCCTGGAACTCCAGCTCTGGGGAATTCAACATCTCTGACCTCTGTGGGCACTTGCACTCATGTGTATATAGCCACACATACATACATACACAATTAACATTTTCGATTAAATCTTTTTTAAAAATAGGGGTAACACTACATTGACTTTGAAATTATTAGTTTACAAATTAGATTTACACGATCACCTTTTATTTTCAGACCCCAGTGGTTCTGTACTGGATGAGGTGTGCTAGATATAAAATATATTATATATATATATATAATGTATAAAATGTATTATATGTAATTAATAGTAATTATACCTAAAGAAGTATGTAGTTAATATTATATATAATTAATTGTACATAATAATATATAATGAATTATATACATAATTATAAATTTTATATTTATAATATGATAATGTGTGTATCTCTGTGTGTGTGTGTGTCTGTGTGTAAAGTGATCCTTATTATATGTTAAGAAGCATGCTCTAAGAGCTAGAGAGATGACCCAGTGGTAACGATGGCTCAGTGGTCACTTGCTGCTCCTGCAGGTCCCAGGTTCAGTTCAGAACATCCCACAGAGGCTCACAACCATCTGCTGCTCTAGCTCCAGGGGATCCAATACCCTCTTTTGACCTCTGTAGATACCAGGTATACATACATGGTGTACAAATAGATAAGCAGGTAAAATGCTCACACATGAAAAATAAATAAATCTAAAAAATTTTTTTTTAAACAAAGAAAAATGTGGAGCTGGAGAGATGGCTCAGAGGTTAAGAGCACTGCCTGCTCTTCCAGAGGTCCTGAGTTCAATTCCCAGCAACCACATGGTGGCTCACAACCATCTGTAATGTCATCTAATGCCCTCTTCTGGCATGCATTAATATGTATGTGCATTAATAAATAAATCTTTAAAAAAAACAAAGAAAATTATTTTAGGGCCATCAAGAGAGTTTGCTGGGTAAAGGCACTTGTCATTCAAGCCTGAAGAAGACCCAAGTTTGATCCCAAGAATGTACAAAAAAAGGTGGATGGAGAAAACTGACTCCACAAAGTTCTTCCATGTGCAAATGCACTTCTCCTACCATCAGACGATCGCAGGCACATGTGCATGTGGGCATACACAAACACACAATGGCATCATGTTTTAAGTTAAGTAGGAAACATGCCTCAAGACTCCCACAGTCAGTATTTTCCCAACATTAGCCCACTGTCTCTCTACACAGAATGTTCCTACTGTTGAAACCTTTATAATTTATAAATGTCTTCAGTGCTTATTATTTCATTTGGTCAAAGTAATAAATAGCCGATGTGTTTCTACCTTGGATCTTCATGTTGACTGTGAACTGATCAATGTAAATTTTATTTGTAAGATAAGCACACCATTGCCGTTTATACGGATGGAAAAAAAAATCAGGCACAAAGAGTTTTCGTAAGTTCCTTTAAACACATGCCTCATAAGTAGAGATTTGAAGTCAGCTCAAATCCAGTGCTATGCAGCTTCCTTTTTAAATTATATTTTATTAATTAAATTCATGTTCATCCTCCCTTTCTTATTCCATCCAGTGAAGTAGGCAAGTTCATGATTTTTTTTTTTTGATAATTTTTTTTAAAAATTTATGAGCCGAGCAAAGTGGCACACACCTGTAATCCCAGCACTTGGGGAGGCAGAGGCAGGTTTATCTCTGTGAGTTCCAGCCCAGCCTGGTCTACAAAGTGACTCCAGGACAGCCAAGGTGTCACAGAGAAACCCTGTCTGGAAAAAACAAAATAAATAAATAAAATGTAAAAAGATAAACATTTATGTTATGCATATGTGAAAGTATGTCATTTTGGGGGTTAGGGGGGGCAAGCACTTTGGGGTCTCCATATTGGTTGTGCCACTAAGCTCCAAATAGGTAAAGGAAATGAAGTACTTTTTTTTTTTAGCAGAGTCTCTTCCCTGGCCAGCTTACCCATCATAACCCTCTCTCTCTCCAACCTATCAGCGAATTGTTCTCCCCCCCCACCCCACCCCCTGCAAAGAGCCATCAGTTTCTCTTCCCTTATTCCCCATACCCCACCAGTCATCAAAAATACTAGTTTCTAAAAATAAATAAATAAATAAATAAAAATGCTAGTTTCTTTGCAACACAAAGAAAGATGCCTAGGACTTGCTGTCTCCCCTGTGGCCTCCAGACAATGATCCATGCTGTCCTGTTACCCTAGAGATCACAGTCCCCCACAGACGGCATGCCTGGAGCCTACCGCTGCTGGCACCCACCCTCCTCTCTCTCTTCACAGCTCAACTCAGTCTTCTCATCTCTACACCGTCTTTGTTTCACTCCATACAGCGATTCTCTCAGGCTTACTCTGATCTAGATACCCTCCGTCTTCTCCTGCTCTTCTGTTTCTAGCCAGCTTTCTGTTGCTGTGATGAGACACCGAAGAAAAACAACTGGAGCAAGCAAAGGTTTATTTTGGGTCCTGGTTTCCGAGGTTTTGGATCCTCGGCCTCTTGGCCTTATTAACTTTTGGTCTGTGGCAACACAGCACATTTTGGCAGAAACACAGGACAAAAGAGATCTTTCCAGCTCGTGGCAGCTGAGCAAAGAGACAGAGAGGAGGGGGCTGAAGTCCCACAATGCCCTTCACTTCCTCCCAATAGACTGGCAGCAGCATGGAGGGCTGACATCCGATTCTGTAACATGGGGACCTAAATGGGGCCATTTCAGATCTAAACAAGATCATCTTCCCTTGTGGAGTCTTCTTTGTATTTTAAGTTTTAATACCATTAAAAATTATGTGGGTATCTGTATGGGAGTAGGGCCACAGGAGTGCAGGTGCCCACAGAGACCAGAGGTGTCAGTTCCAAGCTTGAGTTGTAGACAGTCATGAGACACTTGGCGGGGGATTGGGAATAAACCCCAATCCTCAGGAAAAGCAGTACGTGCTCTTAGCCATGGAGCCATCTCTCTGGCCCCTTCTTGAATTCTCATTGTTTCTATAACAGGCCCCAAGAGTTTGGTTTAATTTTATTTTTTAATTGTCTCAATGTTAATTCTAGTCCCTCCACTAAAAAGGCCAATGAGCTTTGTGTAGTAGAGCTGGGATGCTTATGTGCATTTCTCTGATTCCTTTCCCCTGTCATGGTAGCTGGTTGCCGTGGGAGGCATGAGAAGGAGGTAGAGGTGGGGAAAAGGGGGACCTATCCACAGAAAGGGCCGAGTAGAATCTGGTAATAATCGCTGAAGCCGCCCACTGGAAAGTGGTCCATGGCAGATGCTTCAGGGTACGTCATGAAATATTTTTACTGGAAGAGACGCTGCTGGGAGCTTCAAAGCCTCCTTCTGAGTCAGTACGCTAAATACCACTCATCCAAAGTTGCCCCAGGCCAACTTCTGAGAGATGAGCACCTTGGACGCATACTACTACTAATAATAATAAAGCGAACATCTACATACACATTAGAAGAGTGTGTCAGATTTTCCAAAGTGCTTTTTTCCAGTACCCTCTTTGGAATCCAGCTCTTTTTAGTGACAGAAGAGGCTATTCTGGCTGAAGGGAACATAGTTTCTGCTCTATTCTCTTTCTCTAACGGACCTAAGTCTTCACCCAGAGACAGATGCTAACCCTTATATTTCTTCAGTGTGAGTGTGAAACCATTAACGTTGAGACTCATCTACAAATGGGTTTTACAGAAACAATAGTTGTAACAACTCGGCTTTTTTGAAGGACAAACAGGATTTTCCAAATTTCCTTAGCTCCCCCCAATTGTATAACTAGCAACACGCCTGTAGGCAGAACTCAGGCCATGAGTCTTGTTTGTCTGGGCAACTAGGCAAGGAGGCTAGGTGCTCTAAGGTAAGTGGAAAAGCATAAAGTATAGAGGCAGGATGCTGGCCCATTTGTTTTATTATTATTATTATTATTATTATTATTATTATTATTATTATTATT
>OU015752.1:40371377-40381936 GCA_907169655.1 Acomys percivali | reverse complement strand
TTATTATTATTATTATTATTATTATTATTATTATTATTATTATTATTATTATTATTATTATTTATATATTCACTTTACATCCCAATCACAGACCCCTCCCTCCTCTCAGTTCTGCCCTCCTATCCACTTCCCTATCCTCTCCCCTTCTCCTCAGAAAAGGGGAGCCCCCCCAATCCACTCCAGCACATCAAGTCACATCAGGACTAAACTCATCCTTATCCACTGATTCTAGGCAAGGCAGCCATGCTAGGGGGAAAGTGATCAAAAAAAAAAAAAAAAAAAAAGCAGGCAACAGAGTCCATGTCATAGCCAGCACCTGCTCAACTTCCTAGAGGACCTACATGAAGATCAAACTGCCCATCAGTTACATATGTGTAGGGGGCCTAGGTCCAGTCCATGCATGCTCTTTGCTTGGTGCTTCTGTATCTGTAAGTCCCCATGGGTCTAGGATAGTTGACTCTTGATCTTCTTGTGGCATTCTTGTCCCCTCTGAATCCTTCTGTCTCCCCCACTCCCCGCTTCTGTAGGACTCCCCAAGCTCCACCTAATGCTTGGCTGTGAGTCTCAGCATCTGATTTGATCAGCTGCCAGGGTGGGGCCTCTCAGAGGATGGTCATGCTAGGCTCCTGTCTGTAAACATAACAGAGAATTGTTAATGGTGTTAGGGGTTGGCTCTCTCCCATGGGGCAGCATGGAGACTAAGGAGGCCACCTTTTTAGCCAGGCAGGTCTTACAGTGGTGGGGAGCGAAACACCAATCCACCTTCAAAACCTTCGACTCAAAATTTACCCTGCCTACAAGATGTGCAGGGATAAAGATAGAGCAGAGACTGAGGGAATGTGCAGCAAAGGCTGGCCCATTTCTTATCGAAAGGGGCCGTGAAAAGTGGGAAGGAGACCAAAGCTGGAGGGACACATTGAACTTGATCTTGATCCGCCCTGGGCTTCCCCAGTGGGGAAGATATATTAGATGAATTAACCACAATGCATGTCCTTTCTCCTCACGTCACAGTTGGGGCTCTGCATAGAGACAGCCTTCCCACACCCATCCGAGAGTGGCCACATTAAAATACACTGAGTACTGCTGTGTGGTTAGGCAATGGAAGGGCTGGAGGTTAGCTTTCCCAGGCTACCCTCAGTTCCTGTGTGGTGTGGAAAGATCTCAGGCCTTCTCTGTGTTCCTGGAGGGGTGGGGTGCACACTCTGGTTGAGTCTGACTGCAGAACTTCCCAGAGAGGATGTCCGTGGTGGCAACAAACCGGGGCCAACGGCAACAAGACGGATTGCTAGGGTCCTGACCTCCGTAGCATCACTGCCAAACCCAGCAGCCCACAGCACCAAGGCTGGAGCTTGGATAGGAAAGAGGGGAATTAGGAAGAGAAGAGCCTGGGCTCTGACTCAGAACCACAAGCTATCCAATGAATGTAGTCTGCAGCACAGACGCTGGCAGGATGCCAAGGGACGGGACACACCGCGCATCCGGAGTCACTGGCCCAGGGAGCCCTGACCAGCCACATTCCATCAGACGTGGTGGGTATGGAATCAAGCCTGCCCTTCTCCTTCTTATAAGCCTGGGACCACCCTAGTGGGAAAAGTGAAGGATGATCATCTGAAACTCCAGCGTTTCTCCAGAAGAGAAAAAAGTAGCTGAAGAAACCTGTCCCAGACCACAGGATGGGGCTGAGACTAAAAGACTGAGTTTATCTTCCATGTCACAGTGGCATGAGGTCCCAGGGGACAAATCGGAACCTCTGTCAAAGTCCTCCTATAACTAGGTATCCGCTTTGGTGACTCCATGCCATCACTTAACCATCACACAAGTGAACAAGAAAGGGTTCATTTGAACTATGAGCCAGTAGAGCAGACGAGCAAGGCAGATTTAAGTCACTCTCCCAACGCTGAGCAATGAGATGATGACTCAAAGGCACCTGGGTAGCAAGCCTATGACAGGCGACAGGCAACAAAGCTTCCCACCCGAGCCTCACACTCTTGCTGGATGCATCTCTCCAACTCCACAGGAGATGCCCCAGGACACACATACAGAGGGAGTGATGACTCAAAGCACACCTTCTGTTTCCTGCATTCAACAGCCCAGATCATTTTCTTCCAGCTTTTGTGCAGAAGAATCCTATGGCTGGAGTTGTGCTTCTGGCAAGGTTGTACCCGGGGGCGGTGAGACTCTTGTCATTATGCCAAATGTGCTTAGGAGCCCAGAGCTGATAGAACAGTGATTAAACAAAGTCTCTCTCTCTCTCTCTCTCTCTCTCTCTCTCTCTCTCTCTCTCTCTCTCTCTCTGTCTCTCTCTCTCTCTCTCTCCCTCCCTCCCTCCCTCCCTCCCTCCCTCCCTCCCTCCCTCCCAAGTATCACCTAAAACCGAAACCTTTATTGGATATAGTTGTCATCTCTCTACAAAAAACAAACAAACAAAAAACCCCTCAACATATCAAAGACGTTGGCAACCAACTTCAGGCTTCCCGACACCCAAGTATTCCTTACCTGACTTTAACAATATCCCAGGCTTCTTTGCTTCTCCCTACATGCTGAGCTCATAAACAGCACAAGCAGCACAAGGAATGTTTGTTATGCTGCGCTCTCTCTCTCTCTCTCTCTCTCTCTCTCTCTCTCTCTCTCTCTCTCTCTCCTTTCCCTCTCTTCTTTCTCCCCCTCCCCCCATTTCACCCCAGGACCGGATATACACGTTCCAGAAGAGGAACATACATCCCCAGAGTCTAAGATCAAATCTGGAATTCATATCCTCTCTAAATGTACTTTATTAAAAGCAGAAATCAAGAAAAGGTTTTAGAATTATTATATTGGAGGGGTTGATTGTATAGAGAGGACTTGGAATTAAGGATAATTTTAGACATGGTTTGCAGGCAGCTAACTGTGGGTGAGTGGGAAACTGGGTACTTTGGCATCAATCTTATCCATCCCAGTGACTTTAAAAACTAGTCCTCAAACTGTATCGCTGAACTGGTAAAGAGCAGGGTGGGGCTCATCTGTAATTACCGCAGCAAAGTAAACCGAACGTTTTGCCCAAACATGTAGTAGGTCAAGATCCCAGGAACCAAATGGCCAGGCTGAGGGTAACATGCTGAGTGTAGTCTTTAATTGCTGTTGAACAGTGGGTGTGGATGAGCATCCGCGTGTGTGCCTGTGTTTGCCCGTGTGTGAGGACATGTATGTATCAACTGAAATATTAGCTGAGGCTGGCCAAGAATTGGAACACATTGAAGCTACAGGCAGGAGGAGGCAGGCAAGACCACTACAATGACATCCGACTGACCGAGCATGCAGCCTGTATGTACTGTTAGGGAGGTTCCTGGCTGAGGAAGCCATGGACTTTTCTACCACTCCCTAAAGGCCCAAATGAGTCTCTATCAGCAACCATTCCTGAACAATCTTTCCCCTGTATCATTCTGAATATCATTGTGGCTCACAGTATATTTCTCTGATGAAAACAGTGGCTTCATGGGGTCAGCTAATTCAACGGTGGGAGCAAAGCGATTATGGGATTCACATTTCGGTAGTAAAAGGAGAGCTGAGCCCTTTGACCTGTCAGAGAAAGGCAGGGACCACCTGTGACCCAAAAGAAGTCCCCAGACACCAAGAGCTCCCGGAAGGGTGGAGAGGGAGTCAGTATTTCTGAGCTAACGTAAAAGGGAGCTGCGCGCTTTTAGCTGGAAGGCTTGGAGGACGAGGCGTGCCAAATGATGGTCCTGGTGGGACTTGGCTGGCTGTCAGCCACCATTGAATTCAGGCTCATCATCTCCTGTTCCCTTGGCAAGCTGTGTTTTCTCCTGTTGCTTTATCTGAAAGGATTCCTTTCTTAGAACACGAGGAAGGAAGTGTGAACCTTTGGATAGCTGAGGCCCTTGACTTTTCGTGTCAGCCGTTTTTCTAAAACCTTTGGGTTAGCTACTTAATTAAAGTGGCCATAAGAGGGAATCTGAAGGTAGCTCTCCAGTGGCTTCCAGGAGAATTAACAATGGGGTCAGATTCCAGCTCCTGGAAGGAGCTGGGATCTTCCCCCACTTATTTTCTGCTCTGGAGACAGAGACACAGGGAGCTGGGGGGTAGGACTGTGCTCCAGGGTTCTCTGCAGGAAGCATGGCCTACAGTTGTTGGGCTACAGCAAGTGTAGAATCTGTCCCATAAACACACATGTTCCTGGCATTTTATGGAGTAGCAGAGAAAGATATGGGCAGTTGAGGTCTTGCCTATGGATGAGAGTGTTCAGGGAGTGGCCAAGGCCAAGAAGTGTGGCCCAAAGAGCCCATGGGCACCAGGCTTGACTTGTATGGCAGTGGCACACATCAGGGAGCTGAGCTCCCGGCTGATGCCTTCCAGATCTGTAGGCCCCTCCACTGAGCTCCTGGGGAACATGTCTGCCCTTCTGCCTGGAATTGTGTTTCCCATTATTTCTTCAGCTGCGGTTCTGGGTCTCCTTTGCTCCTGAGTCTTCCTGTTTGTTTCTAAAAGCCAAGAAACATTCCCCAAGTGTCTTGCAAGTTCTGAGGGGCCAGCAAGGACTAAACTGATATGTGGACTCTAGATTTTAAAGCACATACGAAAGTGGAGAAGAAGCTATTTGGGAGGAGGGGCTTTAGGAGGGTGATGGGGGATAGTTAGTTAACAAGCAAAGTGTGCGATACGCTCTGTGAAGATTTTGTAATGGAATCTGCTTTTTAAAAAGTCAATGCTTGGGGAAAAAGAATGCCAATAGTAAAAATAAGCACAGAAAGGAGGAGAGAGAGAGAGAGAGAGAGAGAGAGAGAGAGAGAGAGAGAGAGAGAGAGAGAGAGTGAGAGAGAGACCATTGGCTCCTCTGAGCAATGGGAGAGGAGGAACTTCCTTGTCCAGGGCAGAATGGACCACAGCTTGGGCAGGCTCAGCAGCTTTTCCCAGAGACCACCTCTGCCGTCCACACACCATACATGAAGTCACAGGCAGCCACTTTCCGCTTGGGTGTTTTAAGTCATCTTTTTATAAAGATAACTTACCCAGAGCAAAATGTACAAAACTTAGTCATACAGCTCAAGGAGTTTTGACATACACACACTGGTTTCCTCACTGTCCAAACTCTGGACGCTTCCTGAGGCTTTGGACCCCTTTCCTTACCTGCTGTCCAGCATTTAAAGAAACTATGAGTTGCCCCTATCCATAAGAACACCCAACTTTCCTCTAATCTGAAACTTTTTTTAAAAAATCTATTTATTTATCATTAATTTTTTGGGTAAGGGACACAAGCCAGGGCAGATGACCACCCATGGGGACTTGGTTCTCCCCTTCGACCACATGAGCCTGATGGGAGAAGCTCAGGCTATCAGACTTAGTGGCAACTTTCCCCTGAGACAACTCACAGACCCTGGCTTCAAACCTCTTATTCTCTTTGTTATTCTGGGTTCTTGGCCAACTCAGGTTGCGGTTCTGGTCACTCTGGACCCTTGCCATTGATGGGTAGGGAATTTTATTTAGTTAACCCTTAATTTAAAGGGTTGGAGAGGTGGTTCAGTGGTTAAGAGCACTGGCAGCTTACAACTGTCTGTAACTTCAGTTCCATGGCATCTGGCACCCTCGCACAGACACACATGCAAGGAAAACACCAATGCACATACAAACAAATAAATCCTTTAAAAAAAACCAAATTAATGTTATTAACTAAAAGGTCAGAAGGTTGAGGCAGTCTGCCTCTTGCTACACACCCAACAGGAATGGAGTGTAGGCTTCTGAAACCCTTCTGAGTATGTGTCTTTCCTTCTCTTAATCAGCAGCCCAGACTTGACAGTTTTCAGACTGTTGCGCAGAGCTGGAGGAAGGCATTGGGATTAACATATGAGAAAAGCCAGTAGACAGAAACAGTGGAAACCCTTCCTCACTAGAGTGGAGCAAAGATGTGCCAAATGCTGGAAGAGGGCTGTGCTGTGTAAATAACCTCTAAGGGTTATGAGGCTGGGGGACCCAGGACCTTTGAAAGCTGGGACTTGTCCAGGCTTTCAGCCCACTTGCATCCCCAGGAGCAACCTTTCTCTTCTGTAATAGACAATCACTCTTTCCATCACTATCCACAGGCCTCTGGCCCAATTCTTCTCAGACATTTCTGGAGCTCTCAGTGGGTGCCTCTAGAGCAGTGGTCCTCAACCTTCCTAACTCTGCAACCCTTTAATATAGTTCCTCATGCCGCAGCGACCCCTCCCCCTGTGAAACTGTTTCCATTGCTACTTTAAATCTGTAATTTTGGGGGAGCCACGGGTTACCGTGCAGACGTGGCCAAGTCCAAGAACCACACCACACACAACTAGTCCCACAAATTGCACAGAAATGGCATCAAGAAACCCCGGTCACAAAGATAGGAATCGCTTAAGGGGGTTGACCCCAAGTTCCTGAGGAGCATGCTCTTTGCCAAGAAGCACAACAAGAAAGGCCTGAAGAAGATGCAGCAAATAATGCAAAGGCAATGAGTGCCTGTGCAGAGGCCATTAAGGCCCTTGTGAAGCCTAAGACCATTAAGTCCAAGATGCCAAGGGGCCTCAGCCACAAACTCCAACGGCTTGCTTTCATCACTCATCCCAAGCTTGGGAAGAAGATTCGAAGCTACATGAGCAAGGGTCGTAGGCTCCACCAACCACAGCCCAAGGTTTAAACCAAGGCGAAAGCCACAGCTAAGGCCCAGGCTGCAGCCCCAGCTCAGGTTTCCAAAGGTGCTCAGGCCTCTGTGAAGGCCCCATAGAAAAGGCTTCTGCCTATGTAAAGACAGATGGACCTACCTACACACTATTTACAGATGACCAGTGCCCTATGCTGTTTTTACAAATAAACCTGAGGCAAGCTCTGTTTTTAAAAAAAATCTGTAATTTTGCTATTGTCACAAATCATGTCAATATCTGTGTTTTCCGATGGTCCTAGGAGACCCTGGTGAAAGGGCTGTCCGACACCCCCAAAGGGGGTGCGACCCACAGGTTGAGAAGCTGCTGCTCTCACTCAGATTCCGAGCTATAATGAGGAAGGCACAGAGCTACCTGCTAGAGGGAGGACTGAGCAAGATGCAGTCAGTATACCAGACAAAAGGGCAGGTGCACCCACAACACCTTTGTCCAACCAGTGAGACAGGCTTCAGGCTCCTGGTTGCGCATCTACTTCTTACCTGGGTGTCAGCCCTGCATAGTGCTTTTGTGATGGGTTTTTACTCCATCCCTGCCACCTCCTCAAGAGCCCCAAATATCAATGATCAGAGCACTAGCCCCCATGGTTAGTGCGCTTAAGGCTTATGGACAGAGCTGGTATATGAGCCATTCTTCGATTGCGTACCCTTTGATCAAGGAAGCAGGAGGCATGAAGAGTTTCCATGGGTCTCCTCTTCCTTTTTCTTCATCTTTGCCCTCTGCCTAGTCCCTACATCGTTGGTCCCTTTGGATCCAATGGTTTTCTTGTTCAACTGGCTCACGCAATCTCTCATCCTTTCTTGAATTGCTTCCTAATCTCCAAAGAGCTTTAATGCCTATGTTCATGAAACACATCCTCCTGTTGAAATAAACACCCCTCGGCTCTACCTAGCCAGTCCAAGCATCAGACTCCCACTCATCTTCCAGCTTCATCTCCGTCCCTCTTTCCAGAAACAGCCTCGCCTGCCACCCTTGCCCGCCCTTGCCCGCCTTTGCCCACCCTTTTCATAACATGCATAAGTAAGCCTCACTCTCGCCCCTTTTTGGAAAAGCTCTATACTTGGGTCTGTCAGCCCAGTGCCTTCCAATGAAGGTCCCTTCTTTCAGGAAGATCTCAACCTCTCTCCAAAAACTGGGTGGCTCTTTCTTAATCCCAGCTATGTCTTTGTCCCCACGAGGCTGGCCGCACACCAAGAAACCATCCTCTAATCTCTCAGCATTAAAATAATGTGGCAATAAAAATGTGATGGGTTCTGGGGACAAGGCCCGGTGGGCGAAGCTTTTCGCCACATGCACATGAGCTTAATGTCGATCTCAGAAACTGCAGGAAGCCTGGCACAGTAGCGCATGTGTGTAATTCTAGCACTCTACAGTGAAATGGGAGGCAGAGACAGGAGATTCCCTGGAAACTGGTGAGGGAAAGCGTCTAGCTTGGCATATGGAAATATGAACAAAGCTAAAAGGGGTGGGAAGGGGACACTGTCACAGACAAACAAGGAAGAAAGGGAAAACCTACACTCAAGGCTGTCTTCTGATTTCCACATGCTGTGTGTGGGTGCATGTGGATACATACATACATGAACACACATGTACACACACACACACACACACGTGTGTGTGCACATTTATATTCCTCCAAGCAGGCTTCATATGGATACTTTATTTTTGTGTTGAACTTTTAAAATAATTAAATTCCTTGAAAAGTATAAATAACATTGGTAGGAGGAAATTATTCCAGGTAAACAAATGATTCACTTTTAATTTTCTTTTCAGAGCCCCTTCTCAGAATAGAATCTCTTCCTTCTCAGACACTTAAATGTCACAAGGGAAGGGACCACATTCATAGGCAGAGGACTCAGGCTTCTGAGATTTACGGTGCAGGAGAGACTGGTGGTGTCGTAGTGTAGAAAGCAGTGACAAGCCGTTGAGCCTGTCAACTCCCACAGATCATAGGAATGTGCTAGCATTTCTCAGGAGCCAGTCAGCTTAAAGCCACCAGAACACACTTCTTGACTCATTAATCTCTTAGTCAGGATGGGAGTGGAGACAGGGAAATTGGTTCAAAATGGGCATGACGTACGGTATGACTTTGCCTCTTATAAAGAGCCATCATTCACACAAATTGCAGCCTTCAATCTTTCAGAGGATTAAACGCTACATGACAGACAGTATCTGGTTCAAACAGCAGCAAATCAAAGTGGGTAACAATACACCCGTACGGTGAATAAGGAACAGGAGGCTCGGGAATCCAGGGGATGCCAACAGCAGAAGGAAACAGCCCTTGTGAGGCACAGTAAGAAGACCTAAGTAGGAGAGCCTCTGGGTAGACAGCAAAGAGGATGGGAAAAACAGTCTTCTAAAGTGACTCAGAGAGGAGGACAGCATCTTCCTTGGTGATGTGCATCACAATCCTCTCTCTAACTTAGAAGAAACTAGGAGGCCGGTGTGGTGGCGCACGCCTTTAATCCCAGCACTCGGGAGGCAGAGGCAGGCGGATCACTGAATTCGAGGCCAGCCTGGTCTACAAAGCAAGTCCAGGACAAGCAAGGCTACACAGAGAGACCCTGTCTCAGAAAAACCAAAACCAAAACCAAAAACCAAACAAACAAAAAAGAAACTAGGAAACAGAGGTTATCTATCCTCTGTCTTCCACATGAATGTGCACAACATGCACACACGTGTACTCCCCACAAGCGTGTAAGGAGATGTAGTTCATCTCTGGGCCTCACACATACTTGGGAAAATAACCGGCTTGGAGGTTCATCAGCCCAGGATGAGAAGGGCTTGGTGGCGTAGTGCAATGAACAAAGAGGATTCTACCTTTTCAAAATATGGAGGAATCTGCATCCACTACTAACTGGCCCCAGGGCCATGGAGAAAGGGATTAAGTCTTCTTTTGATGGTTTTGAAATAACAGCAGAAACACGTGCTCTAGTTTATAATCTCCTTGCTGAAGACAAGAAGTTAAGCAGTGGCTCAGATGCCAATGTTAATCTGACCCCCTCTGTGCTTCGCATTTCACAAAGGGCATGGCCAACGCTGTCCCATCGGGTCCTCATAATGGCCGAGTATGTAACATCAAAACTCTCCCATCTAATAGCAGAGGACCGTGTTCCTTCCTCTCCGCACACTGCCTTGCTGCAAAAGCTCACAGCTGGGCAAGAACAGCCACCCGCATACATTGGCATTGTAATATAGAGATAGAGGTAGTGACACAGAGAACACTAGATTGCTAATCAAGGAGCTCACATTTTATTTTAGACTTTGCTACTAGTTGGTTAAGTGGCCCCGGATGATTCCATTCCACTCCATTGACATTTATTGCATCCGTCCTGTGTACCAGATCTTGTGCAGGGTGCTGAAGCGCTGCGGTGGATGAACCACACTTCCTCCATTTGCTAGTGATTTGGCCAGGGAAGATAAACAAGCAAAACAGGGTTTTGTGTAATCACACATGAAAAAAAAAAAGGGTTCAAACCTCGTGGAGAGACTGTCAGTGTATGCTTGTTGACACAAGCTGGAGTCTTATGAGAACAGGGAACCCCCCCTAAGATTGGCCTGTAGGCAAGTCTAATATGGTGTGTTTTGACTTGATCATTGATGCTGGAGGGCCCAGCCCACTAGTGCAGTGCCACTCCTATGCAAGTGGTCCTGAGTTGAATAAGAAAACAGGTTGAGCAGGCCAGTAAGCACCACTCCTCCATGGCAACTGCTTTAGTTCCTAGAGGAAATTACCCTTCCCTCTACGTGATGCTCTAAGACAGCCAGTGCATGTCTGTCTGTCTGTCTGTCTGTCTGTCTGTCTGTCTGTCTGTCTGTCTGTCTGTCTGTCTGTCTGTCTGTCTGTCTGTCTCTCTCTCTCTCTCTCTCTCTCTCTCTCTCTCTCTCTCTCTCTCT
>OU015752.1:40350874-40371367 GCA_907169655.1 Acomys percivali | reverse complement strand
TCTCTCTCTCTCTCTCTCTCTCTCTCTCTCTCTCTCTCTCTCTCTCTCTCTCGTGTGTGTGTGTGTGTGTGTGTGTGTGTGTGTGTGTGTGTGTGTATGTGTGTGTGTGTATGTGTGTATGTGTGTCTGTAAGGAGATAGAAGTGCAAATTGAGTAGGGACTACCATGCTTTTGGAAATGGAATTCTGAAGTCCTATGTGTCCATCTCCAAAGTTTGTTTTTGTTTCTGTTTAATGGAACTAGGGGGATCAAATCCAAGGCCTTGCACACTCTAGACAACCTGAGTAGAACTGTGTGGTCACAGTGTGGCCACAGGAGAGGACGTAAAAGTCTGAGTAGAGAGGAAGACTCTAAATGGCATCAGTAACTGTTACTCTTTGCCTGAACCTAAGATGCTGTATGCTTCAAAGGGACAGCATAGACAGTTTCACCCTGCCCCCTCCCACACACTTGAGAGGGTTTGTGGGTCTTGTTTGCTGTAAAATCTTAGGCTGTTATAACAGGGAGGCAAGGCAGAAGGCTAAGGATACTGGGAAGTTTCTTATGACACTGAAACATCCAGAGTGCGTGGCAAAAGCCACCAGAAAGGGTGTTGGCAACTCCTGGATCTAGCACAACAGCATGGGATATAGCATAGAAAACCTCCCATGTCGATGCCGAGAAATCTTTTACAACATAAAAGAAAGCTCTTTAGGATGCATCGGCAACAATGATTATAACCAAGGACACACACACACACACACACACCCCAAAAAAACAAACCACATACTCACATGAAACAACCTAATCTTAAAAACGGGCAGAAGAATTGAATGAACATTTCTCCAAAGATCTACAAGCGGCCAACAAGCACGCAAAAAGAAACTGGTCATTAGAGAAATGCAACCCAAACCACACTAGACAGCACTTCATGTTCATTAAGACAACTATGAGGAAACCGAAGAAAACAAAAACACACACCCACAAGAATAACAACTACTGACAAGGAGGGAGGGAGCTTGAAGCACATACAGTGTTGGTGGGGATAGGAAATAATAGGGCTGCAATGGAAAACAGGAGGGACAGTTCTTCAAGAAATTCAAATGAACTACTATATGATCTAGCCATTCTGTGTCTGGGTGTGTACTCCAAAGAATTAAACTCAAAGGTGCAGAGAGATGCTCATATGCTATGTTGCACAAAGTGCTTTTCAAAATAGCCACAAGATTTATCCAATGGACGGCTGAAACACACACACACACACACACACACACACACACACACACACACACCACTCTTCTTCAGCCTTAAAAAAGGAGATTTGAACACGTTGATGGACCTTGAAGATGTTTTAGTAAGGAAAATACTGTCAGGAAAGGAAGACTATGATATGGTTCATATATAAGGCCTAGAGTAGCCAGGTCTACAAAGACGGAAGGCAAGTGGGTGGTTACCTGGGTCTGGTGAGAAGGAAAAGACTTATTGCTTAAGGAGCAAGGAGTTTCAGTTTGGCAAGATGAGAGGCGTTCTATGAATGGGTGGTGGTGATGGTTATTCAATACCATGAAAATAAATAGTGCCACTGAACTTTTAAAAGCTGAGTTGGTCATGAATCTTCTGGATTTCACAACAATTTAAAAATAACTTAAACTAAGTAAGTTTGGTGGTTTGAATGAAAGTGGCCCCCAGAGGCTCATATGTTTGAATACTTGGTCTCCACTCGGTGGAACTGTTTGAGATGAATTAAGAGGTGTGGCCTTGTTGGGGGAAGTGTGTCTCTGACAGTTGCATTTGAGGATTCAAAAAAACTTGTGTCATTCCCACCAGAACGTTATGCTCTCTTCCCCTTCCTCTTCCTCTGCATTTGAATGAAGATGTGCTCTCTTATCAGGTGGTGGTGGCTCACACCTTCAATCCCAGCACTCAGGAGGCAGAGGAGGGCAGATCTCTGAGTTCAAGGCCAGCCTGGTCTACAGAGCAAGGTCCAGGACAGCCAGAGCTACACAGAGAAACCTTGTCTCAAACAAACAAACAAAGTACTGTGAGCTCTTAGCCATTTCTGAGACACCATGCCTTTGTTCTTCCATCATGGACTCGAACCTTCTCTGCAGCTAAGCAGAGACACTGAGGCAAGGCAGGGATTGGCATGACAGTCCCTGCATGAAAGACCCTGTGAGAGCAAGAAAGCCATTGTGTGAGGCTGTGAAAATAAAGCCTAGATTGCTTTGGAGGCTCCATGATGTTGGACATTACAGAGCCATGGGATATATGCCAAGGAGAGTTGTGTATGAGGAGGCTGTGTGTTCTCAGCCACTTCTACTACCATGCCTTTGCAGCCCAATTATGTACTCTAGCCCCCTGAAACCAGAAGTTCAATTAAACTCTTTTATAAGTTACCTTGGTCATGGTGCTTTGTCAAATGTATCTGACTACTTTTGTTTAAAAAAAAAAAAAGAAAACGAAAAGTAAGACAGTAATGAACACACAGATGAGCTTGATACGTACAAAAGGAAGTCCCTAGGTGTTGAGATGTAAACTAGATAGAGACCCAGGTTCTGATAGTCACGCTGAAGTGGCCCTAGGGCAGCAGTTCTCAACTTTCCTGATGCTGCCACCTTTTAATACAGTGCCTCATGTTGTGGTGATGCCCAGTCATAAGATCATTTTGTTGACACTTCCTAACTGTAACTTTGCTGCTGTTATGGATATTGTGTTGTAAATATCTGATCTGCAGGATATCTGATATGCTACCCCCACAGAGGTCGTGATCCACAGGTTAAGAACCTGCCCTAGAGAGACAGTAATGACCATGTGAGCTCCTGGGAATGAGATCCTGGCCTAGGTAAAATAAGAGATTGGAAATATGCCCTCTCTACACAGCAGCCCAGGAAGACATCAAAGAGGGCGCTCTGCCCCATCTCTAAAGGGACAAAACCAGGCTGCCCTGAAAATGAAACCCCACCCTGAGCCTGGCACAGATGTGAAGTCCAAGAACCCTGAGTCAGGAAAGCAGTCGCAGAAGGTGAGCCCTAGCCGGTTCTACCCTGAGGATACTGGGAGCAAACAGAAAACCACCCTTCATTTAAGCCTCAGCAGTGCAGGCCACAGAGGATTCCCACAGGAAAGGAAATGAAGCCTGGCTTACAGAAAGGAAAAACTATAAAGGCTATAAACACAAGGGCTCTGAGCCACCATATACAATAGTCTGCAGTCAAAATAAACAGCTGGGCTAAGCCTGCCACAGCCTCCCCCAGCAGAACTGTTGGAAGCTATGAAGTCCGTGTTTTCAAATGATTTTAAAAATTGAAGAGTGACATTCTAAGAATGGTACAAGACATTTCTTTTTTAAAAGAGCAGGAAGATCTAAAATGAGCCAGGAATAACTTCTAGATATAAAATAATATTCTGCCTGATATTAAAAGTTCAGGGGTTAAATAGCAGATTAGACACACCAGTGAGAGACTGAGTGAAATGGAAGAGAGCTGAGGGAATACCTTGAATGCTCTATTTAGGGACAAAGAGATTGAATATATGGAAAGTGGTTATAAAAACAAAAAGACAATGAAAAAGACCAACATATATATGTCTCATAAGAGTACCAAGAGGAGAAAATTAGAAAAAAGAAGAAACACTATTAAAAATCTAACATCTAGGTTCAAAAACTGGCCTAACCAATTGCTGTACAGCCTTGAGCAAAGAATAAACTCCCTTATAACCCAGTTCCCTTAATAGTGAAAGAGACCTGGGGTTCTTATGAGAATCAAATGACATCACAGAGGTAACACCCAGCACATAGAAATGCGCAATGCACGTGACTATCATCATTACTATTGAGAATGACCCTATATTAGTAACAATAAAACTATTGTTCAAAGAATCACAGTGGGTCCTCCATGCGATCAGCAGAAACAAATCCACAACTAGACATACGGTAAACTGCAAATCTATAACTAGATATACGGTAAGCCGAAAATCTGTAACTAGACATATGGTAAACTGAAAATCTACAACTAGACATACGGTAAACTGAAAATCTACAACTAGACATACGATAAACTGAAAATCCATAACTAGACATACGGTAAACTACAAAATATCCGAGACAAAGCTAAAAAATCTTTAAAGCAATCACAGAGGTAAGGCGAGTTGCCTACAAAAGCAAGATAATTGGGCTTATAGCCAGGATCTCCTCAGTAACCTCAACTGAGGGCAGCTGAGAAAATAAAATGGCTTCAAAGGGCTGTGGGACAGTAACCATCAACCTCAAATTCAGAGAAACTACCATTTACAGCCAAGGGTAAAATATAGGTTATTTTCTAAAGTAAAAGATATATTTAGTACTGACAAGACCTTACCTACATACCCACTGTAGGGCGTGCCTGAGGAAACTGAGGACTGGAGATGCAACTAACAGTAGAGTGTGCACTTAGCATGTTTGCTACCCCCCCTGCCACCCCTGCCCCACCCCCACGCCAAGAAATAAAGAAAAGAATTGATCCTGGAAGGCAGACGAAAAGGGGCAGTGGGAAGAGGGGGCTCGGGCTGGGGCAGGGTGGGAGGGAAGAACCAGAGAGAATCGGATGGTCCGGACTCGGGGAGGCAAGAGGCAGTCGGGGAAGGGGGGCTTTGTGTTGCTAGGGGGTTCATTGTGAGCGAGAGAGGAGACTAAGTAAAGATGACACTATCATAGAGGAGAGAAGTGCACCAAGCCAATGAGCTTATGGGGAGTTGGTTAGAATTTTGGTGATGGGACGTGTGATGTCCCCTCTCAGGGGACTTAAAGGAACTGGTCAACATTTGGGGGCCTTGATGTCATCTGTAATACAGGGATAGACTTAACGATTTATAATGTCTTTCCTGGGGCTAGTTTTCCAGGGTCGGAAGGGAAACCAAAGCTTGGGGTGAAAAGGGACTAGATGTGTGGGGACTTCCAAACTCCTGAAAGATGATCTTCGCCCATGAGCCGAGGTTCCTACAGAAAGAGAGGTTGTTCTCCTGGTGTTCCCAGAACGCAGAATGGGCCGGAGTGTGGATCAGTCATAAACAAAGGCTCAGACAAGAGCTGAAGGACCAGAAGCCACATCCTGCCTTCCAAACTGCTTTCCAAAGGCTCTGTGTTTGACAGAAACCCAAACATGTCTTGTCCCAGGCGCTTTGCCCTTTAATTTCCAAACTGGTGTATATTTAATGGGAAACTTAATCCCTGTGGCTCCGAATCACGCACAACAGATTTCTTGGGAGCTTTTCCTGACCTTGGAGCAACTTGTCACAAGATGCTTTTAAAATTGTTAAACTGAATTTGTTGTCCGTTCCTCTCCGTTTCTCCATCCAAGGCCTAAACTTTTGAATAAAGGCTAGGAACTCGGTGAAGGAGGGCCTTTCTCCACTTTTTTACCAGGCATCCAAAGGGATCAGGCACCGTGCTATGGGCTTGGCTCTGTTGGAGAAAGTGTGGTTCTTCATCCTGGCTCTAGCAGGGCCTCAGTCCCACTCTCAGCACAATGGCTGCATTGGAAGCAGGGCTGGCAGACAAGCCTGCAGTTTCCAAATCCTGTTTCCTAAGGTGTCAAGAGGTGTTCCACCCAACTTCATTATACCGGTGCAGACCTCACAGCAGAGGGCTGTGTCCCCATGCTCGCCGCTAACCAGAGCACAGCCCCAGAACCATGTCAGGAACAGAAATGCTTGTTCAGGCTGTACTGAACAGTGCTTTCTTACAGCAGTTCTCCAGCTGGCTGAGAGAGAATAATTCTGGCTGGCCCTATTGCTTCAGCAATCTGTGGTCTAACCTTGCTTCCAGGAACCTCATCCAGTCTGGCTGGACTGGATGACATCGTCATATCCTCACCCGTGGACCACTTCCCAGATGTAGAACCACTGGGGAAAAATGTTGAGGCTATTTCTTTAGATCCGGTGTTGGTTCTGATATTTCCTTACCGACACATTATTATGAGAACGTCCCTTGAAGAAGTCATGTCTTCTTCCATATACCTGCATTCCAAATTCAACTTTTAAACATGTTTTGTAATGGGGCTGCAGAAGCCTGCCAGAAAGGGAGGGTTAAAACCTGTGACCTATGGAGTACCACAGGCACCAAAGGCAGCCTCTGAGTTGATGGGCTTTCTACTCTGCCTTTTCTCTTTCAGGGGTTAGAATGACTCAGTTGCTGCCTATATGGCATAATTTTAGAGTCGATCTTCCTCGACGCCCCCCACGTGACACTGGTATTCATTCTGTGGCTGTTTGTGATTCCACCTGTGCTACTACTGTCATGGAGGGAAGGAGAGAGCTGGTTGGATACTGATGTACACTGAGTCCCAGACAAGTGATGTTGAGGAGCAGATGAGAGTCGAAAACACGGAGGACAATGGGCTTGGCAGAAAGTATCCAAGGGTGAGGACCAAAGGGCAGAGATAGGGTCCCAGCTCTGCCATTTTCCTATGCCTTAGTTTCTTCCTGTACAACTTGGGACATCTGTTTTCATACTGCTACAGTGCTATGACTAAGCATTAAAATGTGGGCGCATTTTCAGGAGCACCAGAGCTGGCCAGCTGCGGCCCATCAGCTCTGGCTCCTCCTGGGGATGTATCCATTCCTCTGCCTGGGCTCTTGGCAAATGACTTGGGGAACCAGCTGCACGATAGTAGTTGGTTGGTTGGTGACAGAATATTACCATGTAGCTTAGATGGTCTTACATGATTCTGCACAGCTTCCCTAGTACCAGGTTACGCTACACACCTACCTCCTGGTGGTTTTCATGAAGGCTATTATACCTCAGGTGTGACCTTTACTGACTCCTAGAGAAGGAAGTTTGCCCACTTCAGTTTGGGGAACCTGGCCTCCGGCTACTTAGAAAATCTGTATACAATAGGGCCCGAATAACGTGCGAACATTATAGTAGGATGCTGATGGGCTATTATTAAGATTTTTTTTTTTTGCATTCTTTTGGTCTGTCAGGCTCTTGGGTCACCCTAATGGATAACTTTTTCTATTCATTTCAGCAGATCATCACTAAGACAGGCCTTGGAGCTCCCAGACCTGGTCTCAGAGCCCCCAGGCCTCCGCAGGGGGCTTTCAGAGCCCCAAGCTGCAGCAATGGGAGATTGGTTTTAGTTTTTGGCTTGGACTAGCAGACTGACTTTTGGGAAGGAGCCTAACTGATTCTGCTAATGGCGGCACCCCTGGAAAGAATAATGTTTGAGGCCAGGGTACCAGAGCCCAAGCACACATAATTCCTGTTACTAACACAGTGCAGTGCCAGCAAACAGAGCATATGGGAAGTAGAGGCAAGCGAGAGCCAGGTTTCTGGACTTCCTCAGGCCAGCTTTGCCAACCAGAATTATTCCTTGCTTTCATTCTCTCACAAAAAGGTCCTGTGCATGATTGAGAGAGTGGTTAGCCATAGGTGCTGGCAGACCCCAGAGGCTGACCACGTTGGTTGTCTCTTCATCAGGGCTGTCTGCATAGCAGCTACTTTAAAACATTAAGAAAAGCCATGGACCTTCTTGGTGATTTCGTGGTGTATCATGGCTGTCTTTCTTTTCCCTTTATTTTTCTCTTGGTATTTCAGGGATGGAGCTATTTCTGTGGACGATGAATTTCTAGCCTCCACCCAGCATCACCATGCAGGTTCTAAGGGTCTCTAGCAATGGTGAAGCCCACCCAAACTAGGAGTGGGGATACCTACCTATGCCCCCTCATTTTGTGTGAAGAATAATCTTAAATTTGAATTCTATACCAATGTATCAAAATTAAACTTATTTTGCATCAATATACAAACTTCTATACCAATGAATTAAAAATAACCTTATTTGTGAGTAACAATTAAGGCCTTAAGTTGAGGAGTAGATTCAATAATCTACTTTTTGTCCCATCATCCATATATATTTCTATATCCCCCCTTCATTCTTTTCAACCCCTATCTCCATACCTACAAAAGAAAGATAAAGAAAAGGAGAAACATTCCTGAGTCCAACCTTGTTTTCTCTCTGAGTAAGACCAATAATAACTTATAACCAACTCCCAATGAAAATAAGCATCTGTAGCCCAAGAAAGCAAACAAAACCCCCTCTTAGGGGAAATGGGGGCATTGTTCTCTTAAGGTTTCTTCCAGCTGATTTGGGGCAAATAATACCATTGTAGGGGCCCAAATAAAATAGGGGGAAATGGTTAAACAACCCAGGAATAGCATTTGTGGTCCAGTTTCTAAATGTTGAGAAATTCCAAGCTTAATAGGAGTCCTGTGTGGAACAATCTGAAATGCTGGACCAATTGTGATCAGAAGTTTTTCTTTGAAGCTGGTCTGCGAGCTGTCCTGTTCTGATGAGTAACAGCAACTGAAGTGCTTGGGGCTGGAACATGAAGGATGCAAGATGTCAGTGTCCAGCATGCTGAGAGAAATGAATCCTATCAGATCTCATGCAGCGTCAGTGTCCTGTTCTTTCTTTCTTTCTTTCTTTTTTTTTTTTGTTCTGAAAACATATTTCTCACAGCATTATACAGTCCTAAAATTATTAATGTATGATGTGTGCAGGATGGACAGAATAATTAAGGCTGGTTCTCTGCTCTTTGTATGAGCAGAAGAAAGACATCTGCAAATCTTCATTCATGACATATGAAGAATGACATCTAATAATAAGTCACAGGGATTCTGTGACCAACAAGACGCCTTGTCTATACATAGACATTCATGTCCCATCCAGTCTCAGAGCTCTTCCCATGTAGTGGGATTAGCAATATAAGTTACCTGCTTGTTCTGCAGTTTGAATTATTCTTCTTCTTCTTCTTCTTCTTCTTCTTCTTCTTCTTCTTCTTCTTCTTCTTCTTCTTTTTGGTTTTTTGAGACAGGGTTTCTCTGTGTAGCCTTGGCTGTCCTGGACTCACTCTGTAGACCAGGCTGGCCTCGAACTCACAGCGATCCGCCTGCCTCTGCCTCCCGAGTGCTAGGATTAAAGGCGTGCGCCACCACCGCCCGGCTTATATCCCAATTGTAGCCCCCTCCCTCATTACCTCCCTATCTTACCCTCCTTCCCTCATGCCCTCTCCCTCCCTCCCCTAGTCCTCAGAAAAGGGGAGCCCTCCTCCCCTAACATCTGACCTTAGCCTATCAAGTCTCATCTCTACTACCTGTGTCCTCTTCCTCTGTGGCCTGGCAAGGCCACCCTGCCAGCCACTGCATAAAATGTCCTCATTTCTTCCACAGACAGAATTCTGCCTAAAAATGGGCAAGCTTGGATACAGTCAGAGTTTGGTTGTTGGCTGCCAAGACACGATAAGCAAGTCCTCAACAGTTCTTGCCTCACAAATATGTCTGTCAGATATACTGGGCCAGAAGGCTGAAGATGATGCTCCAACATTATAGAGAGTTTTGGGTGACTGTTCAGGCAGCAAACTGTCTCTGTCATTTTTTCATTTTGGAAGCTGCTAACCTGCACTTCCAGTTTACTCAGGTAACTTAGTTTTATTCCTTCTCAAGTCTCTGATGGGATTGAAGACCAGATAGTTTAGTCTTACAATTAAGCTTAGTTGTTTAGGGGTTAAGATTTTTTTAGGTCTAGATAGATGTCTTAAGTTGATAGAGATGGGATATGGTAGGCATTGATTTACATTCAGAATTTTAGACTCACCAAGATAGGAAAGATATTTTCTTCAATATTGCCAAATACAAATAGGCAAAACACTATGAATGTAACATTTATATAATTCCTGATTGTTTTGTGGCTCTTCTTGCTATATGTAGTTTATTTTATTTATGTGTAATAATATAAATGTATATATTTAAAAAAGAAATATAATAAAAAAAGAAAAAATTATTTTTTGATAGAAATTATTGTGGGATATTTTATTATTTAATATATATTACAGGGTCAGAGTCCTGGTTTCACGGACCCATAGCTTGTAAATGTTGAGTGACCTTGTTGGGGGATATATTTTTATTGTGGTAAAAATGCATGCATTATAAAATACACCATCTTAACCATTTAATTACACAGTTCAGTGGCATTAAGTACATAGGGTGGAGCCACCATCACCACCATCCATCTGTAGAACTCTTATATCTTGCAAGACCGAAACTCTGTTATCCATTAAACCATAACTCTCTGATTCTCACTCCTGTCAGTCTCTAGCAACTGCCCTTTCACTTTGTGTCTCTGCAGAACTTACTGCTCCACAAACAAATGGACTCCAGGAACATTTGTCTTTTTATAACGGTCTTATTTCACTTAGCATAATGCCCTCAAGGTTCATCCATGTGGCAGCATATGTCAGAATGTCCTTCCCTTTTCAGACTTTTGTTGTTTGTGTTTACTGCATCTTGCTTATCCTTTTACATTTAGCAAATACTTATGTTACTACATCTTTTTTTTAAACTATCACTGCTGAGAATATAAGTGTATAGACACCATTTTGGATATGCATACCCAGAAGTAGAACCACAGATTATAAAGTAAGTCTCTCTCCTTAAAACAAAACAAACACCAAAACCCCACGACTTTTTATGGTCTAGCCATAATATTTCCCATAGCAACCATTGGTACTATTTTACAGTCCCACCAAAGGAACTTAAAAGTGTGATATTCTTACCAACTTGTTATTTCCGGGATGTTTGCTAGCTGGTTTCTGCTATTTGGCAGTTTTGTTTCTTTTGATAGCAACCATCCTAGTGGGGGTGAGGTATTATCTCTCAGTGCCTTTGGTTTGTGGTGCCTTAAAGATTATTGTCACGCACCTTAGCTCATTGTACTGGCTAATGGTATACCACCTTCTTGGAATGACAGTGGAGCTTTTTTTGTGTGGTGTTTTTGTTGTTGTTGTTTTGTTTTGTTGTTGTTGTTGTTGTTTTCTGAGACAGGGTTTCTTTGTGTTATCTTGCCTGTCCGGGACTCACTTTGTAGACCAGGCTGGCCTTGAACTCACAGCAATCCGCCTGCCTCTGCCTCCCGAGTGCTGGGATTAAAGGCGTGCGCCACCGTGCCCGGCTCTGACAGTGGAGCTTTGAAGGCTGAACAGAGCTTCTGTGGGGAGGGATGAGAAGGAAATAAATCAGGAAGACTATATTAACTAAAGCCCCCCAGGGACAGGAAAATAAAAGACTGCTGTGAGACTGGGGTATGTATAGACTGAGGTCAGTCAGAGGGGCATACACATGTCGCTAGAGTGGATGCTGGCTGACTTTCGATTCGCATCCGCTAGACATTAATAGCGCTTATATGTTAGACGCAGGTTGGAGCATGCCGGAAGTGCCAAGGTTCTCTCTGCTAGGACGCTGAGGGTCGGGTGTTTCACTTTGAATTGGAACAACATATACAAAACAAAACACCAAACTTTACTGTGCAGTCGGGAGACACTGACCAACAATTGCAGCTAACCTAAGGAAAAGAGGTTAAGCTGGGCCAGGTAATCTGCTAGAATAAAGATGCTTTAATGTTGTCTAGATTGCATGAGGCAGCACAAAATAATAGTAATAACAAAAGGTAATAACGCTAGACTCGCCATAATGCTACCACATATAAGATATAATCATATCTTCTTCATACATAACTTTTATGCTATTTAAAAAGTTATTTGTGGTGTACCTACTACATACCAGACTCTGCAAGAGGCCAGCATCGTTATCTCTTTCCACAAAGGAGAAGACATAGGCTTGGGGAACTGAGTTAATGGCAGGATTCAAGCCATGTCTTCTCTCTGTGCAAAGCTTATTTTGATTTGCCAATAACAGGAGTACAAGAACTCTGCCTACTATGTTCTATGTCTGGGAGCTTAGGTTAGATTCAGTAGGCAATAGTTTTGTCTTTTTGTTTTTGTTTTTGTTTTTTGAGACAGGGTCTCTCTGTGTAGCCTTGGCTGTCCTGGACTCACTTTGTAGACCAGGCTGGCCTTGAACTCACAGAGATCTGCCTGCCTCTGCCTCCCAAGTGCTAGGATTAAAGGCATGAGCCACCACCATGCCCGGCAAGGCAATGGTTTTCAACAAAGCTTATTTTGCAATCAACTGCTTCCGGAAGTTTCTGGTCCACAATGTCAAGGAACCGGAAGTGCTGCTGATGTGCAACAAATCTTACTGTGCTGAGATTGCTCACAATGTTTCCTCCAAGAACCGAAAAGCCATTGTAGAAAGAGCAGCACAGCTGGCCATCAGAGTCACCAATCCCAACGCCAGGCTATGCAGCGAAGAAAATGAGTAGATGGCTTGAGTGTGTGTTTTATTTGTATTTAAATAAAACCACAAAAACTGCCAAAAAACATTATACTGGCCACTAGGTAGAAGGCAAGTGTTATAATCCAGGCAAACTAGGATAAGGACGCAAAGTCATGTGGGAATAGAGGCTAGGACAAGAGTTGGAAAAAAGTTCCCTCCAAGCATAATGACTCCAGTGGTGGGATTCCAAAACAGTCCCCTTCCTCCCCTTTCTGTAGAAAACTAAATGATGCCTTACATTTATTTGGAGCAAAGGATCTTGGGGGAGCTGTAACTCTTTAGTCGTCATGAGGCAGAGCGTGTGTGATACGGAGCCACCCTTCTTCTCTCTCTACCGTGGGTCACTGGGTTTCCCAGCATGCTTTGCTGTCTTCCAAAAGTCTGACAAGTCCTGATCCAGGCTCCCACTCTGGTAACATCATCAGCTCTTAGCTTTGCTAATGGCTGTATTTCCCCTTAATGTCTCTGGGCAGCTTTATGACTCCAGTTCGGACCATTATCTCAACTTCAAATGTCATGGAAAGTCCCGTAGATGAGCATCTTATAGATGGGGTCACTAGAGCAGGGAAGACGCGGAGGTTTGCTTTGCATGTTTTCTTTTTCTAGCCGACGGTTGTCATGAACCACACAGGAGACTACAGGTCATGGTGAACCAGCCCAAGCGTGTCTGTACTCAGCGGGCATTATTCAGAGAACTCGGGCTTCTGAAAACTCAGGCTGATCCGGCCGCTGAGTTATAACGATGCTGCCTTTGAAAGAGCTGGCAAGAATTTAATCCTGACCGAAAGAGCACCACGGCCAGATGTTTTGGCTCCGCTGAGCCTGAAGAGGACAAAGTACGGCTGGAGCGGAGGCCGGCACTAGAGGTAGGGCTGGCTCAGCGACCAGTGGCTTGAAACCACAGATATCAATCCCTTCCCGTGGGTTTTGAGGCTCAGAAACTCAGGAATGGTTTTGCCAGGTAGTTCTGGCTCAACGTGTTTAGTGAAGTTGCAGGCAAGCTCCTGACAAGGGTTTCAGTCATAGGAAGGTTTGGCTCCACACCCACACTTCCCACAAGGCCAGTCAGCGGTAGGGAGTCTCAGTGCATTTTTTTTTTGTGGGTCTCTATGTGTGGCTGCTGTGTAAGACTGGCACGGTTGCTGGGTTGGCTGACTACTCCAGAGAGGGCTAAGAAAACAGATGAGAGTCCCAGATTAAAATAAAACGACTGCTGTGAAAGTGAATCATGGATAGACTGCCGTTGATCAGAAGATGGAGACATGCCAACAGAGTGGGTGCTGGCTGATACCACCTTATTAGTTAGCACCTTACATGTTAGACGCAGGAGGTGTCAGTGTCCTTTGTAACGTAACCTCAGACATGGCAGTACCATGGTTTCTACTGTATTTGTTTGATCATATCACCCAGTCCTTGCAGGATGTGAGAGCCACACAACGGTGTGACTAGCAGGAAGTGGGGGGGTCATTGCACTGTCTTGAAAGATGGCTGCCACACTATGGAAGTTCTGGTAGGCATGCCAGTCCACATATACCTGTTAAGTGTCCAGAAGAAAAGACAACTTGATCTGTTGACCTCTCTACTATTTCCAAACTTAACCCAACATAGGAAACTGTAGGCCTACAGTTTTGTCTTTTGACTTCTAGAGGATTCGACAGCTTCAGTAGTATTGATGGATGATCTGCTGATGCTCTACAACCCAGCCCTGTGCCTGCTTTTCTAAAAATGTAGTTTATGTACATTTGTGAGTTTTTTCTCAACTAGACCTGTGAGAAGGGAGAGCAAGCACAATTCGAGACACATTGGTGGTTATTTAACTGGCTGATTTACAGGCCTCCTCAAATCCTGCCTTTTGTTTTTCTTTAATGACTTTAAAAAAATTTTTTTTTCTGGGCATTGTTGCTTTGTCTATATGTATGCCCATATAAGGGTGTCAGGTCCCCTGGAGTTAGTGACAGTTGTGAGCTGCCACGTGGGTGCTGAGAATCAAAGCTGGGTCCTCTGGAAGAGTAGCCAGTGCTCTTAACTGCTGAGACACCTCTCCAGGCCCAAATTTTGCTTTTTACAGTCTGGAAATCTGGGGGTGTCTTTAAGGAAAAAAACAAAACCTTGGTCAGGTCCATGGTTAGCCAAGTTCAGAGCAAAACTCCATAGGTGGCTGCGTATTGCATCAGGAAGAATTCGGAAGCCCCCTACCGCCGGTGGCTGGGGCTAATGATCAAGCCTTTCTGCCCAATAACTCCTAAGGCTCCGGGAGGCAGTGTTCCTGTGCACCCTGGGGTGGGAGTACATAGTCGGCCAGGCAGGCACTCAAAAAGAAATGGTTTTGACAAGCAGAGCTTCCTTTTAAACCTCTCCACGATTTGGAAACTGGCTCTAAAATGGAAAGCACGTGTCTGCTCTATAAAAATGGGAGGGGAGGAGGCACTTGCCTTGCACAGTGTCACCAGCACACAGTGAGTCGCATGGGAAAAGTTCTGACTCTTCAGGACTAGATAATAGGAGAATCGGCGATTTGGGATGCTGTATTCAGGCCAGTGCAGGTGAAGCATTGTGGTGTCAATCAACTGTTCTGTGTAGCTGATATGACTAAAACCCAGCACCACCCTCTCAGGTCAGACACCCAGGGAGGAGAGGCCCCCCCACCCTGCCAGCTTTTCGGTGCTTTAGGTTTTCCTGCGCTAATAGGTCTCTACTAGGCATCTGATGCTGCAAAATGACCTTCAGAAGCCAGTGCTTCTTGTCTTTTGAGGGAGTTGCCCTTGGTTCCTGTGTTGTGTGCGCCTCAGCTTTTCCTATCTGGCAGTTCTGCATTTGTGGCAACTCCAGGGCCTCCAGGCTGCCTGTGAAAAATGCTTTGTTATATTACATTGCCCCCTGGCTCCAATGAATTGCTCCGTAAATCACACTATTGTTAAAATGTCCTAGGAAAACTAAACCACTTTCTGGGGCTCAGAGAACACAGGACATTAATCAGAGGCAACCATTACAGGGAGAATATTAGGAAAAGTAAAGAAATAAAAAACATGGTTTTGATGTGTGGAGCTTACTGAAGTGGGACTGGGGCCAGACCAGAATATCTTTCCTCCTTCATAAATACCCCGATACAGGAATCCATTTTCTCTGAAGGCTTTAAGCCCATTTTGTTTTATAACAAAACAATACTGAATACCTGCTGCATCTTAATGATCTTGCTTAGGCAGCACAGGGTGAGAGGATGGGGTGGGGGTGGGGGACACTCCGTAAATCAGGAATAACCTTTAATCATACTCAGCTGGGACCCCAGCAGCCCTAGTGTGGGTGAGGGGTAGGGACACCTCACAGATGCCCGAGATGTGCTACCTGCCCTTGACTGTAGCACAGAAGCACTGCGGTTCGCTCCACTGGACTCCTCAGGACAGACTTCAGAAAGCATCTAAGAACTGCTAATGGGGACTAGTCTTCAGGGCAGGAGGCTTTATTGGGGAGATGAAATGGAAAAACACAAACAAAAGAGGAAGGGGACATGAGGGACAACTTCACTATGTAGAACTTTACATTCTGAGAATTCAGTTGACAGCATTTTGTTCATCTTGTGCACAAGAGTTCATGAGTTCATGCGCGCATGTGTGTGTTGTGCACATGAGTTCATGCATGCATGCATGCGTGTGCGAGTGGAGGGTTGTAAACGGGTATGTGCCACTGTGCCCACATGGAGGTTCTGACCTTCGGTCTTGGTCTTCATCCACCTTGTTAGAGACTGCTCTGCCTCTTGTTCACTGCTGTGTACACCAGGCTAGATGGCCTGTGAGCATCAGGGGATTCTTCCATCTTTGCCTCCCATCTCTGCCGGGTTGCAGTGAGTTTATAGATGTTTGCCCTGCCAGCTTGGGTTGTGTGGCAAGCACTTTGTCCGCTGAGCCACCTCGCCAGCCCTCACTTGGCATTTCTGTGCTCTGATTTTTCATTACAGAACTTGGTTTCTAATAAAATTTGACTTAAAAGTAGAACCTTGTGCCCTCCAGTGTCTTAACATCAAACAGTATGTGACAAGCTCAAAGCAGTACTGTCCCTAAGCACGTATTAGAGACAGTCTCTAAGTCCCAGACGTCCAAAATGACACTTCCCCAGAGGGGAGATGGGCAGCTTTGCACAGATTAATTGCAAAGAAAACTCAACAAACAAAGGTCAGTGTCTTCCTAGCCTTGCTATTTCTTCACATGCCAGCCATACAAAGAAAGCAAAGGTTGCCTGAAAGACCACCAACCTTTTAATAATTTGGTCTATAAACTGGGTAGTGGTGGCTGATGCCTTTAATACCAGAATTTAAGAGGCAGAGGTAGGTGGATCTCTGAGTTTGAGGCCACATCATCTAGGACAGCCGAACCTACACAGAGAAACCATGTATTTAAAACCATATATATAATATATATTAATATATACACATATGTACACATATTATTGCTCTATAATAATTATGGTTAGACTGGACGACTCTGAGATCAGTAGGCCCAGGTGAGGATCATGGCTCTATGCTTTCTTAGGCAAGTGCATGGAGTATTTACACCGCAGTTTTTTTAATATGTAAAAATAGAAATAATAGTAGCATTGGCCTCATGTGAATTTTATGATAATAAACTGATAATTGGCAGACGGGGGGGGGGTTCAGAACTCAGAACATTAATCAGTAATATTACTAATATGAGCAATATTACTAGTATGAACACTATAATATATTCATAAATCATCTCCATATTATTTATATGTATATATATGCACACATACACACCCTTTTAAAAAAAGTAGCTGGGTGTGGTGGCACATGTCTTTAATCTTTTTCTTTTACTTTTCTTTTTCTTTCTTTCTTTTTTTTTTTTTTCAAGACAGGGTCTCTCTGTGTTAGCCTTAGCTGTCCTGGACTCGCTTTGTAGACCAGGCTGGCCTTGAACTCACAGCAATCCACCTGCCTCTGCCTCCCAAGTGCTGGGATTAAAGGCATGTGCCACCATACCCGGCTTTTTTTATTTTTGGTTTTTCAAGACAGGGTGTCTCCATGTAGCCCTGGCTGTCTGGGAACTCACTCTGTAGAGCAGCCTGGCCTTGAACTCAGAGATATGCCTCTGGAGTGCTGGGATTACAGGCACGCACCACCATGCCCAGTACTTGTCTTTTAATCTTAACACACAGGAGGCAGAGGCAGGCAGATTTTTGTGAGTTTGAGGCCAACTCCATCCACATAGCCAGTTCTAGGTCAGAAAGGACCATATAATAAAAGTCTATCTCGAAATAAGAACAAAACACACACACACACACACACACACACACACACACACACACACACACACAAGCCCTACTGCATTTTGCATATGGTTTTGATAATCTTCTTTAAACTGGCAATGTATTATGAACATTTTACACATCATTAAGCTAAACACTAATTCCAGAGCAGCAGAGGCTGTCATTACATGAATGGACCCTAATGTAGTTAACCAGCCTCCCATTGTTAGACAAGTCAGTTGTTTTCAGTGCTCGATAGCATAAATGCCTTGTGAGGTACTACTGTGCTCTGGAAGCTTCCTGAACAAATAATTGGTTGTTGCCTTAGGAGAATTCCCAGGACTAGAACAACTGAATCAAAAGAAATGCAATTAAAATATTATATAAAAAAAGAACAAATGCATTTACAGAGAATAGAGGAAAAGAAGCAAACACAATTCTGTTACACTAATACAACTAATATAATTTGAGTGATTTAGACATTCCACTGTGTCCACTGTTACTTAGAAGAGATAGAAACCTCAAGCAAAAGATGGGCATATGTTTCTTATTTCTTTTCCCTTCTGAAACCCACTAAAATGACAATAAAGAACTAAAGAAGCAAAAACTCACAGTGCTAATGAGAAGAGGAGATGGCAGCAGGCAAAAGATGCAAACGAAATCCTGAGAGCTGAGAAGCAAGCCAGCCATGTGACAGCCAAGTGGATCAGAGGCAACGAAATCCCTGTGGTGGCGTGAAAAGCTTCAACTGAGTTTAAAAGCGGCAGTTGGACTCTCCAAACCCCTCTGTGGATCCGGGGCTCTGAAAGAAGACAATTGGCCCTCAGGAGAGGCTGAACGGCAGAACCTCAGTCAGGAGCGTGAGGTGCTGTGAGGGGTTGGATGAGGGAATCTCAAGATGACCATATTTAGGTGACAGGTGATGTAGCGTGGTCCTCAACCTTCCTAAAGCAGTGACCCTTTAATATAGTTCCTTATGTTGGTGACCCGCAGCCATTAGACTATTCTGTTGCTACTTCATAACTATAATTTTGCTACTGTTATGAATCATAACTTAAATATCTGATATAAGTATCTGATAGTCAGGATATCTGATATGTGACCCACACCCCCAAAGGGGTTGCGACCCACAAGTTGAGAACTACTGATCTAATAGAAGTTGGCCTCAGCCCTGTTCTTAGAATGCTGGCCTCCAGGCTCACATACCCTTTTCCAGCTGTTTCTATCTTTGCACCCAGACAAGACTCTTGATGGCTCTTGTATGAGAAGCTAACGAATCCAGAACAGCTAATTAGGGAATGGACACCTGGGGAAACATCCCCATAAAAACAATGGTGAAGTTCAGTAACCGACAGATGGTCTCCACTCCACACAGAAAAAAGATGACCACTCAATGAACACATCAAAGGCTGGGCGTGGTGGCACAGGCCTTACTGTCAGCACTTGGAGGCAGAGGCAGGGGAATCTCTGTGAGTCTGAGCACAGTCTTGTCTATATAGCTAATTCCAGGCCATACAGTGTCATAACTAAGACCCACTCTGAAACAGCAATGAAGATCTACCAGAACAAATCAGAAAGTATTCAGAAAACAACTATGAAAAAAAAAGAAGAAGAAGAAGAAGAAGAAGAAGAAGAAGAAGAAGAAGAAGAAGAAGAAGAAGAAGAAAAAGAAAAACAATTCTCCAAAAAAGAAATATTCTCTATATGGAACAAGAACAGATGTGTTGGTTAGTTTGGTGGGTTTTTGTTGTTGTTGTTGTTGTTGTTGTTGCTTGTTTGTTGTCAACTTTACATAAACCAGGGTTATAGGGTCATTAAGGAAGAGGGAACCGCAACTGAGAAAAAACCGCCTTCATCGGATTGGCCTGTAAGAAAGTTTGTGGGGCTTTACCTGATTACTGTGGGAGGGCGCAGCCCACTAAGGTGGTGTCAGCCCTAGGCAGGTGGTCCTGGGTTCTAGAAGAAAGCAGGCTGAGCAAGCCATGGGGAGCAAGGCAGTAAGCCATGGTCCTCCATGGCCTCTGCTTCCATGCCTGCCTCCAGACTCCTGCCTGGACTTCCCTCAGTGATGGGCTGTGACCTGAGAGTTGTGAGCTGAAATAACTGCCCCCCCCCAGGCTGCTTTAGATCATAATGTTTTGTCCCAGCAATAGAAACTGTAACTAAGATACGTATACAACAAAATGAGAGGAAGGGGAAAAAAACAGAAGCCTATAAAATTGTAAATAAGAGTTACTCTGGATAGTTAAATATACAAGAAGAAAAAAAAAGCAACTAATTTTTTTCTAAAGATAGATGTTACACTTTCCCAGAAAATAAAAGTCTAGTTAGAGAAGTAAAAGCTATAGAAAGAGACTACAGGATTGTAGCTCATTGGTAAAGCAGTCAGTCTCCTGCCACTCATGAGGCCTTACCTTCAATTCCCAATACTGCCAGGAAAAAGAATATATTTAGAGCTTGTGGGGGACAGGAAAGTTTGAAAAAGATGTCAGAAAGAGAGAACCAAGAAAACAAATGGGAAGAAATCAGCAGGGGCTCTGGACAGAGTTCAGTGATAGAGCACTTCCCAGCATGCACAAGGCCCTAGTTTAATCCCCAGTCTGGGGGGAGAGGGTGTTTGATGCTCAGACCTGCAATCCCAGAACTTAGAATGCAGAGGCAGAGAACTGCTATGAGTGTGAGGCCAGCCAAGGCTACACAGTGAGTACCGGCTCAGCCAAGGTTCTGTGAGGAGACTCTGTCTTTAAAAAGCCCACAAAATAATAAGCCTTACTAAATAATATTAGGTCTGAAGCAGAATGATGCATGATACAGTATATGAGAAGAGGTGTAACCAGGGAAGGAGAGGTGTCTCAGAGGTTAAGAGCACTGCCTACTCTTCCAAAGGTCCTGAGTTCAATTCCCGGCAACCATATGGTGGCTCATAACCATCTGTAATGAGATCTGGTGCCCTCTTCTGGCCTGCAGGTGTACATGCAGGAGGAACACTGTATAAATAATAACTAACTCGAAGAAGAAGAAGAAGAAGAAGAAGAAGAAGAAGAAGAAGAAGAAGA